>JABSTQ010010438.1:0-532865 GCA_013358835.2 Ixodes persulcatus
TTCCACTGAGATCACGTTGATGTGCTCCAGCAGCTCCTTGCTGCATCTCAAAACCTTCCTGGTGGCAAGACTGACGATGGATGCCACTCCTTCCGACACTGCCTTCATTGGCTCGATCTTTGTCTGGCGCTTTCAGCCTTTCGGAACGGAAAGTAGAGCATGCATACATACTTGCATGAATCTCACAGAAGTGAAACATGACAGAACCAAATTTCCAAGAACACTTCTCCTAATTCCAGCCCACAATAAATAATTTCAAAAATTAACTTCATCTTTCTATTTTAAATCTAGTATATATATTTTCAAATACATAGACACCTTCACAGACACAGACGACTAGTGCCAAAAGAGAAAGAATAAAATGTTCTTGGGGCCTGATTGTGGTCATCGTTGAGATCGCAATCAAGATCTCACTAGGTCCGCACTGTAATTGGACACTATAATAATAATAATAATAATAATAATAATAATAATATTTATTTGCATACAAAAATCTGATCCTGGGTGGCGTGCACGGCTGTGCAGAAAGGTTAAAACCTGTACGCAAGTGCGCCTGCCAGCCCGCCACCCAGGCTTTGAAAAAAAACAACAACACGCACACGCACACATATACCAAATTTGTACATAGGGCCGCAACCCAAAATGTTTTAAAAGAAAAATGAGGGGGAAATGTAGAGTGTAAGTTAACTCCCACGTATACCTATAAGAACACACACACAAACACACACTACACACACTACACTACACCACTGTTATGACGCCTGCTGCTGTAGGTGCTTTGAAAACAAGCGACACATCGACACAGATTCAGTACGGTCCTGGGGAAGCGGCGAACGTATCCTGAGCGGGGCCGAGATGAAGTCCTCGATGCCGACTAAGATCGGCGAGGAACTGTGGTGTTTGGTACGCGCTCGAATAAGTTCAGTTTGCCCCGATCTCTTGTTAATCCTTGGGATGGTCGCAAGGTACGTCCCTTTGAGCGAGCCGTCGAGGAGTCGGCAGGTAAGGCCCACCCTGGCGACTCTTCTCCGATGAGCCAGGGAATGCCATTTGAGATTCTTAAGCCGACTGTCGTAGGGCAGCGCAGGGTTGTGTTGGCGAGTAAAGTATGTCCGAGTAGCGTGCCGCTGCACGCTTTCCAGGCTGTCAACCAAATTAGTTCGATGTGGGCACCACACCGCACTACAGTACTCGAGATGCGGAAGAACGAGCGCGGTGTATAGAACACGGAAGGTGGTAGGACCGCACGCTTTGGAAACTCGTGTCACGAATCCCAAAAGACGTCGGGCATTGGCAACAGCATTGGCAACGTGCAGAGAGAATGTTAAGTCAGGGGTGAACGTCACACCCAGAATTGGTAATGATGTGACCGATGTAAGAGGTATTGCAGACACGGTGTACAAAGGGGCTCCTGAGCTGCGGCTGTGACTGACCCGCATGACTGCACACTTGGATGGGTTAAGAAGAAGGCAGTTTGAGTCGGACCACTGCTGCACTATAGACAGGTTCCGCTGAAGGTTGCCACAGACAAGCGCTCTCGACCAATGAGAATTCTTTTCGCTGTCGACGAGGCAATTTTTTGGTGAGAACCTGTCACTTTCTTTCGGATAGTGAGATCGATATCGCGGCAAGGTGGGTGCTTGTCCCAGGCTCTCGTTTTAGCACCAGTGGGTGTCAAGTTACACACGGCCAGAAAACAAATCAGCATAGCCAAACGAAGCACAGGACGACAATTGCATCCGTAAAATAGCTAATGTTCCATATTTCAATTAGTTTTCGATCTCACTCTGCGCGGCACACAATTTGTAGCAGGTCTATTGTCCCTTTTTGGCTCTGTCCGCAGATGACTTGCCAGTCTGTTCCTCGTTTTGTTTCTGTCAGAGAATGATACCTAGTGGCAAACAAACTCATTATTATTCCCTCATGTTAGCAGACGATGCGTCTGCTAGCAGTATTTTAGCTTCCTCAGTGCAAGCCGGCTGAGATCTCGATGACCAATATCGGGCTCCCGGTGAGATGAAATGGCAAACTGAGAATGATTTCATGGCCAGGGGCCAAACAAATACTAGGTGCATTGTATGGCGAGAGTACTAGCATTGAGAAGTTTGGGTGGCGACCCCTTACAGCGAGCCAGGGTGACGTCACGCTGAGGACAAAATTTTTCCCCTCACTCACCCTGCTCGCGTTGCGGAGGCTGAGACGGCATTGGCTGTCGGCATACTAGTTTCTGTTTTCTTTTTTTTGGGCGCGTTTTTCGTAGGAAATGTGAATAATTATATGCGGCCGTATTGAGGTATGGTCTGTAGCTGCAGGCGAAACTTCAACCAACATTCCGAGCATGGTTTCCAGGGCAGACAGCGCATGAATCACAGCTGGTATATGAAAAGGAAGAAATGTCACCGCACTTGCAGGAGCATCGCAATATATTTACATCTCACACAATCAACGCTGCTGATGATTTGAATAAATTAAGGTTTTTTCATCTTTCTTTCTAAACAAAAACGTCTCAGGAAACAAGCTACACTCTGCTCGAGCACCGTGTTAAATATATTCTGGGCCACGGAGAGAGAATCACAAGTGAGACCGCCCAAAGGACTTTGACTTAAATGCCATTTGTATGCCCGCAAAGCGGGGTGTGATGTTCTCCTAACTCATGAACATGCAAAGAACAGAATTTCAGTGTCTGAAACACTTACACCGCCGCTTCCACAACCCCTTGCACAATCGCCTTATATCGTGTGGACTGTAGAGGGGGCGGGGAGGTTCATCGACAGAATTGCCTCCACCGATAACTTCCGATACTTATAACCGAATTATAAAGGTAAACGTGACAAACGTTTAGAAACAAATATGAAAATCCCGTTAGTATAAGTCTCACCCAGCGTCTTGTAGTGGGTAAACGAAGCCCCGCTTCTCAACGTGCTTACAGCCCACAACGGCCGATGTTGACGGTGCCTTTCCCATCCTTAGTCTGACTGTCCATGCTTTCTTTAATCTCGACGTCTTCGGGTGGTAAAATATGATACCGGCTTCTTTTTGGGAATTGCATTGCAGCACTGAACAGTAGGTCAGCATGATCACAAACCTACGATCATGAGGAAACGGGAGCAGGGAAGAGAGCCAGATGCCAGAACGCAAAGTGTAGTCCTTCGCCAGATGTCGCGGTACACCTCACCCAATCAAGACGTGGCGACGCAGCGACGGTTGTGTTCGCTCTCGGGGCTAATAGTACGCCATGCAAGCAATACCATTGATCTCTATGACAATTTGCAGGATCGCGCGTCTCCGCATGGTCACTGCAGCGCAAGTGCGGCCGCCGGATGGCCACCTTGGGACACAGAATATCAGTCAACCTTTTGGAGCGTTGCGGAGGCTGGGTGGCAGCGAGCTGAAGACATGTTTTCTGCTCGTTTGTTGTCATTCGCCGAAGAAATTTGTTAAAACCCCGAACGGTGAGAATTGCTTTTGAGAACACGTGGAAATTTTTACGAAAGAGCAGCACCGCAAGAAAAAGGAGCAACTCGTCGAACGCAAGTCTCGCCAGTCTCGCGGCATGATGAAAGCTTCCTTGGCATGCCAAAGTGCTGCGTCTCTGCCTTCGCACGCTTGAATACCTATCAAGAATCAATGCCGTGTGGATTGGTTTCGTGAGTGCAACAGGCATGAAGATGTATGTGCCTCTGGAGCAGCATTTTACTTTGCTCTTACGACTGTATTTGTAACTTGCGGCGCTTGCGGTCCAGAAACGAGCATGATCCAGTGGCGACAAAGGAGGGGTAGGAAGCTATGGCGACGGCGACAGATTGCACACAACCACATGGACGGGCCGCGTTTGAAAAACTTTCGATCTCGCCGCTTCATACTTTTGCCTTCGAAAACCTACCTTCCTCCACAGCATTGCTCTATTTGTGCTGTCATGTGATCCGTTCGAGTAGATTTGGAACATAGCCATGGTTAATCGTTCTTAATAGCAACCACCGATTTCGTTTCCTATTGACAGCAACTCGCTGGAACAGCTGGGTGATCAAGAAGACGTCTACGTGCGACATACCTTCAAAGCTTTGCCACGGCATCGATTCTTGATAAGTATGCAAGCGTGCGAAGGCACAGAGACGCAGCAGTTTGGCATGCCAAGGAAGCTTTGATCACGCCGCAAGACCGGCGAGACTTGAGTTCGACGAGTTGTGCCTTTTTCGTGCAGTGCTGCGCTTTTGCAAAACATTTTATGTGTTTTTAAAGGCAATTTTCATTGTTTACACAGGGTTTTAAAGAAAGTCTTCAGCGAATTTAAGTCCGTGCTCCAGAGCGCGAGAGTTTGGCGCTCCTTTCACTAAACGGACAGGAGTGCCACCAGAGACTGACACTCAAGCGCGCTCTTCGTGCACCGAGTATTTCTCGGAGCACAAGTGATTCCTTCGCGCTCCGTGATGTCACGTCCACAAACAAGATGGCTGTACTATTGTTGAGACAGTCGAAACAAAAGGCGCAGCCCAACCGTTGCTCCTTTTCAGTTGACTAGTGCTTAATCCAGCAGGTAAAAACAATTTGATTTGAAAGCCAAGACAGCAATTAGCATTCCGGAAAAAGTTTGTTCGTGCATCTCGCCTGAAAACGAATTCATCCATCAAATGGTAGCGTGCCGATAGCACAGCGACAGAAAAGCTCTCGAGATGAGGACACATTCGGACCACTGCCCCTTTTATAATGCTTAGCCCAGCGAATAAAATACTTCGATTGGAAAACCGAAACATCAGTTAGCGGTGAGGAAATAGTTTGTTCATGCGTCTTGCATGAAAACGAATTGATCTATCGAACGAACGTGCTGATAGCTCGGCAACAGTAAAGTTGTCGAGAAGACAGTGGGACCGCTGCCCTTTTTAAAATGCTTAGTTTAGCTGCAGCGAAGAAAGATACTTAGATTGGAAAGCTGAAGCATCAGTTAGCACTGCGGGAAAGGTTTGTTCATGCATCTCGCCTGAAAACGAATTCATCTATCGAACGGCAGTGTGCCGACAGCACAGCAACAGAAAGGTTTTTGAGATGAGAAGACAATCGGACCGCTGCCCTTTCTAGAATGCTTAGCCCAGCAAATCAAGATACCTCGATTGGGAAGCCAAAACATCATGTTCATGCATCTCGCCTGAAACGAATTGACGTGCTATCTATTGAACTGTGTTCCGGTATCGGCGTAGCACATTGACGGCTTCCGTCCAATAGACCTTTGCAAAAATCCCAAAAGCCCGCGCGTGCTGCGCGACGAATAATGGGAGTCCTCGGTACGCCCCTCCTCCCGCTACCACGTGACCACGTGGCATACGCGAGCAGGCTCAGATTACCACGACAACAACTTTTGAGCAGCTGAGTCGGACGAGCGACGAGCCAACAGCTGCCCCTTTCTCATCCCTCTCCTTTGTACCGGCTCTGTTGTCTGCTGTACCAACGCTTTGTCGAACCTGGTCGAAACCTGCCACGGTTGCGGTGCAAAATAAGTGGATTCGGTGACACTTCAATACGTGAAGGTAAGTTACGACGAATAACTTATTCAAATAAGTTCACCTGTCGCGATGCCTTTACGCTGCCACAGATACGGTACGCCGCCAACGACGTACGACTCTGCGGATGGGCGGGATGGCGGATGGCTCCAACGGCTGCTGGCTGTAGCTGCCGGGACGCGCGCACAGTCGTGTAGGCGCAATGAGAAAGCGCATGATCTGTACCGAGGGTTCCCAAAATTCACTGCCGTCGTGGCGCTGTACGTTTTGCAACAGGTCTATTCAGTCTCGCTGCAATACGGAACCACGAAATATTTGACAAGTTTGGAGGTTTCGTGCGTCGATAAGCGGGTTCAAGAACATTGTCTTTAATTTAAATATGAACAGCCTGCATGGTCAAAAAATAGATCGGCCAAGGTACTTTCCCTATATGTGCTTGAAGCGAGTCTTCAAACCTTTCAGGAATATTTAAACGTTCGTAGAAACTTCATAACGTCGCCGTCTCTTTTACTTTATACCCTGCCGCTCTACACTGGCCTTAATTAATTTATCTCCGAAATAATTTTGGCTTCTGCTACCCATATCCACGAGATGCCAGGTTTGTCATAACCGTGCGGTCAAAAAGAGCTCGTGGGGCTCGTGCTCGTTAATAGTTTCAGTGGTTTCGGTGTGTCGCGCCCCTGCATGCCATGCGCCGTTTAGTTGCTGCGCTCGGAGCGGGGACTCAACATGGCCAATGACGACAAATGAACAGAAAACGTGTCTTCAGCACGCTGTCGCCCAGCCTCCGCAACACTCCAGAAGGTTGATTTTCCGTGTCCCAAGATGGCCGTCCGGTAGCAGCAATCACGGAGCGGGGAAGCGCGATACAGCAATTGTCGTAGAGATCAGTGAGAAATACGGAATGCATACCCTCCTAGCATCCACCAGGTAGGTATAAGCATCCCGTGCAGTCTCATCCATTCGAAGGTTAATCTGCCGCCTTCGTCAGGCACCAGCTTTCGCTCTCAGCAAACAGCCACTGTTGGTGGGCTTCGAGGCTGCTCGCATCTTCACCCTCCACAGGCAGGGCGACCTCGGTCTCTAAACATAGAATATGAATATGGCAGGTATTATTTGATAACCCTTTTAATGTGTTGGCCATGTAAAGAAAATGTGCATTCCATTTTCTAACACATCTGTTATGAAATAACAAGGTCAGGTGGAACGGCCCGAGTGTTCACTGATTGAAAGACAGAGGGCTTAGCCTGAACCAATATCCTAGCAGCCTTCGATACTGGTGTGGAGGGACAGAAGGCTGAACCTCTAAAGATGTCTTAAAATGATTCTCCAATTGCTCAACTCCAACGTCTCGGGCTATTGCACATGAACGTTCTTAACTTTTCCAGCATGTATTAACCATGTTCCATTTGCCAATTTTTCACACGCCCCTTCTCCTCCAATCAAAACAGCACGAGAGAACGCCATGAACAGACTTGGCATCATCGTGTGTGAAACCCCCCGATGACTGCCCGCCCCCCGCCCCCCGCCCCCCGCCCCCCTCTCTAACATGCGCTAAAGCCAAGGCTCGAGCACGAGCTCATAGCATTGCTAGATGGTCGCACTGCACGAACCTATCTACTAGTACTAGTAAAAGCGAGCGAGTTGAAAATGAATACTTAAAATCGAAAGAATAAAACGCGAAGGACAAGCACAGGACAAGCACGTTACGGTATATACAGGCTCACAGTAAAGCTGTAAGCCTGTACCGTCTCGCACATCTAGCCTTCGCTTTAGTACATCTCAGGATGAGACGGATAGTATCATAATAAAACGGATGTGGTCTCACCGTTGAGCAGAAGTGCGTGAGTACCCGATGCTATTTTTGTGGTCGCTTGCACGTAAACAACCAAGGAGCGTGTACACAATGCACGCATTCATCTGGCTTAAAAAAAACTTGAGCGTTGGCTTGGCTTGAATATCAGCTGCCCATTGTGCTTACTTGAACTTCACGAAATCCGCTAAATTGAGCGGACTGCCTCTTGACTTCTGCTTGTTCTGCTGTCTGAGCTTACGTATGCAATTTGGTGGTTTCCGAGTTTGACGACTCCAAAATCATGGGTGTACCACCGCAACACCCTCTTAACACGATTTCGGTAGCCGCAGGGTGTAGAAAGGATGTACGAAGGGTGTAGGCCTTTCCGTACACGCTTGAATATCCAAAAATCATGTAAAAATGATGTAGGAAGGGTGTGAGCTTGGAAAAACACCCTTTTAACACGAACATGGGTGTTGAAATTTTTAGTGTGTAGGAGAAACGGGAAAACTGAATTTTATTACGTTAGTAGGTTGTTCTCGACCATGAAACTTTTGTCATGTTTTCCGCAAATAACCGTTAATATTGTGGGCAAGAATATTAAACGTGTTACAATACCAATCTTTTTAAAATAAATGTTGTGTGGTTGAGGGTTCAGGGCGACTTTGTTGGGCGTTAACTGTGATGTGTTTAAGAAGACAAGGGTTACCGAAAGTCATTGGTGAGTCGTTCGTGATCTCGGAGTCATCAGAGCTCAGCGAACGATAAGTTAGAAGGTCATTACTGGGGACATTCACATCGTTTTAACCGCTTGTGCATAGTATACTTCTGGTGAAAGCTCTTTCTTTGTACTTCGGTGAGGGCTTCCGTAATAAACAAACTCGGAGCGTGACGTTCAGTCGCTGAACGTGACAGTTATTTAGTACCGAAGCAAGCGACGTCGGTAAAGTCGGTGGTTCTCCGACCCATTTTTTTTTAAATCAATGCTTGAACGCTTGACGAATGCCTATTTAATCTCCAAGTACTCGATATAATAATCGCAGCACGTCATAAAACACTCGCACTCGAGCACCGCGTACAAGCTTCCTACTTTTGCGTGTTTCTCCCTTAGAATTGCGTGTATTGCCTGTTGTCGAGCAATGGCCGCCGGTGATGCCAGCGATGGGATCCCGATCCGCGATTCCAGACTTGAACTGTGAGAGTTCTAATACATTGCACCAGAGGAGTGCTGCACGAAGAACCGGACCCGAACGAAATTGCCGAATGCACCGAGTGCAGATTGATGCTGTAGCCATAGATGTTGTAAAAAAGTAGCGACCTCAAACCGAAACTAGCGCGTTTTTGTTCGACGTGATGGGTGGGAATCCGAGAGTGCAGTCGCTGCCATCGTTTATTTATAAACGTTGGTTGCTGCAACGCGTAACTTATATTTGCAATGACGTCTAATTAAGCAACTCGGCTGTCAGAGATATCTACAAACGGCGCAAGTTTTCAAAACCAGCTGACTACAAAACAGCATACACTAGAGAAAATTGATGGCACTGTAAGCGCAAAAGCTGGCTTCGTTTTAAGCATGGTACGTATTATGAGTGAACCACTGAAAGGATACTTCTTAAATCTAGTTCGTTGAAATATCTAGCAATACGTTTCGTAAAAGTTTTTATTTCCCTGGTGAGGGCGTTGAGAACGAGAGCTTTCTTAAACAAAATGCGACGGGGCATGATAGCTGATGTTCAAATATGATTTTGCTCAAGCCTCGGGTAACGTCTCCATGTTTAGCTGTGGGAGCTTTGTCGACAAATGTTCCACTTTTCACCCGCACAGGGATGATGTGAGATCTCGCGGCCTTTGTGTTTGTGCTGAGCCTTTCATTTCACACTGGTAGGCTTCAGCGTCTGTACGGCAATATTGCGACTCAAATTTTGCAAATAAAGCATCGGTCGTCGATTTCTGCCTTCGTGAAACATCAGACGCTTACAACTCAAGCTCGCGTTTGAGTTTGGGGCCCACGGGACGCAATTTCGAGCAGAAAATCTTTTTTTTTTTCGATTGTGCTGTGCGAATGCCTCATCGTAGCAGACAAACTTCAGTCGTCTGCTCTCGCTCCTCGCCTGAGCGAGGCATGACGGGATCGAATTTTGTCCCGTTCACGCACGGCTGCGTATTTTCGGCACTGATTTGATATCCAGTGGGCGTGGCCAATTACGTCACGGACGTCACAATAATGGGTTTTATTTTGACGTCTTAGTTATTTTGACGTCAACAACACGTTTTCTTTGGATGCCGCTGACCGCATTTTGAAATGTCGGTCGCTCGGCGTGTGTGTGGTCGGGTGCTCGGCGGCTTGGCGGTGTCCCCGCTGGTGCGTGTTGTCGACGTGCCGCCTGTGCTCGTCGCGTTCTCAGGAACATCAAAATAAGCGTTCTCTATTTTCAAACTTCGCCCAGTGCCGTCCGTCACCCCTGTTGCAAATGAAGATTACGTCTACCGGAGGCGACAGAGCCCAGCAGCAGTAATTTTGTACGCGTTTTTCTGGAGCTGTGCTTGTGTGTACTACGACGGATTAGCACCTTTGCATGGAATAGCTGCGAAGGCCGTGCTAGCGGCGAGCGAGTAGCCTTGACTGGCATGACCGGAGCACCCGCTGCAGGGGCGCTCGTGCCGCGTGATCCAAAGCAGCTAGCTCGCGCTTTTAGCACTGTCATCGACAACATTCTTTGTTTTTTTCACTGTTAATCGTAAAAAAGAAATGTCGTAAATATCGCCAAATGTTCCAACAAAACAAAATGTTCGAAAAAAAAAAAAAAAGCATGTTTCCCCTGTGGATCGAACCCGCGACCGCTTGCGCATGAGGCAGACATCTTACCACTAAGGCTGCTCTCAGCTTTTTTTTTCTTTATTGCTAGGCTGCTCTCAGCATCGGAAGTATCGTTTTAAAAAAATTGTTTTATACGAGACATTCGGATGGCGCTCAACGTGTGAGTGGAGTACCTTCGGGCAGCCCTTGGGAGAACACTCTGCAAAAGTGCCGTCGGACGGTACTCTAGACACTACGAATCTTCATTTTCAACAGGAGTGACGAACGGCACCGTGCGAACGAAATTGGAAAACGCTCAGAACGCGACGAGCACAGGCGGCACGTCGACAGCACACACCGCCGAGCACCCAAACACGCACACCCCCCCAGACCGACCGACGTTTCAAAAATGCAGTCGGTAGCATCCAAAATAAAACGTGTTTCCGTTAAAATAACAGAACATATAATTTTGACACCCGTGACGTCATTGGCCACGCCCCCCTGGACTTTAAATCGGTGCCGAAAATATGCACCCTGCAGGCACAGCGAGCGGCGTGAACGCTCGCCTCCCCGCGCTGTCTCCCGCTCTCGTGCACCGCCTAGGGATCGCGGGGAATTTTTCCTCCCTTTAAAGTCAAAAGTTGCGAAATTCAGCGCGCGCAGGGAGGAGGAAACTTAGCGGCGTTCTTTTGGTCACTCCCCCCGCTACGTCAGAAAGCAAAGAAATGTTTTGTTCCACGAGTTTCGCGACCAACAGGTGATTAGAAAACGCGCATTATTGACACGTAAAATCCGCGCAGGCGCGTTTTCTCACCGGCAGCCTTTCTCCTGCTTTAAGAGAGTTAACCTTAGCGCTCCGCCGTGCATCGCCAGTGCGATCAGTCTTCCAAATATTGACTGGCTTAGTGGTTTCCGATGACGCTGAGAAAGTTTCTATTTATAACCAAATGTTTTTTGTTTTTTTTTCAAAAGAGTTAGTTTAAGTATTTTAGTTAATTATCTAACTCAGCATTACGATTAGACTTCAATACTATGTCCCCGCCGTACAACTCACCTTAACAAATCGGTTAAACTTAGAAATAAACATCCTCTATGTTGTAAAGGCTTCTTCACAAAAAACCTTGGAATATGCCACACAGCAGGGAAAAGCAACATTCGCATCCCCGCGAAAAGTAGCGCGAAGGACAACTTGCAGACTTTGAGAGAAACTATATCGTCAGTGACATGTTAAAAGTTCGGGGGGAATCTCCTCCGCCCTCATTTCATTTTAGCAGAGCGTTTTCTCTGCAAGTGTCGAAAGAGGTGAGAGGAGCTTTCCCTGAACTGTTAACCTGTCATCAACTATAGTCGACGCTCGACAAGTTATGCACAACAGAGATAAAACTCGCAACTAGTTTACTTTCTGCTTCAATTTCTCCTTTCTTCCTGTTTCTTTCTTTAATTATTTTTTTCTATAAAAAAGAAGAAGACCGGTGGTACCGAGCGTAATCTTAAGAGTTGTCTTTAGACTTTCTGAAGTCGAGTTCGTATTTACGTAGCTATTGGCACAGGTAAAGGCAAGGGCAGAACGTGTAAATAAGACAACGAAAAAATATAGGACGAAACTAGCACGATGATTAATATATTTTGTAAGAAAGTTTAAAGATGAATTACCCTCGCCCAAATGTGCGCGGGGATTCTGCCTTTATTTGTCAGGGGCACGTACGAAAGTTTCTGCGAGCGTACCACACCGGACGGAGGCTTTTCTTTTTAGCTATAGACCCCTTCTGTGTACTCTCGTCCCCAGCCACCTAATAGGCGTATCCGGTATGGGCGACGAAAAAATAATCCAACGTTTCAACCTGCAAATAGGAAAAAAATAAAGGGGAGGCAAAACGAGAAAGTGTGACGGTACGCTTATATCCTAAATGCCTTCTGTTGGCGTGGCGAAGGCAAAACAATGTTTTCGCCCATACTGGAAGTGACGACAATTCAAGATAGAGGAGCACTTGCAGGAAAGGTCTATAGAAGCGACACGCTACGATATTTAGTTTGTTCGAATTATTCCAAACAGGTTCTTTTTAAAGCTTCTTGCGCCATTAACGCGAGCGCGCGAGCGCGTGCCTTCGCTTTATGCGATTCGGTGGCGTCTTGTGCTACCCCCAGAAAGTACAGCTTAGACGTCTCTCACTGTATTTCATGTACGTATAAGTATGTAAAGCAAGGAAGCATGATGTGAAAGTGTCTAAGCCATAAATGCATTGTCTTTCTTCGTCTTTTTTTAGTTAACGTTCTACAAAGATTTACCCGGTGCTTCCAACTGTACTATCTATTGCATCCTGCTTTGCCTTCATTTTAGTGACAGCACCAACAATGTTTACGAGCTAACTTCTTGGTGGTCTTCTCTCGTGTCGCGCGCTTAAAAACAGACCATGAAAGTCGCATCTTTTTTGTCACGTGAGGGACAGCGATACGGGAGACATCGAAATCAATTTAATTTTTAGGCCTTTACCGGACGTCAGAATATTTTGTGTTATAATCCTGT
The DNA here is from genome assembly GCA_013358835.2 of Ixodes persulcatus. Taxonomy (NCBI): domain Eukaryota; kingdom Metazoa; phylum Arthropoda; class Arachnida; order Ixodida; family Ixodidae; genus Ixodes; species Ixodes persulcatus. The sequence goes on from JABSTQ010010438.1 coordinate 12,609, forward strand.
TTCTTTTGTCTTCTTGCTTAGGAGTTAAAACTGTATAAAGTTTACTTTTGAGTGTCTGCATTTCCGCATGTTGACGTAAGTTATGAGAATCCTGAGCGACAATGCAGAGAAATACACAAAGGGCCGCTTGACGCGTGTGGCAAACCCTAATCAGCGTGTTTCGCTAAACCATATTTTTAGTTTGTTTTATAGTAAAACAGTTTTTTTTTATGAATTGCCTAATGAAATTACTCGAGGCAAAGAAACTATCCAATTTTCAAAGGCGACAACTGCCAAAGTTTTTCGAAAGAGGCAAGCACCGTAAAATAAATTATGTTTTAATCAGATTATTTCCGCCCTACTTCCCACGCAGTAATGAAGGTAGCATGAGGGCATAAACCTTTGTTATATGCTTTGAAACTTGCTTTTTGTCGCTCTTTTTTATGTATTACTTCTAACTATCCCCCTTTTTTTGTTCTTTTGTGTAACGCTTAGTGCACTAAGAATATTTTGCATGTCATAAAAAGTTCAAAGCAGGTTTTCAATGCTGCGCATGCCGCGAAGATATATATATTTTTTTTTACTTAACGCCATCAAAATAAAAAAAAAAAAAAATAAAAGGAACGTACGTTGATTTTTTTGTTGTTGTTGTTAGTGGGAGAGGGCAGCGAGGTGGCAAACTGGCTTGGGTCACTGAGAACGCGGAGAAACCCTCGTGCTTGATACCAGGGCCCGTTATCGAGCATTAAACGAACAAATGAATAGGAAATCGATGGGCATTTGTTTTTCCCGTGAAACGTGCGGCGTCTACGCGCTTGGCGTTCTTCATCGGTTAGTTTAGCGACTGGCTTGACGTGTGGCATGTACACTCGATTGCAATTCCTTGAATGGAGATACGGTCACCAACCCGGGTTTTAATAACGTGCGAGAGGGTGTCATAATATAATCATTTTCACCGAAACTGTGTTTCTGGACGGGAGGTTGGTGTTTCAATGCCGGTCACGAGTGACGACGTTTAGATTTTTGACGAACATACGTCTGTTACGGATGATTATAAACATTTGTGTATAAAACAGAACCTTTACGGTGTGCCACATTTCCAGTGGAAATATGGCACAATTTTCGTGTTTTTTCCCGAAGAATTGCTCTACTATGCAAACACACCACATATTATCTTTCTCAAGGCGGAAATTTAAATAGTATTAGTTTAGGTAACACCCCAAACACTGCCGATTTGTTATTACTATTAGCAACAAATAACTTCGTTAACGTGATTAGAAGGAGAAAATCAAGGCTGGTGTTATATAAGTTCAGATATTAGTGACCATGCGTCCATATTTATGCTAGTTGAAACAAAACGAGGTGCACGTAAGCGTGGCTCAACTACTGTGGCTTTTTGTGACATTACACCACCTGCATTACATACTTTTAGGCAGACATTAATCACACCCGATTGGGCTTATATATTCAACTCTGCGGGCGTGAATATTGCGTACAACACGTTCTTTCAAATATTTAAGCGGGTTTATTTTGAAAGTAATCCAGATAAGACTGTTAAACTTGCTCAAAAAGGAAAAAAGCCTAAATGACCTCGGAGCCAAAAACAGAAAAAGAAAAAAAAGCACGTAGAAAGTATTAGTTTTATAAAATAGTTTCAGGAATGACAACTGAGGAGGCGGCAAATAAGCGAATAAACTAAACGTTTAATGGGGCGAACTTGTGCCCAAAACAAAATAGGGAAAGGCTATCGTAGAAAACGTCAATGTCGGCGAAACAGCGGGATCGAGCGCTGGGGCGAGAATGACACGGGCTTGCCACGCGGAGCACCTTTTGTAAACGCGTGGGTTTTTGGAACATTCGACCCAGAATGTTCGGCGCGTAGAACATTCGTAACTCGGTCAGACAAGCAGGTTCTCAAACTTCGAGAACGCCAAGCTGAAAGAATGAATAAAATAACATTCCGCACACTGGAATCGAACCTGGGTCCTCCGCGCGACAGTCATCACGGTAAGCAGTCGGCCACGCACTTTTTTATTGCCTGGTTTTGGCGGTAATACAAAGGCACAACACATTGTCAAAGCCGGATTAAAAGACGCCAACCCACCTGACTGACGCCAAAAGCTAAATATCTTCGAGGTTAGCCAGCTCCTCTAGAAGTGGCAACCATTCAGACCGAGCTTGCTGGGCCATGTAGAATTCACGCATAAAACACATATGCTCTACGAAATATCTATGCACAGGACGCACATCTCTATCTGCATGACGCACTGCCAAGTGACACAGCCATAAACTGTGAAGGCCCAACAGGATTATTGTCTAGGGGTACACCCTCGTCCTCTTGAATTAGTAAAAATCGAATTCCTTGGGGCGTAAGTGGGAGGTTCTTTTAGCTAGTCAAGCTTCGACGAACAACGTGTGGCTATGCAACTTGAAAAAAATATTAATGTGTGCGGGGATAACAATTATTTGACTCGTTTCAACGCGTCTTAACCCGGGACTTCACTGTAGAATGTGCGGTACAATGGTGTGGGTTAAGGTATATCTATCACATCTTTCGTCAGCCGTTTACGCGAAACGCCACATAAATGGTGCAAAGAGAACCGCTTTGGTAAAAATTTAAATTGATAGGCGCCAATCCCTTCTTTTGGATACCGGCGTACGCAATCAATCTCAGTTACGTTGGACGACACAATAAACTCAGGAATAATGTTGTCTAGCCTTTGTTGAATGATCCTGCAAAAAAGGAGCCTTTTTGGTTACGAATGAAAATAAATCTGCTGATTAGCTGTCTCACGAAGAGGTGCGAAAGGCCCAGACCACCATCGCTGGCTCGTCGAAAAAGATTGATTCGGCTCGTCTTCTCCCATACTGAGCTCCAAATAAAAACAGCGAATTAACACACGATGGATGCATTGAATGTTGATACGTGAGCAGTGTAAGACCTGTAACGTGTACCAAACGATTGCTGCAAGAAACATGCTTCATACAGATGCACGAGCCAAAATTGATAACCCAATGCCTACCCACTTGTTCGCCTTAGCGCGCAAAGCCTCAGTTTCATTGCGCCAATACTCAGCAGTATCGCGAAAGTGATCTAAAGGTACACCAAAATAACCAGATGGTAAGTCGGACCATACAACGCGTTCAAACATATTCAGCTTGGAAGGCCAATCCCTGTGCCAAATGCCCAAACACTTTTCAAATTTAACGGCGCTACCCGTATGTTTGCAGAAGAGTTCTGTCAACTCCACGGCTTTCTTTACGCTTTCTCAGTCGACGAAACAAATTGCCACATCCTCTGTTCATGACAAAATCCGAGCTTCAGTAGATTGGAAATTAAAACCTCTAACGAAACTACTACGAAGAATGCTTAAACAGAAAGGTTCAAGGAAAATATAAAAAAAAAACAGAGGCGAAAGTGGACATCCTTGTCTCACAGAAGAAAAAAAGACCAATCACGCTCACTCACACGTTTGCTCACAAGAAGGCAGGAGGCTCAAATTTGGTATGCCATACGTATTCCCTCACACAAAACGGAACCAAAATTGACGTGATCTAAAATAGAAAAAAAATAATATCTTGTAGCACGCGGTCAAAGGCCTTTTTCGAGTTAACCTGTAGCATCGCGGCTCTCCGTTCCCTACTATCGCAACATTCCAAAATGCTCCTTGCCACATGAACGTGTGTAACGATACTTGGTCCTTAGATACCACAAGTCTCGTGCAGGCCGACAATAACGCTTATCACACTTTGCATCCGATCTGCTATTATTTTCATAAAAATTTTATAATCCACATTCGTCAAAGTTACTGGGCGATACGCTCCTGCATTACGGAGTTTCACTGGATCATAACGTTTTGGTATAAAAATTGTATGAGTGCACAAAAAAGGAAGCGGGTGACTTTCCATGTTTTAAATGGTCGATGGCCCGTTCTCTTTCCGCCAGCGATATGGGTTGTTCTAGCTTCTCCTTTATGTCGTCTGTCGGTCTGGAGTAAACGGAAAATAAGCGCTTCGAAAGCTTTTCTTTTTGAGCGCGCGGTAACTAAGCAGTTTTTTATAATACTCCACGAACGCGCGTTCCGTAAAATCCTTATCACTAGACAGATCCCTTCTATACGTATTCTCGATTATCTCACATTTACTTGCGTATGTTCTTTCCGCCCCGATAGCCTTTTTAGCGGGTATCTCCCAGAGTGACACCGCTTCCATCGCGCTCGCACTATATCCCCCTAATATTGTTTCGTGTCCAAAACTCCTAAGCGCTTTTTAATACTAATAATCTCGTCCGCAAAAAGTAAAAAAAAAAAACGGGCGAGCGGCATTTTTTTTGCACTAACGTCTGAAGCAGGCCATTTAATTCACTTGTTTTCTCTTTTCCCTCATGCTTTAATAAACTCACCGGAGTGCCACTGGTAGTGGGTCGCCCTTTCCAGGATGGCACGCTCCATGTTCGTCGCCTCGGTGACAAATCCTTGAACCGTCGTTGGTGGTTTGCGTACGAGTCCAGCGAAGATGTCGTCCTTCACTCCACGCATCAGAATACGCAGCTTCTTTTCCTCGGTGGCCTGAGGGTCGGCGCGGGAGCTCAGGCGCAGGACGGCTTCCACGAAGCTCGTGACGCTTTCATTGGGGCCCTGGGTTCTTGATTACAGCAGATCTTCTGCCTTCTCTCTTCAGTGTTGACTGGGGAACATACGCGTCAGCTCATTCTTGCAAAGGTGCCACAAAGTGAGGGAAGCATTGTGATTTTTGAACCAGCACATTGCAGTTTCTTCAAGCGAGAAATAGAAGTTCTGCAGGCGCTGCTCGTCACTCCAGCCATTGTGGCTGACCCCGCGATCATACTGGTTGATCAAGTCTTCGACGTCCTCTTAGATATCTCCGAGAAAGACAGCAGGTGTGCACAGAGCCAAGAGGGGCAGGATGACGACGGGTAGAATGGTCATCGTCGGGACCTTCTTCTTCTGGTTCTCGGACAAGAGACCGAATTCGGGGGGCTGGCCTCTAATACGACGGCTTGTTTGGGCTTCGGCGTCTTCGGCGAAAGATAGCGTGCCAGGGCTGAGCACCTCAGTTAGGCGGGGTGTCTTCGGAGGGGTACGTTTTACGGTCATAGAATGCAATACCCCGGACGTCCTTCAAATTGTCACGAATGACAAACGAGGAGGTGGCGAATAACCTAGGAAACTGAATATAACAAACTTGTGCCCCCCAGTCAACTTCCTTTGGCCGGGGTGGGGTGGGCGTCCTGGTCCGGATGGTGACGACCGATGATGGTGCTCGCCCGATGACAACAGCCCCCCGGGAATTTGATAAAAAAAAACTAAAAGTTGTTTGATCCCGCTGAACACATTGCGACGTCGGTTGGCTTTACAGTGACCAGTGTGGCCACGTTTATTATGAAACAAAACAACTCAACAGTCATGAGTTAAAATCCCAAAATTAAACGAAACAAAACAACTCAACAGTCATGAGTTGAAGTTCCAAAATTAAAACTCCGTACTTTTGTCCCCAGTCTCCCAAAATCGAATCGAAGCCAATCCTCGAGAATACTCTCCGCACTCCTTTTGTAGGCTCGTAGGAGCCTCCTTTTCCCCCAGGGACCGACCAATCCCTTCAAATTTCACCACTCCCACGTGGTACACCGTTGCCCAATGGTCGGCGAGCTGTCAACCTGGCGTTCCAACCGCCAAATTCGAATTCCTTGTAGAATTGACCTCTGCATTTTCCGCAGTCTGGCTGGCGCCAACAACTAAATTATTACCTCGGGTAAAAGAGCGGCAATTTTATACTAAGTGGCGAAACCCTCTATCTACAGGAACATTCGGTTAAAAACCACACGCAGCTCCAAGCGCGACTCTCTCCGCACCGAAACCCGAGACGTTTCTTAACGACCGCGGGGGAGGCTCTCCCACCTCGGCCGCGATGACCCCGCGGAAGCTCCCTCCAAAACGCCGAACCCGACATAGAAAGTTAAAAAAAAGGAAAGACAACGCCGACACAACTCCGGAAAAATAAACTTTTCTAACAAAAATCACCTTAAATAATAAGCAGGATTTCTCCGTACTTAACACCTCCCCACCAAGAATGTTGCAAGTACACTTGTTGTTCGCGCAACATCAGTCCCACTGTTCGTCACTTCGGAGACACACAGCACCGAGCAAGACCCAGAGTCGTACATTCCAGATTCCACAATGTCCATATAGATATATTTAAACCCGCTAATCGCAAAGCTCCACACTATGGGTGCTGACACCACTAGGCACACTATTCCTAATAAAGTTCGCACTAGTCAAAATGAACATTCAAAACAAAACAAAAACTATACGACTTGAAAACAAGAAATGCAGAATGCTCCAAGAAAGGAAATTAGATAACTTTCCGTCTCCGCCAGCGCTTTCCCTAAGCTCCTTCGAGCCTCGACTTGCCTGTTTCGAAATATACGTCAGTACTGACAAACTTCTCTCGCGAAGAATAAAGGCTATGCACCAAAATATTACGTAGAATATAAAATACTGAAGGGCCGACCGAAAAGCAAAAGGAAAATTAATCAGGAGGGCAGTGAAATAAACGTAGCCTAAAGCCGAAACGAAATACCAGTAGCCTTGCTAGCTACCCTCCTAATCTTGGCCGTCTTGTCGTCCAGCTCGTTGCCATCGAAGACGTTCTGAGAATTGCCTGGGGCGGTGCGCAGTACGCGAACACTTGCGGATCCCGAGCTCAAACTAAAAGTCTGCTGTCCTCGCGTGCGAGCTCTGGCCACTGGCCGGAGTGGCTTCCCCTTCTCCGTGCCCATTTGGCGCTTGCCGCCCCCGAAGCTCCTTGCGTCCGGACTCCTCCTTCCGGAGTCGCTCGACGCAGCCTTCTTCCTGATCGTCACCCTACGATGTACCGCCGGCCTGACCTTCGGCGACGACACGGTGCCGGTAACCGGAGTCGGTGCCACTCCGCAGTCGGAGCTTCCGTCTCGACGCGTGGATCGGAGGAATCAAGGCCCTTTTCGCCGTCCTCTCGCCATCGTTCACGTTCTCGCCGTGGTGATCCGCGTCGTAGCCCGGAGCCGATGCAGGGTTGGATCCGGAGCACCCCTCGACCGCCGACTCCGACCTGTCGCTGCACCCCTTGCGCAGCTGCTTCTTTCCAGCGGGGGACGGCCTCTGCGTACCCAGTGCTGCGGTGACCGGTGCGCCGGGGCTCCCTAGATCCCTGCGCTCGATGTCGCCAACCAGGTTCGTCCCCCCGTCGCCGCCGTCACCATCGCTCTCTCTCTCGCCCTCGCCTCCTTGCGTCACCGGATCACCGGCGGGTGCTTCTGCCTTATCGGCGCCAGCTCTCCTCTCAATTTTCACTTCGCGGCTGCCGCAGTCATCGCCGTATGCATTCTCCTCGCGGTCTTTCTCCGGACTCATTCTAGTCTCAGCGCTCTTAAACGATGCCGGAGCGAGGGCCGCAAACTCCGGCATCGGCGCGAGGACGGCGCGGGGTTCTTTCGCGAGCTCTCTCATTTTTGTTGAGTCCCTCGAATCCATTTCCCTCAACGCCTGAATCTGGGCCAGCTTTACTTTCTTAATTTCCAGTTGGAGTCTAAGAATTGCACGCGCTATAGCTGCCGACCTGCTACCTACTTCATCCTCTGCTACCGAAGAGCCGCCCTTAGCCCCTGATATTGTGCCTTTGGACATTGTGAGCCTCGGAGGAAACAACCCTGGGTCTTACCTGGGAACGAGGGTCCTGCCGTGCCGTCACATCCCCGGGGCGTCCCTGTGGCTCCGCCGCGATGTTGCCTTCCGTCGGTCTTGAGTCTTTGACTCCCGGAGCCTCTCACTTAGATGTCGCTCCGTCCGCCGCACACGACGCAACAGGCTATTGCCTCCGTCTTCTCACGCAGATATTGACGGGGCTCACCATCAGCTGACGTCGTGATGTTCTTGAGTCCCTTGACTCCCGGAGCCTCTCACTTAGATGTCGCTCCGTCCGCCGCACACGTACGCAACAGGCTATTGCCGCCGTTTTCTCACGTAGATGTTGGCGGGGCTCACCATCAGCTGACGTTGTGGCGTTCTCGCAACCCGTCGCAGAAAGTCAGCGGGATCCTGTCGACTGCGCCAGTCAACTTTCCGAGGGGGTGGGGTGGCCTCCTGGTCCGGATGGTGACGACCGATCATGGTGCTCGCCCGATGACAACAGCCCCCCGGGAAGTTGACAAAAAAAAACTAAAAGTTGTTCGATCCCGCTGAACACATTGCGACGTCGGTTGGCTTTACAGTGACCAGTGTGGCCACGTTTATTATGAAACAAAACAACTCAACAGTCATGAGTTAAAATCCCAAAATTAAACGAAACAAAACAACTCAACAGTCATGAGTTTAAGTTCCAAAATTAAAACTCCGTACTTTTGTCCCCAGCCTCCCAAAATCGAATCGAAGCCAATCCTCGAGAATACTCTCAGCACTCCTTTTGCAGGCTCGTAGGAGCCTCCTTTCCCCTCAGGGACCGACCAATCCCTTCAAATTTCACCACTCCCACGTGGTACACTGTTGCCCAATGGTCGGCGAGGTGTCAACCTGGCGTTCCAACCGCCAAATCCGAATTCCTTGTAGAATTGACCTCTGCATTTTCCGCAGTCTGGCTGGCGCCAACAGCTAAATTATTACCTCGGGTAAAAGAGCGGCAATTTTATACTAAGTGGCGAAACCCTCTATCTACAGGAACATTCGGTTAAAAACCACACGCAGCTCCAAGCGCGGGCTCTCTCCGCACCGAAACCCGAGACGTTTCTTAACGACCGCGGGGGAGGCTCTCCCACCTCGGCCGCGATGACCCCGCGGAAGCTCCCTCCAAAACGCCGAACCCGACATAGAAAGTTAAAAAAAAAGGAAAACAACGCCGACACAACTCCGGAAAAATAAACTTTTCTAACAAAAATCACCTTAAATAATAAGCAGGATTTCTCCGTACTTAACACCCCCCCTAAAAAAAAAAGGGAAGGGTTAGCGTTGCGAGCGGTCGCCTTTCCCTATTTTATGAGAACGTCTATGAGGACGTAAAAGACTGGATCAACCAGTATGATCGGCGTGGCCCGCCACAACGGTACGAGGGACGAGCAGCGCCTACAGAACCTCTATTTCTCGCTTGAAAGTACTGCAAGGCGCTGGTTCGAAAATTACAAAGCTGTCTCCACTTCGTAGGGCCTATGCAAGAATGAGCTGACGCGTACGCTCGGCAGTCAACACCGAAGAGAGAAGGCCGTAGAGAAAATGCCATATTATGATATGCTCTTGAATACTCACGTTAAACACCTTTGCTCTATGCTAGGCAGATCTGTAGGAAAAATTAATAAGCACAGCCATGTTCTTACAGCAGACGTAAAGAAAGTTTGATATAATTCATTATTTTGTTCTCATTTGTGTTAGTATCCCCTAGCCAGGGGCAATACATCTCACTCCAAATAAAATGAAATAATTTTGTTCTAAAAAAGTGATCAGAATAATCGCAAATGTTTCTACACACATCATACTCAATTATTGTTTAAGTTAGGCAAAAAAATTAACATACTCCAAATTTATAATTATCGTTTGACAATCGCTTGTAATTATGTGGCATAGGAGCCTCTAGTACAATTCTTGATTTTTTTTATTTAAAAGCAAAAACTGAATATTATTCTTCCAGACATCACCAGCCTTGGCATGTTCCGAAGTTCCGAACAAACTTTTGAAAACAGGAAATAAGTTATACTTTACCTTTTTTTCTTGAATGACTACTTTGATATAAATATGAATGCCATGCGAGTGTCTAACAAACTGTATCTTTAAATTGTTCATTTAATATGTTTGAATAGGTGCACAGATTTCGCTGAACGCGTTTTATTACTGTACTTCGTCGCGGCTGCTGAATGAGAGGCCCAGAGCTTCGTCAAGATGCAATTCTGCAGCTTCGTCTCCGGCCTCCCATTCACCATATGTATATGTGTCCTGAATCAATAAACTTTGTATCCTATCGCATCGTAAGTTTCTATCCGCCGGACGCAGAGCGGATGAACCGCAAGGGCCTCCCCGACAAAAATAGCACGGAGATGTGTTGTAACGTGTTGTAATAAATAAAATAAAAAAGGTGCGTGACGCGCCGGAAATACACTCGCCTAATAATCGAAATGGTTTGTATTTACTTCCCGCCTGGCGCAACTGCTCTTTTACTGAGATGTCCTCTTGCTCCACTCAAAGCAATCAGCGTCGGGCCTCCAGGCCACGCTTTTATCCATGCTTCAATTCTATTTTGGGTTTCACAAAAAGCCGAACACCTAGCCAGAAAATGTTTCACGTTAAGCAATATTTGTGGAAACCTATTCAATGGACCGCTCAAAATTTATCTGATGCCCCCCCCCCCCCCTCCCTACTCTTCATTCGCTACGCAACGCAGCGATTGTCCTCAAGATTCCAGGTACCATCTGATGTGCGGCATGTGTACAGCTGCAGAGGTCTAGAAGTCAATGTTCCCATTTGTTTAATATAGTGTTATCTAGAAGCTCGAAAATAAACCACGAGTACAAAAGAAAGTACAGCCGGCGGCAATATGTGCTAGGAAAAAATAGTGTTATCGAAAGAGGAAAAATGACACATAGGGTCCTCTTGGCATCGTAAGTTATAAAACGTGACACATTGTGATAACAGGATATGTGGCAGTCAGTTCCAACCCATTTTCTAGCGTCTTAACGTACCTATATTGCCGCATGGCTTCTGTGTCGCCCCGGCTGTCAGGCCGCTGGGTCAGCTCATTTCGCCGTACCCTGTAGATATTCAATTTGTTTGTGCTCGCTTTCTGAGCGCGTGTGTTCTGAACTCATGATTATTACAGAAAATAATTATTGTCACGTTCAGAGTACAACACTAATCCGAGTCGGCCTTAGTACTTATTGACATAACTGCACAAGTCGTAATGCCGCGCGGTGCACTGTGAGATTTCCATGGGGCCCTCAGGGATTTTCAGGGAATGTCTAGTACGCGCGTAATTAAGGCGAGTTAACCAGAGGCAAACGTATCGCAACTTGTACACTGCTCAACGAAACGAAAGGGACCAGCGGAGTCTGTAGCCTCGTGAATATACAGTTACATCAGAGATTCTTCGAGTAGCGAAACGGCGGAACGATACGATTACTCTAGTGTCGAGTAACTATTTACTGTACCCCGGTCAAAAAGACCATCAGAAATTTTTGGTGGTCCCACAAACTTTCTTGACGGGCCACCAAACATTTTTGACGGTTCAGCAAACATTCTTGGTGGCCCAACATACCGTATTATAGGCACTTCACTCAAGACTTGTTTGGTGGTCTGACAGGCTTACTTGATGGTGTCGGATGGACCATTAAATATGTTCTGACGGTGGCTGATGGATCATTAAAGGCTTTTGTTTGTAGCACACAGACCGTCAAAGCGTTTCTTGTTGGACTGACGGACCATCGAAACGTTATGTTGCCCAAGTGAGACCATCAGGATATCTTGAGCGACAATCAGAATGTCAAAAAGGCTGATGGCGCTTCACATCACACCTTTCGGTCGTGGGAAGAACCTGTCTATCTTTGGGGAGGTTCCAGCAGTAACCGAGAGGATGCACCAAGGATCTCGCGTCGTCGCGCAAGCGTGAATTACATTCGGCGTGGAAAGCTGACAGCGGCGTGGCTCGATAGCGAAGGATCCGTAACAATCCGCCTCAACAATGTCCTAGTGTACTCGAAAGGTCACGAAGACACCTTCTTATAAACTAAGGTACGTTTTCGCAGCCATAATGTTGTCTTAAATTGCGTTATAGTCCGCTGGTGAAACAATTTGGTGATTTGCTTTGCATGTCAAGTAGATGAAGTTTGACAGGCAGAGAATGCGCCAAAAAATGCACCTTTTTTATAGAAAATTGATTTGCTAGGTGGAGTCTTGTGTGGACTAAATGTTTTCACGAAAAAAAACAAACATTTGCAAACCTTCAAATGCGGTAATAATATGCTTGCTGCATTCTCGGGTCGACGATGCTTAGTGTATTGCACGCTGTCGTACTACGTACGCCGTCATGCCCAGCATGGACGGCGGAACCAGACTGTAGATAGCCACGCAACGGACACCTATAAAGTTGCACGTTGCGGAGTCTCGAAAGTTGCGAGTGGATGAAGCGCATTTTCTCTTCCGTCTTATTTTTGCGGTTAAATGATTCAACGTTCAATAATTTCTGAATAGAAAAGAAATCGAACTTTTTTTTCAGGTTTCCACTGAGATTTCGGAAGAAATGTTAGCGCTTCTGATGTTTCTTTTTGAAACAATAATGGGCACGAAATAATGTTCAGTTTTGTCTGTAACGCAACCTTTGTCTTCTACTGGCACATATATGAGTGATTAGAAATTCATACCGATCATTAGACCAAAAGTCCATCAAACCATTAGGCCGTCAGATGTCTCAAAATATGACAGACCATCAAACCGTCACACCGTGAAACCATCCAGCCATTGCACTATCAAATCATCAATCTCCCAAAATACTACAGACCATCAGACCATCAAACCATCGCACCTTCAGGCCATAAAACAATCAGACCATCAAATCATTAGATCATAAATGTCCAGAAAAAGGACAGACCATCATCCTGATGAATTATCATTAATTTTCTAATGGTTGTTTTCGATAAGGGTGTACCCTAGAGCAAGTGTATATGGTCCTAAAGCTGAGCGTACGCCGTTTTTCTAGCGAGGCCACGCACTCCGCTGAACCATTTAGTTTCGTTGAGCACTGTACCTTTGCAATATACGCTAAAACGTAGAAACGAGGAAAACAATTTTAAGTTTTTTCTGAACTCGCGTTTACTTTTTAGCTAGGCTACTCGCGTACCCTTCTCCAGCCTGAATCCACAGTACCACTGCTAGTGTATCATCCAAAAGACGGTCTTTAGAGACGGGGCGTGTTTCCTTCTTGTAGGATCGTCCCATTGGTCGGACAAGAACCGTCTGCAGACACGTTAGAAGCGGGCATACCAGACTTGTACGTAACGAGTTACAAGGAACTGATTACATTTTATTGTATGCTTTTCAATGGACCGATCTCACCAGCCAGTTTGACTACGCCATCGCTACCGTAATGCATAGAGGCAACTTTAGTCTTTGTGCACGTGCGAAAACTTCGCAGGAGCTATGCCCGTGTTGAACGCGAGATGGCACGAGTCCCCTCGTGCACTGCAGTTTGTCTCCTGTAAACTAAAGTTATGGCGGCTTGACGCATGCGCCGATCGCTTAGTGAGATCGGTCTTTCGGCAACGTTCGCTGTAATCCAATTACTATTTTTGCTGTAATCAATTACAAGCAATCATTGATGTGTTTCCGAAAGGGCTAAAACTATGGAGTCGATTTTTTTTTAAACTGAAGAATCGCTTTGTCTGTTTGTGCATCACTCGTTTATGTGGCACCAACGTTGGACACCTTTTTTTTTACCCTTGAACAACTATAAAAAATTGAGCGCATCTCCACGTGGTGAATGATGTTGCTTGGGGCGAAGCTCTGGTGGTGCTTGTCTGCGTAGACGCCGAGCCGCAGCATGCCGAGCCTTTTCATTCATGTCAGTAGGAGAATATGTGGTTTTCTTCTTTTTCTTTTTTTAAGCAGACAGATGGGATGGCATCTCAGAACCCCCTACTCTTTTTTTTCTTCTTTTTCTTTGAGCCTTTCATTCCTGTCAGTAGTATTGTATTGTAAAAACGTTTATTTTGATGCCGCCTTCTGGCCTGAAGGCCTCAGAGTGAACGGAAGTGAAAATGACGATGACTATACTTCGTTTCAGCTTCCGTCCGAGCGCAGCCAAAGGCTGAGGGACGGTTCGCAACTTCGAGAAGAGCATTCCTACGCACCACAAAGTAGTCCGCAAAAGTATTTTTTTTAAATAACTGTTTTGTGCGTAAAGATTGCACAATATTTCATATATGTACTGCTGAGAATGATTTGCAACTAAAGGAATTAAATATCTGAAGATTATGTTTTTATTAATATATGTAAATGCATGTGGTTTGGCGAAAACACGTACATCCGCTGGCAACACGGCTGCAGCGCTCGGGTTTTCTGTGTGATTTCGTTCCCGTAATGGCCGAATCATGGGCTTCGCTGCTTTCCTCGCCAAATCGCTTCAAAACGTCCTTTCACAAAGGCACGTTTGTGCGTGAGGCGCGAGCGGTCGTGATGAATGTCTTCTTTCAAATTCGGCAGGAGACTGCGGCCGCATCGTATCGCGAATGCGTTGTAAACAAGAAAAGCGTCCGGGCCATTACAATTCACTGATAGCAGCGAAATCAGGGCACCCCTTCGCCTGCCGATCACATTGAATGCCGAGAAGCTTGTGGAAAGGACTGCGCCTCGAGCCCTGGTGTGGTATATCCAGACAATACAATGAACCATCAACGGCCGGGTCTTCGGACACCTTGCAATGTGTACTTACATCTCGAAACTATGCCGAAATGCCGAACAGGTGGAATGCTCGGACACAGACGCCAGCGGCCAGCCTACGTACTGACATCCCCTGTTACTAAATTTCGGAACGTGGAAGGACACTTTTTAAACCTATAGCAGACGATACCTTTGATACACCCGTAGCAGACGAAATACTCGGCGAGCGCGGGGGGCGCGGACGATCAGCGGCGGAGCGGAGTGATACAAAAGTGCAGGCGATATCGCGTGACCTATTGCCGGCGTTTGATTGGCTCCGGCCACACGTAGCTTTGGCTGCGCTCGGACGGAAGCTGAAACGATGTATAGATGAACCTACTGATCCCGGAGGATCGGAGGAAGTCGATGAGAGATGTGTAGATGAGTTTTTGTTCATTCAGAATGGCGGTTGTTGGTTTGGTCCACTCTGTGTAGGAGCAAGGCCGTATGTGGTAGGGGAGGTTGCGGATTGCGGCCTCGCGCTCCGGCGCGGATTCCGCGCAGTCCCACACGAGATGGGAGCAGGTGGCAGGAACGCCGCAGTGTTCGCAGTTCGGATCGGGGCCGACGTCGTCTGGATCCGTCCGATGGTAGATTCTTGACAGCCAGTCTGGCGTCAGTACCGTCTTCGTTTGGAGTCGGTTGAGGGCCACCCGCTCCCAGCGCGGAAAGCTGCTTGGAATGCGGTGAGGGTTGGGCGGCAGGAGAGTAGTGAAGCGCGCCTTGCGTGCTGCTCGTTCTTCGCGTTTGACCTCGGCAAGGTCAAAGTCGGCAGTGTCCTCAGGCACCTTGGGAGCCTTGTGGCCTTGTGAGGGCTGTGTTGCTTATAGCTCTGCCCTCGCGGCCCCATTCGCCCTCTCGTTCCCAGGGATGCCTACGTGGCCTGGTAGCCACGCGACAGTGATCGTTTGGTCGTCCTTCACTTTGCGCACCAGTGTTCGGATATGTGCGACCACGGCGTTACATGTGTCCGTGCGACGCAACTCGCGGAGTGCCTCTTGAGAATCTGTATTTATGCGAGTTTCTGTGATGTTGGCTCTCTTCAGAATGGTTGCCTGTGTCGCCATCAAGATCGCCCGCAGTTCTGCGGAGCACGTGCTCTTCGTGATTTCTTGCTGCGTGTCCTGTTTTGTAGGGGAGTACCAGGCGATAGCCGTGCGGCCGGTCTCAGAGCGCGACGCGTCTGTGTAGAACACTTCGATGTGCCCTCCGAGACCGCGGACTTCTACCATGTGGTTAGAGGCCTGAGTGACTCTTCGTCCCGGCGAGTCGTTCCCTTGGTTTTTTGGAATCGGTTTGGCGACGGTGACCGCCTCCGTTTCCCATGGGTGCGGAGGCGTCGGCATAAATGGGCCTTCAATGAGATGGGCGCGCCCACTCAGTGTCAGGATAGTTCTGCCTTGGGGGGTCCGGGACAGGCGCAGGGCTTGGCTGATTCGTTGTTCTTCGGCGATTTCTTGAATGGTATTCATCTGCGCGATGCGCTCAAGCTCGTCCACCCGCGTGAAGCGAGGGAGACCCGTGACAATCCTCATTGCGGCCCGATTCATTGTGACGAGTGTGGTCTCCTGCGTCTGAGTTAGATTTTGAAAGTTCAGTCCATAAATAACCTTTGACACTAGAAGAGCCCGCACGAGGCGGCGTAATAGGTCTTCCTGAGCCCCCCAAGCTTTGTTGGTAATTGCTTTGAGGAGGGTCAGACCGTTTTTCCACTGCTTTTTTACGTGCGTCATCCATGTGTTGGCCCTTCCTTGGTGGTCGAAGGGGACACCCAATATTTTCACACTGTCTGCCTGTGTGATGGGAGCGCCTTCCACGTGAAGATGAATGTCTGTTCGTGATTTCTTGCGCTTTGCGGGAATTACCATATACATGGTCTTCTCCTTAGAAACCTCAAGTTCGGTGTTTTGTGCGAAAGTGGTGACGATGTCTAGGGCATGTTGCATGTGGTATTGCTGGTCGGATGCCAGTCCGGCTGTCGTCCACAGGGTGACGTCATCCGCATAAATGGTATAACGCACCTGTGCAACGGCCTCAAGGGCTAGGGCGAGATCGGTCATGGCGAGGTTGAAAAGGAGCGGCGACAGAACCGCCCCTTGAGGTACGCCGATGTTGTAGGCCTTCCAGCACCCTTTTGTATTTCCGATCGCCACCTGGTAAGTGCGATTTTCTAGAAAGGTTTTGATAAAATTTAAGGGGCGGCCCTGTATGCCTCGCCTCTGTGCAGCAGCAACCACGGTGGAATGCGGGATAGAGTCAAAGGCCTTTCGCAAGTCAATGGCGACGAGTGTCCGAGGCTGAAAATTGGGGAGGTGGCGTTCGTAGAGGTCGTGATGAATCATTACCAGGCTGTCTTGAGTTGACATTTGAGGTCGGAAACCAGTCTGCATGGGATGGAGGGCGCCCGTAGTCTCGAGGATCCATTGCAGGCGACCGGTGACCATGCGCTCCAATACCTTGCTTAAATTGGAAGTGAGGGATATCGGTCGGAGGTTTGCTATTGCGTGTGGAGTCTTGCCGGGCTTCGGAATGGGTATCACTGTGGACCGTTTCCACTCCGCCGGCATTGCGCCTTCCATCCAGACCGCATTGAATGTGTCGAGGAGTTCGTTCATCGCTTCCATCGGAAGGTTCCGGAGCGCCGTTATGGTGACTTGGTCTGGACCAGGTGCAGAGTTCGCCTTCGCCAAGCTAAGGGCGTCAATGAGCTCTGCCATAGTGAATGGTGCGTCCCCCTGTTGTTCGTTT
Organism: Ixodes persulcatus; assembly: GCA_013358835.2. Classification (NCBI taxonomy): domain Eukaryota; kingdom Metazoa; phylum Arthropoda; class Arachnida; order Ixodida; family Ixodidae; genus Ixodes; species Ixodes persulcatus. Next base: position 29,780 of record JABSTQ010010438.1, read on the forward strand.
ATTATGGGCAGTAGTGTGTAGACCTCGGCCGGCGGCGGCGTAGGTTGTTGAGGAAAGAACTGTTCCCCGGCTAATTCCGCAAGTTGTTCCTCGGTTATGTTAAGAGGCAGAGCTAGGTTGCTCCCGGTGTTGCGGGTTTTAGTCTTGCCGGCGAGTCCCTTGTACGCATTCCATACCTTCATGTAGCCTGTCCTGTCGTTGAAAGAGTCGCACATCCCTCTCCAAGTGGTGCGGCTGTGGCCTGTGCTGTGGCCTGATTCAGGCAGATCTTGTTCGTGAGGGAATTTCCGGCCCTGTACCTAACGAGCGCCTTGAGGCGTTCTTCACACAGCTTGACCAGGCGGAGGTCGAGGGGTGGCGTGTCCTCTTTCACCTGGTACTCGGTGCGGGCCTCTTTGAGCGCAAGCTGGATGTGCTCCGCGAGGCGGAAGCCGTTGTGACGACCTATTGCGGTACGATAGTTGTCCCACTTGGTGAAGGTTGCTCGCCGTCTTGGGGAGGAGCGAATGGAGAGCTGAATAAAAATGGGAAGGTGATCGCTGCCCATGGGGTTCGACTGTACTTGCCATTGGAGTTTCAATTTCAGTGATGCCCAGGTTAGGTCGGGTGACGTGTCGTTATGTCCGGGTATCTGGGCCAACTGGGTGGGTACTTCAGGGCTGTTGCAAAGTTTGAGCTTGGGTGCAACGCAGGCTTTTTATGTTCTTTTCGCGGGCGTTCTCGTCGGGGTATCCCCACGCGGTGTGACGAGCGTTGAAGTCACCAGCCAGGATGGTGTGCCGGCCCATTGCTACAAGTCCCTTGATCCAAGCAGCCTCGTTGGAGCTCACGGATGGCCTTATGTATGTGTTGTGTATGTTGATCACAGTATCTCCGAGTTTGACTCGCGTAGAGACGATCTCACGGTCGTCTGAACACGCTATCTCGGAATTTAATTGTGTTTGTGTATGTTTTTTCTTGACTAATGTGGCTACGACACCGTAGTTATTTGTTTGTCTTTTAATGCTCGGCTGTATATATGTGTTATATCCTCAAATTTTGATTTTGTCAACATTAGCTTCCTGAAGAAGGATAACGTCTGGTGCGCGGTCTTTTAGTGCTTGCAGACGAATTTTAAGTTCCGGTAGCTTTGGCTGCAACCCTCCGCAGTTCCACTGAAGTATCGTCGGGGATGGGTTGGAACGCCGTGAGGTGTGTTTACGTGTGCGGGGTAATTTCTGTTGGTTGGCGTTTGTGTTGAGTTGATTTGTGCTTGGCATTATGCGTGTTAATGTGCATATCTAAGGCCGCCGTGAGCGCGGTCATCTGTTTTTCCAGTCGCGCGAACCCTGCCTGCTGGGCGTGCAGAGTTTGTAACATCATGCCGGCCTGTTGTGATTGATGCGCTAGTGGTGTCTTGGGTTGAATCGATCCCGTGGTCTTAGCTGCATATGAGGTCCCGCCGCCTAAGTGTGCCGGTGGCGCAGGAGCTGTTGGCCGAGGTGGAGGCTGTTCCTGTCCTTGATCCTTTCCTGCTGTGGGTTTTTGGTTGTTGCGCCGCGGTGGGATCGCTCGCTGCGGGCAGTCTTTGCTGGTGGCTACGTGGGCACCGCCGCAGTTCCTGCACTTTGGGGTTTGCGCACATCCTTCCATGCCGTCGTGCTCGGAGCCGCACGTTCCGCATCGAGCAGTGTCCCTAGGGCAAACATCCATCTTGTGTCCGATCGCGTGGCAGCGAAAACACACCAGTGGACGTGGGCGGTACTCGCGTACATTAAGGACCTCGCTCATGTAGCTGACTTTCTTGGGGAGAACTCTGCCTTCAAATGTCACGAGGATGGTGTTCCCCTTGGGTCCCATCGGTCTTGCTGCAACGACTATGTGACTCTTGCACACAATGTCTGCCTGTAGAGACTCGGCGGTCACATCGTTTCCCTCACCCGGGAGGTAGAGTACTCCCCGGCATTCGTTCCTTGCCATAGCTTTATAGGGCTGCAGTTGGTGTACTTCTGTGCCCTTTCGTATTTCCTTCACCTTGAGAAGTTTCTCCAATGTTAGGGGGTCGCGTGTTGTTATGGCTATTGCATTTGCCTTTTCATTACGCCGAACAGTGTACTGCTCATTGCTCTGAATGCCGGTTTGCTTGACAGCGTCAAATATTTCCTGGCCTGTGAAGGCATTCACTGCCTTTCTTCCAATGGATCGGAGTACCACCGTCTGTGTTGGTTGTGGAATTGGTTTTGACGCTTCCGCATCCTCCGGAGTCAGTGGGTTTCTTTTCCTCTTTCATTGTGTTGCGCCCGGGAGCGGCCACTCTTGGTCGTCATCTCCCTCCATATTCTGCGACGCAGCTTGCGGTGACGTTCCATGTTGCAATAGCACTTCGGTGTTGTGTTCTTGGTTAAGGCCGCCATGGCACTGAGATGCGGTGACTGTTGGAATCTGGTTGCCATCTGGTGTCAGCGAACGTGCTGTATAGGAATGGTCGCTATCCGGAATATGCCGGTGCTCTTCTGACAACTTCGTGTCATCTTGCGTATTTGTTTCTCTTCTAGGCGAGCGAGATCTTGCACTACTACGTGTGGATGGACGCCGGTGCCGTGGTTCTTTTTGCCGCACTTGTTGCGGTGGGCAGTGCTCAGCTTGCGGAGGCGGTGTGAACTGCGCCATAAAATGATTCAGTGCCTCGAGGAATGCGGGGTTCTGCTGCATCAGTGTCGCTAAAACATTAAATGTATGTTCGAGACTTGGTGGCGGTGGTCTCTGTGATTGTTCTTGAGATGGTGGCAGGCTTACTTGCAGTGGGTGAAAGGTTCCGTATAGAGGTCTGTCATCGGGGAAATGGTCGGCTCCGGGTGGTGGCTGTTGCTGGGTGAGGCTGGACATTTCTGTGCCGGAAGCCTCCGGCGGCGATGGTAATAGGTCACCACCCGAGCTGGTCTGGCCCGAGGCCAGGGCCAATGCCGCAGGGAACCCGCAGGCCAGTGAAGTGGGCGCCAGGTAAATCTCGCAGGAGCCGTACAAAAATACGTCCTATCAGTTCCGAACTCTTTCTCTTCCTCCTCATGTCAGTAGGAGAATGTGTGGTTTTCTTCTTTTTCTTTTTTTTTCTTCTTTTTCTTTTTTCATAATTTTTTTCATTTTTTTCAATTTTTTTTGCCCTACACGAGCACGTGAGCATGTGCTCACGTGCTCGTGAGCACGTGATCTCACGAGCAGAAGCACAAACACCCGACGCCGAGCCCACGGCGGACGGCGGACGGACATGGCTAGCCCCTAAAGGTGTATCCACACGACGGACCGGGCCGCGGACCGATTGATCACGTGATGCGCGGCCCGCAGGCCGCCCGGCTGCAATGAGCATCCACACGGTGGACCAAAAGAGCAGACGACAGAGCGAACGGGCCGGTCTAACCCTCGACCTCACAGCTCCGCCAAACGTATGCAGCGAGCTGCTTTGAGGCTATTTGTAAGGATCCAAGGTGGAGGTTGAACGAAAGAGACATTTGACCGCGGTGGCCCTGGCGTTGACTATTGAGGACGAGGAGGACTTAAGTGAACCGAAAAGGGCAACCCCACAGAGCGGGGAATTGCTCTACGAGCGCGATAAAGTAAAAAGTTGCATTGTCGCACCATGCCGCCATCGTCACTCAACAAAAGGTTCGTCTTCTTCGTCTTCAACAGTTGGCGCCAAAAGAAAACGACTTTGGATTTGGGTTTCAATCCAAACACAAAAGTCAGCTTGTTGCCAGACTTAGCGCTTCAATTATGCTAAAAACGCCGCGGTCCGCCGCCAAGTTCCGGGCAAGAAACGTCGCTTGGCATTTCTCAAAAGCGCGGGCCGCGGACCGCCGGCGGACCTCGAATACCGGTGACGTAGGATCACGTGATGCACGGCCCGCGGACCAAAACAGCATTTTGGTCCGTCGTGTGGATACACCTTAAGGAGCTTCGCCCCTAAAAAGATACCAGGATACCTGAAGGACTAGAATATCAACGCGCTTAGCGATGTTTTGATTGTCGAGCTGTCCAAAGTGCCTCGTTTTCTGTGCACGGGTTGTTACGATCTTGTTTCGACGCGGAATAGACGGCTGTATCCTGCACTGATCTTATCTATAGTGCCATCTCACAAACATCGGCAGTGCAGAAAAAGGCATGTTCACCAGCACGTTCCTTTGGAATGTGCTACCTCTGCACGAGCTCTCGTACATACAAAAGCATTCTGCTGAGCTAGGATCACGCGCAAGTGCCTTTTTCGTTACTTTAGACATTTGTGAGATAGATCATAATCACGGAAAAGACCTCCCCATTCTATCTTGAAAGAGTTCACCAGCGCGTGCACGTACAGAACGTGGTAAGAACAGAAGGTTATCTTATCTACGATTTTTTTATTTTATTAGTGCTGCATGTGATTGTTTATTTACCCCTCTCTCTCTCTCTCTTTCTCTTTTTCTATGTATATCCTTATTAATGAAAAGGCGACGACGTTTATTAGCAATAGATTGTTTTGTTGTCGATGCGTCCGCGATAAAGTTCACGTGCTCTTTTTGGAGTTATAAAATGAAAAAAGCTGACAAAAAGAAACAAAATGGAACCACTTTAGAGATATGCCTGCATTTTTTTTTCGTGAAAAAAGTAACAAAAAGGTAACTTGAAAAGTAATGAATTATTTTCCGATATTTTTCAATTACTTTTTCGCTGCAGTAATTGATTACTGTAATCATTTAGATTTTTCAATTAAATCACAGTAATTGTAGTCGGTTGCTTTTTTCAGTAACGCGTACAAGACTGATGGATACGTAAGAAGCAGACATGCTCCGAAGATGCTTTAGGCGTGTTCGCGGATGATTATTTTATTATACCTGCAGAAAACATCTTGTATTTTGTATGAGGTACGAGCAGAGCGACTACTGCTTAAAGCAACCCTTGGAGGGAGGCAGCTTTGGCTAACCCAGCTTTCCTCGCTTTACTTCTAAAGGGTATTTTGGGTGACCACATTTAACCACTTAGGTTGGTGCCAAAAATGCTTTTCCCACCCCACCAGAACCTTTAATGACATCCTTTTAACTCAGGAAAACAAAAAGAAACTGGAGATAGCTTGTTTCCTTAAGAGTGCTGTACTATGTACCTCCTGAAGGGACGCTTACTTTCCTATTCTTTGTTTTTCAGTGAAATGAGTCTCTATGAAAAACAATAAACATCCGAGTATTTCCAGCAAGTATATCCTCGGCAGCCAGGCGACCCCGCAACCACACCAACCTCTTCCACGTTCACTCTCGCGCGTATTTCTTCCTCAGTAGTCAGAACGTCTTCCGTCGTCACTGCCTCAACTTAAAGCCCCTCTATCCCGAGAAAAGTGTACTATTCAATGTTGTGGAAATGCTCGAGACACGTGCCGCGCGCCACTTCTGGAAAGATCATGGCGTCTGAAATCTAGCTGAGTGCTGCGCTGTGCCGCCATGATCTTCCCAAGGGCTGCACGTTGCACGTGCCTCGTGCATCGACGCACCTTGCGCTACATTTAAAACATGAAAGGGCTTTACCTCAACCCATCTAATGACCCCCCCCCCCCCCCTTTCTGTTCTTCCATCTGCTCTTTATCCCGTCTATAATCATCCGGAGCACGGCTACTGAACCCCGGCCACCCTCGGGGAGGAAAGTTTCTGGGCCCTCGAGTAGGGCCGAATGAAAGGCAGCGGCAGAGTTCGAAGTCGCGCCTGCGAGTCCTCGTCACACGCCGAGCACCACTGCTTGCCGTGAAGCCCAGTTTCCTTGGAATTCAAAACGCCCGTCTCCCTGTCGTGAAATACCATGTAAGCCAATACTGGCAACTCTCACTGAGCGCGAGCGAAAAGTGATCGCAGCGCCCCTGGCGAGCTCAGAGTCTCCGCTAGCAGACGAATTGTCCACAACGCATTGGTTTTGCCTATCTGCGTGCGAGGTGACCGATGAAAAAAAAAAATTTGACGGAAATTCGCTGCAATAAATGTTAAAACAATAGGTGCCACCTCATGAGTGAAGGACATTTTCTTCGCGTGGGAACGATGTCACAGCTTGTAGGACGCAATTTTCGGGCTCTTCCGAAGAAAACACTCTGTCAGAACTTACGTAAGCCAGGCAAAACACGAATGTACCTTCGCCCTGTTTCTTGAAAAAGGGCAATGTAAAAAACTTTCAGAACCTAGCTACGTTTGAACTTTACTGTTCTTATCGATCAATTCGTTTTGTTGTTGCTATTCTAATTTCTTATGAATGTATTTCTTAAAACCGTTTCGTCGTATAGGCGAGCTAGCTAATTTCCTTAAGATCGTCTCCGGATGAAGAAACAAAAGGCAATTTCGAACCACGTACGTTATTGCGATGTCAGTATGCTCTGAAAGAAGTCGATTGTGCACTTGCAAATCTGACTCTATTACTAAAACTAATAAACGCGGAGTTACAAAAAAAGCATCCGTTGAACGGTCGTGCACCTCCTACCATTTTTCAAAGTCTACTGTCTTTTTATGCTTGAGGCGACGCTACGCCGCCGCGACCTTTCATCCTCCTGCTTTTCTGTGATTTGTTTTTGTTGCTTTTTCCTTTTCTGTGTTCACTTGACGTCCGCCTATTTTGCTCTGCCTTGTTTGGCTTAGTTTTTACTTTTTTTTCTTCCCTATGCCCGGACATCTGAAGGGCCGTCCGCACCTTTTTGGTTATTGTTTTTGTTTTGTTTTTCCACTGTCGTCCGTGATAACCTCCTATGTTAGCCTTCGATTGAGTTTCTTATCTGAAATCTTCATTTGTACTTTTTGATACTTAATAAATATATTCAAAAGTGCAAGCTCGTTATACATCTCTATTCGGATTTTATTTGAGTATACCCAGTCACGTCCGCTATGGGTCATCGTTGGTTCATCAAGCGGCCGCCTTCGGGCGTACACCAGCGCTGCGCATATGCTTGGAGATGGCAGGCATGCCATGTGCTGCTTACCACTGCAAAAACACGTTTTTGTGATGTGTTAGAAAATCCTTCTTCCGCTTCCCGAGGATCGAACAAACGTGAGTGATTAAGTTACTTCAAATTAAACTGGAAGACCTATCCAAGTCTGTCTTCAAAATCTCCACTGACGCCTGAACAGACGATTATGACAACACCACGGAGATCGCTGAAAACTTCATGGACGACAGACCAGATGCACTACTGAAAGCCCAGTCCTATATAGCCGGGTGGGTAGCCTGTCGGATCTGTCATCACGCTTGCTATCAGAAACATGGAACACCTCGAAAGACATTTTGTTTAAGAGCAAGAAATACTAGCATGCGAAAATGACAGTCGTTACCTAGCCGGTAACATCAGCCGTGCCTTCGACACACTTTTTATTGATATATTTCACCAAACAAGAGCTCAGCTGAAAACGCACTTTAGGCCGCTAATCGACACTCAATACAAAGGCACGGTGTGCAAGAATTGCCTGGACATGTACGTCACCAAGTACTGAAGTGTTCTTTTGAACTGCTTCGCCAAGCGAGCAAACAAACAACCTGCCAAAGTCACTGGAAAAAGAAATTCGAGCCCCCCCCCCTCCCCCCCCCCAAAAAAAAAAAAGGTCACACACTGCTAGCATGGAGTAGACTGCAGCGTTCGACTCTTATTTACCGGGCAGTGTGAGCTGGACTACGTCATTTCTTTCCTCTGATTTGTTTTTAGTTCCTACCAACGCCGCGAAAGCAAATAAACAAACAAGTAACGTGCAGCTAAAAAAAAAAAAGCGAAGCTCTTTTTTGTTTAATAGTTTCGTCGCGTTACTTCCGCTTTGTTTTTTGTGGACTCAACACCAACGGCGAGCTCCACATGCTAATTCTCAATGCTCCGACCGTCGTTCGTCTAATTCTCAATGCTCCGATTGTCGTTCGTCGTTGAAGGAGGTCTTTGCTGGGTGTTTTGTATCTTTGTATTGTCTGCTAACTTTTTTTGTATTCGTCATTTTTCGCGACTGTTCCCCATTTCTTTTTATTTTCGTCTGGGATGGGAACCCCAACTTTTCTGCACAGTTAGGAAAGTGTTTGCACGGTCATTTTTCTGGTTAGTCTTTGTTTTTGTATTGCTGCAAAGGTTGGTGCGCTTGCTCTGGTAATCTTAACGTGTTGATTGCGCACGTTTTAATAATCACCTATTCAGGCAAGAAATTGTGACAACGCAGTTTGTAACAGATAAACAGTAGCCTCTTATGACGTAGTTCGAGTAGCTAAACGCCTTTTTTCCGCTTCCCAGATCCGCTTCAAACGCGTGTGATTCCCCTGGGTGGCGCTTGAGACCTCTAAATAAACTGCTCTATCTTTGTTTCTGCGCGCGTTGTTATTTGATTGTCGTTGCAGTTGCGATCAGTGGACTCCGCTTTGCAAGCGGACTGACCGTAATGAATTCTTTCTGCTGTTGGGGTGACGAAACGGGGCACGCAAACCTCGAGGACGTCGCGGAGCCTATACTTTTGCATTGCGCCGTCTGCTTAGGTAGACTCCGAGTCCGCTAGAGGCGCCACTGTCACGTTCACCGCCGCTCCCATAGGTTTTCGGAGGAGTTTCCAGTATTGGCGAAGCTATATCGTATTTGCTCTCGTCCTTTGAGAAAGCTCCTGCTCCAACACTACGCACTCCCACGCGGGGGCGCGCGGTTGTGTGCCTGCGTGCATGTGTGGGCGTTGGCTCGCGTGTGCGTGCGTGTGAGCGTGCGCGATACATTCCAGATGAAGCATGGAGGTAGGAAGAAGAGCAGGCAACATACCGGCTCAACCCAGCCAAACAAGAAAGTCCCCAGTGGAGCCTGAGGTAGAAGCCGGAGAAGGTGGAAACGCCCCAATGGCTACCAAAAAAGCATTTGGCGCCAAATCAGCTATCCTTTCCGTCCAATATTGTCTTTTGGTTTGGGTCATCGCCGGGCCGTGTCCCTCCAAACCGGAAGCCCCTCAAGATTTCACCTCTGGCCCCCAGAAGCTTCCTATCTCTATGTGATGAACCCATCTGACCATGAAGGCTGGCTCCTTAACCGCTCTGACGGGTGCCTCCACCCCCGGCACACTCAGAACGAGCCAAAGTGGGCCACGAATCAGTCACGTCTGTCTTGGTGGTGATATTAAAGACTCCTCAAAGTTACGCTTCGACACCGACACAGGGAGGGCTCATCTTTGCGGGGTGAGAAAGAAGGTCATCCTCGGCTGACTGGGTGGTTGCTGCAGCTACAGCTAGCGACTTCGATTCTCGTGGGTCTTTTTTTCTTTGCCTGTCTTTTTAGTTTGTTAGTTGGTGCCAGAGTTTTATTGATTGGGCTCACGGATTTCGAGGAGGGGAGTGAAGCGAGAAGCCGGGGCCTGTTGTTGAGCCCATAAGAGTCCATATATCTCTCGTCGAGTAGGGGTTTTTGTGCAGGTGCTAGGGTGCAGTTTTTGAAGTTTGCATGGCATACCCGTGAAGCTTGAAGCGTAGTCCTTTGCATATAAAAAAGACACAACCCAAAGAGTAGCGGACGCAGTTCTTTAATCCCGCGAGAAAGCTTCTGGGGCAACGATATGACTCCCTGTGCTAATGTAATTTACTGAATTCCCTCTCTTTTTCACTGCAACTTCGGAAGTACTCAATTACGGAAATCATTGGACAGACTGTGTCGCAACCTTAAAGCGGATCGGCGAGCTTTCTTAAGAAATAGAGCATTGGTTTGAACAAAATCTTCCACATGGCGCGTCTGCAGATTTACCGCTAAATCTCTTTGACTCTAGTCCCAATGGACAAAACGAAAATATGCACTGCGCACAAAACTACGCCAAAAGACCATGCCGGAAGCATCTTTTGCGTTTTAATGCCAACAACGAGCCAAAAAGGACATATATATATATAAACGAATTCTTAAGCGTAAGATTTTAGGAGTCACCCAAAATTTGACCTTCTTTATTTCGCCAAAACAAATCCAGTGTGTTTAACGGTATTGGGCTTAAGCCAGAAGTGCTTTCAACAGCACGTACTAGTCTAATCGTTTCTAGTAAAATATTTATATATTATTGTTAATTTTAAGGCTGGCTAACTTAACTCACACTTGCCACAGTTTAGTTTCAAAAGCAAAGTTTAAAATGGAGCTATCAAAAGGTTCCTGAATGCTTTTGTACTATTAATCACCTGCACGGGTCTGCACTGAGGTCTTTCATTAGTCACGCCACCTCCTGGTCCCTGTCAAGTTTAGAATGATTTCGGAGCGTTACTTTTTTAGATCAGTTGTAGAGCTTATTTAACTCGCATTCTAAAAATGCGTGCTTCAACTGTCAGACACGATAACTGTCAAAGTTAGGAGGTTGATCAACTGACGAGCGAAATATAGATAAACAATGATTGCTTCTTTAATAATCTCAATCAACACCGAAGGCACTGGAGGTAAACGATTGCTTTCGATGCTTTTTTTAGTAGCCCTCAAACCCGTCGGTCACGATGCATGCCATCTGCGTTTGCGAAACAGTGTGATGGTAATAGTGAATGCTGGCCATTTCAACAGTTCTGATGCAGAAGCGACGGATTGTTGCCGATATCTTGATATCGCTAGTAGTGCTTATTAAAGCATCCTCACTATAGCTTCTAAGCGTGCTTGTCATTTTACTTTTCAGGTATCTGAAATATGATGCTCTCTCTGTTATCGGCGCTAGAGGTCCCGATTTCACAACAAGCATTCCCACTTCGTAGCACTGTGTAAACCAACGTTCCAAATACACACACAATTAAGTTCTACCTAAAATAAAAAGGGGTATGTATAAGGCAGTTTTTAGTACGATTTAATGAGACGAATGGAGAGTCCGTTCTCGTGAAATGTTGTCAATCTGTTTTCGTTTTTTTAGGCCCTGTGTGTTTGCGCAACCGTGAGCCAACCCGTACTGTTTTTGTTGAATGCGTTGTGAAAACTGGAATCGCCGGTCGCCCTTATCAGAAAAAATGTGGCTTGATTTACATACAAAAATGAATTTCAATGAACAAAACTTTGATTTATTCATGGAAATTGTGAGTAGCCTTTTTGACGACATTAAGGATATCTAGTTGCCATACAGCGCCACACAAATTATGATTGATGCATGAATATATTGCTATATGGACAGATTGCAATATTCATAGAGCGCTACAAAGAAAACTTATGCAAATCCCCAAAATAATTTCAACATAACTATTAAAAACGCAATATTTACTTATAAAAGTGAAGCTTTCCACCTAGAGTTGCGCAGGATTTTGCTGTAGTTTTTAAAGCAGGCGATTCAGGATCGAGCTTCAGTGCTCGTTCATACACACGAGACTTTTGGGAGGTGCTGGAATCTCTACCATTTTAACTCCCAGTTTTCGGTAATAATTGTTTGCACAAGGTATTCTCGCTTCCACCAATCAGTGAAAGCGTATATTGAAAACTTAGGTTAATTCTCCATTTGACCGCCAAACGTTTGCCCTAATTATTGAGCTGGCACGCGCTGGCAGATGTCTCATCAAAAATGTAAAATTACAGGAAAAAAACGAGCATTAATAACTTACGCAACGTGCACGCTAAACCAAATACCCTCTGCAGAAACAGAGGTTAGTTTTGCTTTCGCAAAGTTCACCTCCTCCAACGAAAAGAGGAACAGCAAAAGGAAAAGAAAGAAATTCGGAACGATCATACTAAGCGAACATTCTAACTACGACTCGTTTCTTCAACGCCGGTCTCGATCAAAGACGCCCGCTTCAGAACGACCCAGCGGGAGAGGAACAAACGGCAGCTGACTTGCAAGTGCCGACGTCTCCCCGTACGAGACGGCCAGAGCGGGGCATAAAGAAACCTTATGAAAGCCAACCGCCGTCCGCGCCAGCTGCCCCCGATGGCAGAGGCGGAACATTAAAGCCTTTCCCGGTGAAAGAGAGACCCCGGTGAAGCCGCCTCGGAAACCACGCCGGTAGGGGTACATGTTACCCGGCAGTCAGTAATGGTAATGACACCAACAGGAGGTCATCTGGGGAGTGCGCGAGCGAATAAACAGGATCTCGTTGCCAGACACAGTGCTTTCCTCCCGGGCGGGAAACACGGATAGGCGCAACCTGAACAGACGATGAGAGGTGGAAAGGAGCTCCATGCTTGGCTCAATATTTACATCCCCCAGGCGAGATCAGAGCGTTTGACCGACTCCGATCTCGTAATATCGCCATGTCCAGTCTACACGATTTCAATGAGCTAAAGAATGGTCGCCGACGGGCATCGTTAAAATTAAAACGGCCGTTGTTCGGTGGGTATGGACCCTCTTGCCCATCTCTCTTTTTTTCCGGTTCATGAAGGTCGTCCTATTTCTCTTTTTTTTTTCTTCTTTTACGTATTTTTCTCCGTCCATCTTCTCTTTGTTCCGTTTTTGTGGAAAGGCTACCCTTTGTTGAGCACGCTCCCGTGTGCCTTTTTTCCCATACGTGCGTCCCTCATACGCGCGAGAAATGTTTTTAGTGTTGTCGCTTGTTCTTGCTTGCGCGGTGCTGTCGATGTTTAGGAGAGGAGAGGCAGAGGAAAGGGGTGGGGGGGGGGGGGGGGCGGGGAATGGAACAAGAGCGGAGCGGGCTTCCTTGAGTCACATTGTTGGGAGAAACGCGAAGATGGGAAAACATCGTGTGCGAAAGGAAAACAAGTATTAGCAACTAACGCTGGAGTCTGGCGTGGGTGAGGGGCGAATAGGGAAGGGGGTACGGAGTCAGATATATTGAAAGGATGTGTGGAATCAACAGCGTGTTCCACCTTCTGTAATGGGAACGCTGGCGTGTTCCTGGGTTCTAACTCAAATGGTGCAGTGTTTGTGATTTAGAGCACTTTTTCGGCCTGTCAACGTGGCGCTAACACACACTCTTCAAATGTTTATCAAGCAGTACTGAAGGTCGCAATTCCTGGGGCACGCAGCACGTTATTGAACCTGAATCCTCGCCGACCAGTGACGTAGTCTTCGCGTCCAATACATGCTTAGGACACGTGCCCATGCAATGACAGAGCGGCGATGGCGCGGACGTTTGAAAAGGGTCTATAAGATAACCGTTCATAGGCGCTCGACGCGAAAGGCATTTTTTTATTTTTAATAATTCGAAAGCATTCATTGTCCATCCTATGCAGCGAACCGACGTCATCAGCTTTGAAGCCGCTCCAAACGGCCCTTTTCCCCTGTTCCAATGGTGTTTGTACCAGAAATTTGATGGACAGGCGTGCATTGGCTGGCGCGCGTCATCAAGGAACGAGGCTCCCATTGGCTATCACGCGGCGTAGTTCCAAGAGACGCCACCAGAGAAGCGCTCTCCATGGCGGCGCAGCGCAAGCTGCGGCCCGATCGACGGTATGCGTTGTGGCGGTGCGGGCCTGGCCGCAGAGCCCGCCCGGGCAAACTCTGAAGAGGGTGCACGGCCGAGCTCAGCGCGGCGCGGCCACTTCATGAGAGAGCGCGCTCGGCTGTTGATCGGCGAAACGTGCCGGTTCACGCCACTACGACGCAGACGAACTAAGGCGTGGAAAAACGATATTCATGCTTTCGCATATTCACAATTTATAAGTGCTTAGGTGTCTTGTATGGGAATGCGTTGCAAGGAAACCAGGCCTTAGTTTCACCGCGGAAATGCCGTTTTGAATTTCCCATCCCCTTTTTTGTTTTATGAAAGGGGGGTTGCTATAAGAGAGGGGCGAAAATGTACGAAATCACCCGTTAGAATGTTGTTTAAATTAAAAAGATATATAGGTTTAGTGTAAATCACGATTCAACATGACATAAGAGACTACTAGAGACGCGAACAGTTCATCGGTGCGTTAAGTAACTTCTTCACCCCGCCTATCCGAACTTTCAGCAGTCGCTTGTGTTTCTCAAGAGCTAACCTGCGAAATGTTTTTTTTTTTTTGCTAAAGCTAAACACAAACTTTATTTTCTCTTCTTTCTCAATTCGATGGCAGGCGATGAAGCAGATTCGAAGGCAGGAAACACCACCTCCCGGTTTTGTCGCACTTGGTTTTGCGGCAAGGGAAAGTGAACATGCTTTCACGGAGGGACCTACACTATTAGAAAGAAGGGGACCAAAAGGAGGTAACAGACCGCCTTTACCACCCTCCTCCCGGGCAGGAGGAAAGCGCTCCGCTTGTTACCTCCTCAAGCGCAGCAGACACTAAGAATGCGGTGCTACAAGGTGAAGTTCGCCGCGAAGGAGCACCAACGAGGTAAGTACACAGTATACTTTTTACACCCTTAAAGGCAAAATGATGCTCAAAACACCCTTCTAACACCCTCATTTTCAACATAAAGGGTGTTAGAAGGGTGTCCCACAGGACTAGGTCACTCTCTTTACACCTTTAAAAAATAAAAGGGTGTAAGAAGGGTGTTAGGAGGGCGCAAGAAAGGGGTGAAGTAATGAGAGTACACCCATGATGCCGCTAGGGTGTAAGGGTGTTTGGAGTTTGGTGGTTAAAAACGGTGGAGAGCTGTTTCAGATCAATGCCGACTGGGGCCAACACTACTATCCGGTGAAGCCAATAAACAAGAGTACTGTCATGGCACTCGTCGTCTTTGTGCGTTAGCAATTACCGGCTAGTGCAGTCAGGCACAGTGACCCTTTCTCTGCTTGATTGGTCTAGCCGGCAAGAGCAAATGCACAAAGACGACGAGTGCCATGACGATGCAGTTTTGGGTCTGCTTGATTGTCTCCGTGGGATCGGGGCGTTGTGCAACAGATGACCGGTACTTTGGGTTCACCCTGAGCTTAGGAAATTGGAGCACACAGACTAGGCTGATTTTTTGAAATTATATGTATAATGTTCGTCGGTGTGCTCGCTCTCGATTGCAGTTGTTGCCTTGAAGGATGGGCATTCGATGAGCGGTCCCGTCGTTGGCTGCTGACTGGCAGGTGGCCCCAACTGGTCTCGTCTCCGTGTATGGGGAAACCCCCTTTCAGAGGTTTCCCCGCATTTGAAAGGTCCGCATCTCTTGTCCTTCGGTACTAGACTGTCCCTCTCTTCCCTGACATTCCCAGAAAGAGAAGGTCTCGTTGTTTTTCTCTCCCCCTTCCCCTCCATTCTCTCCGGAGTCCCGATGCCGCTGTATACCTTTGAATTCCAAGCTGTGGTCGTTTGGCAGGAAATGCCACCAGGCAAGGGCGGCGAGACCAAGTCTCAAGGGCTCGGTGGCGCCGCGCTGTTGTTCCGTGCGGGCCCTTGCGGCCGACTGCACAGGTTGAATTCCAGCCGGGTCTAATCGGCCCGGGTAAATCTCATAGTCGGCTGTAGTCGGACTTAATATTGAACTGAGTATAGACATACTCGAAACCTGGAATGTCATCGTTACATCTATGCTGCGTTTCACGGGCATAAGAGCTTGCCAAGATTCACGCATCTGAATGTACTATATAGGCCAACACGCCCCCTTATAAACATGCCCGCGTTCACCCACACCAGGGGAGGGCACTGCGCATGCGCAAAAACCATATTTGCTCGGGATAAATTATCCGCGCGTCCGCTCTGTGGACAGCAGCGCCACCGCAGCGGCGTGACGTCAGAGCCGCCATATGGTGTCTATATATATAGCTTGAGTAAGAAATAAAATGAACGAGTGATGCAAGTTCACTTAGTCATGATGTATACTTATAGGGTTGGGTATGGATTCCCATGGCTGAACTGTCACGTTCCTTGTTTCAGATATAAAAAATAAATGAATGAAGCATAACTCACTTCGATCTGTAGACTGGAGAAAAGGCAGATTCATATTCACGAACTCGAAACTTTAACGCGTCTTCTAAGACGGAAAATGGGAATATTAACTTGCCAAAAGAATTGTATTCTCCGGAAACCGAATTGTATTTTACAACATTAATTAAACTCGAAATGATTTACCTGAAAAACAACATATATTTTAGTATCATTGGCAGCGAATATTTCAAGGTAGCTTTTCTACAGCGTGCTCTTTTTTAACACTTAAAAAAAACTAGAAGAATCAATACGATTAAACATATTAGAGTAACAACAATATAGTTGAATAAAATAACACAAAGATGTATCTATTTGGGGTGTTACCACACCAAACGTCTAAAAGCACTGACAGCTTCAGGAACGCAGGTTGTGACTTCTATGTTCAGGCGTTTAACTTTGATTCGTACTTCGGTGTACTTATATCGGCAAATGTCGGAGAGATAATAGGATGTGAATAATATTTAGAAACATTTCACGATTATCTTGAAGATAACTGATTGATCACGAAATTCGGGGTTATCCTCTGTATATGTTTTTTCTGTTACTAAACACAGCGATTTTTAGGCACTTCCTAACGGTTTGAAATTAGTTTCATCGAAGAAAACAAAAAATCGTTTGGATTGGTCATTACAGACTGGTACAATCCCTTACATCAAATGGTTGTTACACTACGCAGGCGAACGCGTAAAACAGAAAATCCTCAATACAAGCCGTCGGTTTAGTTACGAGTGTTAGTGGCACTTAAACGATGAAAAGGCAACATTTAAACCAGCAAAATGAAAACCACTGCAAAACTACAAGTTTAACTAAAATAGTGACACAGACAGTCGTTTCTTTTAGCTTTCTCTTTAACTGAGCTTTAACTTAAATATTATATTAGAAACAAATTTGTTGAAACGCAAAGCAAGATAAATGCAAACGAGCCCCCACCCGATACCGGAACCGAAACTGCAAGAAGTTTTTTTAGACAGCGCAGGCATAACAAGGTATATGTACATATGGTAGCGAAGCTTCCATAGAAGCCCATGTGTCAAAAAAATGGCGGCTCATGTGGCTTCGCTAGCGCCATCTATGTGTCGTGATAGCATTTCCGGCGGAACCAAAAATTAACAGGAAATGACGTCACTTCCGAAAAAAACCAAAAACGTGACGTCACTCTGGTGTGCTTTTCGGCGCGAAAATTAAATATTACAAGAACCCGGGACTGCAGGCAAAAAGGACGATCGTTTAGTGTGACTAAAAAGCTTTGTTTGAGACTTTTTAGAAACTGGGACTGCAGGAAAAAAGGACGATCGTCGTTTTTGCCTGCAATCACGGTTTCTAAGAAGTCTCGAACAAAGCTCTTTAGTCACACTAAAAAGTCTCAAAGCTGTGCCAAGCTACGTTTGAAACTTTTTAGAGCGTCGTCCTTCTTGCCTAAAGTCTCGGTTTTTTTCTGTTTTCTTTTGTTAGTTTTTTCGTTTTGTTGAATCTACACCATCTTGTTTGGACCCTTAATTCTGCGCGAAAATCGTTTTCTTTTAGGCAGCCGCCTTTTTTAGGCAGATCGCTTCGAGAATCTTTTTTTTTCCATCCCACAGAACTACTTTGAAAGAACCGTGTTTTGCTTTTTCCTTCAGATTTTTCAGAAATATTGGAGCGGCTTAAAGGTGACTGACCTCACAAAAAGGGGATAACAATACCGTTGCTCGAGTGTGTTAGCGTTAAAGTCACACGACAGTAATTCTAATGCAAGTCCAATGTTGCACTAACATTTTATTCACATGCAACTGCTTACAACCACTCAACCAGCACACTCATCAGAAGCATACAATCAGTATCTAGTTTTAAGGTAGAAGAAAACTAGTAGATGAATACATAAATCACATTATGACAGGATAACACATAACACACTGTACAATTGGCTGCCTGTTGTGTGGGCATTGTCAGTTACAGCCATCAATATCCCATATTTTAAACCGTTTCGAGGTTTAAAATATGGTTTAAACAGCTGTTTTTTGCCGTTCTTGGGCAAGGTGCGATCACCCAGAAAACTTTTTAACTTGCGTACAATGGTGCTGCGTACTCTGGAGCCTTCTGTGAACGCATAAATTATTTTGGAGCCCTCCAGTACGCTGCACGGCATAGGCCAGTGTTTTTTGGACCTTAAAACCAGAGGTTTAATCAGTGACAAAACCACATGAGCAGTCTGTAACCCAAAACACTGTAAGCACATTAATTTTCGCGATAACCTATTTTTCGAGAATTTCACATTTTGATAAAAATCGAAAAAAAAAAAGTCATTCATGGATATGAAAGCATTAAATATCGCTCTTGATCGCGAAAGTTTGCGCCCGCCAGATTTTCTCGAAAGAAACACAATACGAAATATCGAGTCCATGAAAATAAAGTATTTTACACCATACGAAAGGCTAGAAAAGCAAATATACTGCTTGGAAAATGTACTCTGTGTGGTCTCACGTGCTTAGCTTTTGCACTTGTTGCCTAGCTTTACACTTTGCTGATGCATCAACGAGTTCAGTGTGTGTTTTTTTTCGTGCAAACCAGTGTAGTTTGACTTTAGCAAACAGTGAAAAAAATTATCATACACATCGTGGTTACACACAGCAAGATACGTTTGGACCTCCTGATAAAAAAAGTACACAAAGAGTACGCCCTATGCCCTCCTTTGAAATGAGGTTGTTGATGCTCGCCTCGAAAAACACGCTCACAAGTCTCAACGAATGATGTGAAAGAAGGGAAGGGAACTGACAGGTTTCCAAAGTTCGAGTCAGCAGTGCCTTTCACACTCTAATACAGTAGTACTTAGAGTAGTTCAAGTAGCGGGTTAAAAGCTAGGTAAAACCATAATTAACTGTGAGGTGATCGCAGAGCATCCCAGAGACCTCATTGTGAAGCAGAAGCCACGAATGCAGTTTGGCTGCCTTCTACATCCGAGTGCTTGCAGGTTTTCAGAAACTTCAATGCTTTCTTTGAAAAACTCCTCATGGAGAGAGCCATTATGCAGTGCAGAGGCAAAGGGCGTCTTGGAAAATTTGTGCGAGCTATTTAAGTTGTCAAAGAGACGGCCGATTTTTTCAATGAATCTCTCAGTGTGAATAGCAGCAGCTGGCAATTGCTGGTACGTTAGAAAGGCATACATTGAGCAGCACAGTGGTTGCTAAACACTTGGGCCTCTAGTTTCACCGACATCTTTTAGCAGAACGTCAAATTAAAGTGCTTCTCGTTCACCTTGCGCATAGAACAGATCTCAAGTGTCCGGTCCTTTTCATGAGCTTCCTTTATGTACGAGGTTTTCACTACGTGATCACAAACATTGAAGTAATACTTAAATAACATGTTTCTGAGGCACTTCAGCAGGTGCAGAGCATCAAAAAGGCAAAAGAGAGGTTTGCCATTGACATATATGTAAGGCTTTTCGGAAATTACAAGGCGTGAAAAAAGAGAGACGTTCTGTCTCCCCTGACCCCATACCACAGCTACTGGCTCCAGGCCAACGTCCACAAGGACGCTGTAGCAGTGTTAAAGAAGATCCTGTAGGACAATGGTAGTCGTGCCCTTATGAGCAAAAAAGTAGCGAAGTGGCTGCTTCCATGGTGTTCGGATTCTTTTTGCCAGAAACACGACAGCCGTGTTTGACAGGTTTGCATCTTGCGCACCATTAATATGCTATTCAAGCCCTTTGAACCTGTCAGATGAGGGGTTGTCTGAGTCCTCTTTTTTAATGTGCATCTCATCAAAGACTATGCCGCCGGCCCAATCGGCTCGTGAAAAGGAAGTTGCTCGCCTCTTTACCCGCTCGAAAATGTCGGGGTGAAATCCAACTCTCAGTGGAACACACTGAAGCCACAGCTGCAGTGATCGAACTGGTGACAACCTAAGCAGTCGCCTACAATACGTACAGCCTTTTGGGTCATGAAAAAGAGTCCCAAAGCCAAAGCCTTGTTCTGGCTGCACCATCCTCGACCAAACCCGCTTACATCCCTCATCCTAAGCTGGGCCTCAACGAGTGCAGCGACGGCTGGAGACACATGAACGCGGATACTCTCAACTACTTCAGCAACAGTCCTCATCTGACGCTGCCGTTGCAGCTTTCTTTGCAGCCTCTTGTTTCGTTGTTGGATCTTTCGTACCTTGGCTCTCAGTGTGTTCATCTTTCTCTTGTCAATGCGGCGGCCCTTGCTTGATGCTGCAAGGTGACAAATAACCCAGATCAGTAAACTCCAAGAATGTTTTTATATGTAAATGGTAGCCAATAAGAACTTGCATTACTTGTCAAGTTGTACAAGGTTCTTAAATCCAAGAACAGCAAAACGTTTGATAGCATACAAACATATTGGTTAGAGCGTCGATGATTATGACCCCATACTCCTGTAGGCCAAACCAGCACAGGTAAATTCGATTATCCTGGGCGATTTCATAATAAGCGCAAACAACGGTGCAAAGTAAGAGCGAACTGAAAGCTAAACACTTCTAGTAAAAACACGCCACGCTTCCAGGCAGTGAAGTAGTGGGCCGAGTGTAGCTTTGTTATTTTTCATTGTGCACATCCAGCCAACCGTGATAGATTTATGAAAACTAACAACAGATAGGAAAATACTTTGCAAGGGGGGCATGGCATCACTTAACACAACACAGCAGGCATCTCACTGACAGTAACAGATTCTCACCTTCGAGTGTCGACAGGAAACCGATGCAGCGAGACGCCAGCCGCGCGGTCGTCTCTTTGGCATCCTTCTACGGAGCAACGTCTCGTTGCATAATGTGCGGAGCTCATTGTCACAAAGGACGTTGAGCCCGTCGGACGTAGCAGCGTTCAACCGCACGAAGGCGACTGATCCTATATCACTCTGACGTTACGCTCCCGCGCATGTAACTGGGGTAATCACGCTGAGCGAACAAAGCTTTTCAAACTGTGCAAAGTGCCGGTAGAACAATTTAAAAATAACGTGGAGTCCGGAGAAGCAACAAGCAGACGGACGTCAAAAGCCGGCCTTCGCGCAGCACGAGGTCTCTTCAAATTATCGCGTTATCGCTATTACAAGCCAGCCTTATTGCTTGTCGGGTTCAGAGGGCGCTAAGAAAAAGTTAGTATATTATTAGTAAATAAGCTATTTCTGCTTTTTTCGAGGGCAATAAAGCTTATTTCAGATAACTAACCGTAATATATAAAATTTAAATATACAACTTACTATATTTTAGTTTAATATAATTTTATTTGTATACAGTTTGTCATAACGTCTCCTAGTCGCGCTTCAAACGCACCGCAACCACGTGACCCTCTAGGTTGATGTCGCTGGCAATTTGTTTTGTACCGTGTTTTGGCCCAAGTTTCGCTACCATTTGTACATATACCTTGACATGTCAATCAACGTTACTAAAACACTCAGTTGGGAAACTGCCATAGAGACTGCCCTGAAAAAGTGTCCCCGATCTGTCCTCGCGAACCGAGCTAATGGCGAAAACGACGCCGCCATTTCTCCCGCAGCGGCCACTCGAGGAACCGCACGTTACTTCCATTTTGAACATTGATCCGCGTACACAGTATTCAGCGAGTGCTAATGACGGCCGACTGGCTTCAGCTTTCTCCTTCGAGCCATAACCGCTAAAACTACCTTAGAGTGACGATACTGCTACTGATTTTTTTTCTCTTTTGAGTTCTCGCCGGCGCTTCTCGTCTCGTGAATCGTCGAAACTAAACAATCTGGAGACATGATTGATTCATCGGTGTGGAGCTAGAGCGGAGGGTTTCTTGTTTTGGCGTCATAAGCCTTAAGCATCCATCCGAATGTTGTATCGCCTTTCCGCATCGTCGTTTAACCGATTAATTGACGTTCCTCAGCACCAGTTCCTAAAATTGTCTTCGCTTGACGACAAAAATTCGGCGCATAAACAAGACAAGAGAGGGACAGAAACTCGGCGACGAGTTTGTGTGCTCGCTTCACCTCGTATTTGCGCCTGAATTTGCTGTTATGAATTAACCGACTACTCCATTATTAAACCGTGTCCTTCGCTGCCAGCCATATAATTTTAAACAGCTGTTTTTGCCGTTCTTGGGCAAGGTGCGATCACCCAGAAAACTTTTTAACTTGCGTACAATGGTGCTGCGTACTCTGGAGCCTTCTGTGAACGCATAAATTATTTTGGAGCCCTCCAGTACGCTGCACGGCATAGGCCAGTGTTTTTTGGACCTTAAAACCAGAGGTTTAATCAGTGACAAAACCACATGAGCAGTCTGTAACCCAAAACACTGTAAGCACATTAATTTTCGCGATAACCTATTTTTCGAGAATTTCACATTTTGATAAAAATCGAAAAAAAAAAGTCATTCATGGATATGAAAGCATTAAATATCGCTCTTGATCGCGAAAGTTTGCGCCCGCCAGATTTTCTCGAAAGAAACACAATACGAAATATCGAGTCCATGAAAATAAAGTATTTTACACCATACGAAAGGCTAGAAAAGCAAATATACTGCTTGGAAAATGTACTCTGTGTGGTCTCACGTGCTTAGCTTTTGCACTTGTTGCCTAGCTTTACACTTTGCTGATGCATCAACGAGTTCAGTGTGTGTTTTTTTTCGTGCACACCAGTGCAGTTTGACTTTAGCAAACAGTGAAAAAAATTATCATACACATCGTGGTTACACACAGCAAGATACGTTTGGACCTCCTGATAAAAAAAGTACACAAAGAGTACGCCCTATGCCCTCCTTTGAAATGAGGTTGTTGATGCTCGCCTCGAAAAACACGCTCACAAGTCTCAACGAATGATGTGAAAGAAGGGAAGGGAACTGACAGGTTTCCAAAGTTCGAGTCAGCAGTGCCTTTCACACTCTAATACAGTAGTACTTAGAGTAGTTCAAGTAGCGGGTTAAAAGCTAGGTAAAACCATAATTAACTGTGAGGTGATCGCAGAGCATCCCAGAGACCTCATTGTGAAGCAGAAGCCACGAATGCAGTTTGGCTGCCTTCTACATCCGAGTGCTTGCAGGTTTTCAGAAACTTCAATGCTTTCTTTGAAAAACTCCTCATGGAGAGAGCCATTATGCAGTGCAGAGGCAAAGGGCGTCTTGGAAAATTTGTGCGAGCTATTTAAGTTGTCAAAGAGACGGCCGATTTTTTCAATGAATCTCTCAGTGTGAATAGCAGCAGCTGGCAATTGCTGGTACGTTAGAAAGGCATACATTGAGCAGCACAGTGGTTGCTAAACACTTGGGCCTCTAGTTTCACCGACATCTTTTAGCAGAACGTCAAATTAAAGTGCTTCTCGTTCACCTTGCGCATAGAACAGATCTCAAGTGTCCGGTCCTTTTCATGAGCTTCCTTTATGTACGAGGTTTTCACTACGTGATCACAAACATTGAAGTAATACTTAAATAACATGTTTCTGAGGCACTTCAGCAGGTGCAGAGCATCAAAAAGGCAAAAGAGAGGTTTGCCATTGACATATATGTAAGGCTTTTCGGAAATTACAAGGCGTGAAAAAAGAGAGACGTTCTGTCTCCCCTGACCCCATACCACAGCTACTAGCCCAACTCGCAGTCCTAAAATTGTTCAAGGTGTTTTGCATTCAATATAACTGATCTTACCTTTGTTTCTTTTTACTATGGACTGACCATCTCTGCTGTAAATGTGGCTGTTAGGATTGTTTCACCTATCATGATATATGTTGTTTCAATCTCACAAGTTACAGTGCTTCTCTGGTGTTGAAGTTCTATGTTGGCGTCCTGAACAAAGAAATTATGGTTAAAAACCTGGGTGGTATTTTTTGTGGAGTTTTTGGGGCCATTGCTTCAATTGTATTGTGGCATAAAACCCCAATATTCCCTTTCTATATCAGATGCATTCCCGGCCAAGCAGAAACTGACAATGGAGCCAAATAGTCTCCATTGTCTATGGTTCCGAGGTTCACCTTTTATAACAACCATACAGCGGCAGTTATTGTAGGAAACCTACCTTGACTACAAGGGTGTTGATGGGAGGTTGCCTTCATATTTTAGCAATACATTAGAAACAGGTTATTCATGTGGCTGTCAGTGACATTTTAATGCTGTACTGAATAACAGGAGTGCCACACGGTTTTCCCTTTGTGTGAGAACCTGGTTAATCAAATGAACAGCTGTACAGAAACATTATTGCAATTTAAGAACATTTGGAGCCAAACAACTAGTGACATGCTGTTCCTGTGCAGGGCTCTTGCTAACTGACAGGTTTCTGTTCCTGTTGCTATTCGGGTGCATGTCATAAGGTGGGATATAGAAACATGCAGAATATTTGTTAGCAATGTTTGACATACTCGCTTGGCACTTGATAATGATCCTGTCATGCCACTGTCTGAAAAATGCATACGAAAGTGCTTCTCCTAAAATAAAGCCGCACTGCTACCTGTCACTTTTAGTGTGTTATCACAAAACTAAAAAACCCTTTACAAAAAGGCTAAATATTGGTTTGGTTCCTGTTGTGGTCATCATACTGAGAGGCATTCTTTGCTGACACACTTGTTATTTACATAATTTACAGATATATATTTACAAACGCGCCAGTCCGAGATAATGTCTATGTCAGATGAGACGAGCCTGGGTTGCAGCTGGTGTATTCCATCGGAGTTCTGTGTCGCGCGTGTGCCGCTCGTGGTGCGAGGCTCCTGCCACGTTCGCTGTGCGGGCGTTGGTGCTAGGAATAGTGGCGTTCGCCCGCTAGGAATAGTGGCGTTCGCCACTATTCCTAGCGGAATAGTGGTTAAAGACGCTGTTTGCGCGCTAGTTGGTAGTGTTTTGGAGAGTGACGCGGACGTTGCGGGGACGGGCTTGATCGGTTTGAGTTGGATACGCGATGTCCATCGTGGCAGAGCATCCCTCATTCGTAGTGTACGTTGTGAAATTGTCCGTATCGTCCGAGCTCAGGATATACGCAGGCTTCAGTCGGTCGATTGAGACATGGTCTTCACGGGTCGGCTAGGCCAGGGTAAAGTGCTTTTCAGCTCTTCCAAGGACCTTGTACGGACCGTCGTATGCTGGTTGTAGAGAGCGTCGCGGAGCATCGTGGCGCACGAAGACACGCGTGGTGGTGGAGAGGTCGGGGCTCACAAAGAGTTTTGTTGCCGGGTTCGACGTGTGGGTGAAGGACGGAGGGTGGCCATGTGGGAACGGAGCCTTTCCACGTAGGCGATGGGGTCAGCGAGAGAGCTGGATGGTGAAGCACAAAAGAAGTCGCTTGGTAGGCGGAGCGGGGTGCCGTAAACCAACTCTGCTCCGCTGCATCCAAGGTCGATCTTAAGCGCGGCTCTGATTCCCAGCATGGCGAGCGGAAGATATTCACTCCATGTGGATGGCGTCGTTGCAGTGATAGCTGTTTTGAGCTGCCGATGAAATCTCTCGACGAGTTCATTCGCGCTCGGATGGTATGACGTCGTTGAGATGGGATGGAAACTAAGCAGTTTTGATAGCGTTGCGAACAGGTTGGATTGAAACTGTCTTCCGCGGTCTGTGGTTACAGTGGTAGGAATTCCGAATCTTGCAACCCACGAAGTGAGGAATGTGTGTGCAACGGCTTCAGCAGTGATATCGGTTAGGGGTACCGCCTCAGGCCATCTGGTGAAACGATCGATGACGGTGAAGATGTACTGGTAACCTTGAGATGGTGGAAGTTGGCCAGCGATGTCCATGTGGAGGTGGCTGCATCGTCCATGGGGAAGCTGAAATGTCGCAGTTGGTGAGACAGTATGGCGATGGACTTTAGTTCTCTGGCAGTTGATGCAAGCACGTGTCCAGCGTCGGACGTCGGAGTTCATGCCAGGCCATACATACCGAGATCAAACAAGTCTTTGTGTTGACTTGATACCAGGGTGTGCCAGGGAATGAAGTATGTCAAAGACTTGGCGTCGAAAATCCTTTGGGAGATAAGGACGTGGTTGAAACGTCGCATACCAGTGTTGGTGATGATAAATCTGTCTGGACTTCCTGGAGCTCGAGTGAGCAGGAGGAGGAGCTGAGCAGCGTCTGGAGTTCAGAATCATTTTTCTCGGAAGCTGAGAGGGCCGAGTGGTACAGAGGTGGGTGTTCTATGAAAGACGCATCGATGTGAACGCGGGAAAGAGTATCGGCTACAATTTTTTCTTGTCCTTTGATGAACCTGATGTCCGTTGTAAATTCTGATATGAATGCCAGCTGACGAATTTCTCTCGGGGAGTGCGCAGCACTGCGAGAGGCAATGGCGTACGTCAGCAGGTTGTGGTCGGTGAATATGAAGAATTGTCTCCCTTCCAGAAAGTGACGAATGTGCTTGACAGCGGAGTAGGTGGCAAGTAACTCACGTCCAAAGGTACTGTATTTCACTTCTGTAGGGGACAGTGATTTCGAGTAGAAGGCGATGGGGAACCAGCGTCCTGACAAACTGCGCCGATCGCTGTGTCCGATGCATCAACCATAATGGAAGTTGAAGCGTCCGATCTGGGATGCGTCAGGAGTACCACGTTGGCTAACTGCTTCTTGATTCTGACAAAGGCTTCCTCGGCTGCGGGGTTCCAGGCTAGAGGTGAAGGTTTTGCCTTGACTCCCGCGAGGAAAGCATCAAGTGGCCGAAGTACAGCAGCGCATCCTGGGAGAAAGCGACGGTAGAATTTGATAAGTCCCAGGAATTTTCTGAGTTGTCGCACATTGGTTTGTCGTGGAAAATCCTGGATCGCTTGAACTTTCGACGACAGAGGTTGAATGCCGTCCTTGTCAAGGTGGTGTCCGAGAAAAGTCCAGTTCGGACACGCCGAATGTGCATTTTTGCACATTGATGGTGACACCGAATGCGTCTAGACGTTCGAAGATCGTTCGGAGATGACATTGGTGCTCTTCAGATGTCTTGCTAAACATCAAAATGTCATCCACATATGCGAAACAGAATGGGAGGTTTCGCAGCACTTGGTCCATAAAACGCTGGAATGTTTGAGCGGCGTATCTTAGGCCGAATGGCATCCGCCCATATTCAAACAATCCGTAAGGTGTTATAATCGATGTCTTAAGAATGTCTTCTGGCGCAATTGGGATGTGATCGTAGGCCTTCACGAGATCTAGCTTGGTGAAGATGGCTGCCCCTGCAATGGCCCCGGAGAAATCCTGAATATGTGGGATGGGATACCGGTCTGGTACCGTGACTTTGTTCAGTGCACGGTAGTCGCCGCGTGGCCTCCAATCTCCGGTTTTATTTTGGATCATGTGTAAGGGGGACCACCAGGTGCTCGATGAAGGCCGGACAATGCCAAGCTCGATCATGTGTTCGAACTTGTTCTTTGCGATTGTTAGCTTCTCAGGAGCTAGTCGCCGAGGTCGAGCAAAGACGGGTGGTCCGGTAGTCTCGATGGAGTGAGTAATGGTGTGCTGCGTGGATGCGGCATATAACGATTGTCGTGTTAGTCTCAGTAAGTGATAGAGAAGGGTTTCCCATTGTGTCGAGGCTGGGGGACATGGCTGGCGAAGTTGAAGCTTTTGGTCTCGGACCACTATTTCCTGGACGTGTAGATGTGTCTCCTCATCGCGAAGCTGGTACTGACGCATGTCTACGGTTAGGTTGAAGAACTGTAAGAAGTCCGCGCCAAGGATAGGGTACTTGACGTCCGCGATTATGAATATCCATCGGAAAGTCCGTCTTTATCCGAGATCGAGAGTGATGGGTTTCTCACTATAGGTGTTAATAGCTGACCCATTGGCCGCTGCTAGAGGTGTCAAAAGCTTACGGTGTCGGCGGTCCTCCGTAGTTGAAGGATAAACGCAAATTTCTGCGCCTGTGTCCACGAGGTATCGAATTTTGGTGGTCTCGTCAGTGATGAAGAAAAACGGCTCTTTTCTGGGATCACCACATTGGCCGTCTTTAACGTGGTGTTCTCGCGTTTCCCATAGAGCAGGGTGGCGAGCAGTTGTTTGCCGCATAACCAAACTTTTGGTGGTACCAGTAGATGCGGTTTGTCGAGCTTGGAGAGCTTTTGCGTCCAGTGGTTCGGTGGAAACTGGAGGAGCGAGACGAAGGACGAAAGGTGGTCGACGCTCGAAGTTCGGCAACCCGCACCGATAGTTGGTCGACTTTTGATGAGAGACGGTGGATGATCTCAAAGAGCTTTATGTCGGTGGAGAGAGGTGGAATCTGCTGCATGAGAAGTACTTGGTGGGTGGCGTATGGAGCTGGGGAACCAACCTCCATGATCTTGTCCGCCATGCGGGCTAGCGCTTCCAAGGACGTTGTGTCGCATGTTGTAAGTATCATGCGCGCGTTATTGGGAAACCTTTGGAGAAAAAGCTCGCGGATGAGTCAATTATCCAGGTTGTCGGTTCTATCTCCTAGTAGCTGCTGCATGCGGCAAAGAAGTTGGGTCGGCTTGCGGTCGCCTAGTTCTTCGGCGGTCAGCAACTGTTGCAGCCGTTTCTGCTCGGAGGCGGTAGTACGCTGGATCAACAGCATCCCTTAGGCCATTGTAAGGATTTTCCAGAGGAGCACGGAGCAGATCTCTTACGATTGATGTGGTCGCTTGGGGAAGGGCCGTCACGACATAATCAAATTTGGCTCGCTGAGAATTGATGCGGTTGTTACGGAAAAAGGCGTCAGCGTGAAGAAACCAAAGTTCTGCGTCGTTTGTTCCAAAAATCGGGCAGCTTCAGGTGGATGGCGGCAGCGTGTGAAGGAGCGGTAGCAGACCCGGCCGCTGCAACGTCATCTGATGTTCCATGGCCATCGGTGTGGGACATCTCGGAGTCGGAGGCACGTAGTGCAAGGTATCTGGCACTCCGGGTCACCAATTTGTGGTCATCATACCATACTGTCACACTTGTTATTTACATAATTTACAGATAGATGTTTACAAACGCGCCAGTCCGAGATAATGTCTATGTCATATGAGACGAGCCTGGGTTGCAGCTGGCGTATTCCATCGGAGCTCTGTGTCGCGTGTGTGCCGCTCGTGGTGCGAGGCTCCTGCCACGTACGCTGTGCGTGCGTTGGTGCCCGTTGCTCTACGCTGTAGATGGTGTCGCCCGCTTGTTCGCTACACTGTTTCAGTTTATTTCAGGTGCACCTAAAACACGGCATTGACGTCTAAAGCAGTTGAACGAACATTCACCCAAAAGACTGCAAGATGAACTCAAAGTTGGTTGGGCTGGCAGCCCGCAGCTTTTGGGAACCAAAAGAACTGCACATCAGGAGCATGGCACGGACGCCTTGTCTCTTTTTTTCTCCAGGATGGGGACAAGGGCGACCCGGACCTGACATACAGTAGAGAAGAGGAATGGCAGGTTGGTTGACTTACATTTAACCCTACTCTAGATAAGTATAGACTTTGATACTATAAGGCTGGTTTATATGTAGTCGTTGCAAGACATTACCTATGTTATTGCAGTAAACTTAAAAACTTAGATCATACTTCTATATAGAAGTAGGTCAAATTTGTTGCAGTTTTAAATAAAGAAAATCACAGAAGTGACTTATGTCTGTATGATGTGCTCGGAATGACTCGCTGAATTCAACCAAACAAAACTGGAAGTTTCTTTTTGATTTCGAAGAAAACAAATATTAATATTTTTGTTTTCTCAGGTAAAAACACGACATAAGATTTATGCATGCACCTTTGCAGGCTGGCACACTAACATAGCCTGGGGTCAACTTGGAAGCCGTATCACACCGAGAAGATGGTTCTGGCATTTCAGCATAACATCGGCGATATTGACAAGTTGGTACGTAGAAAGTAACAACTCTGTTCCTTTTTCATTTTACCAGTGAGTATGGCGGGAATAGAGCTGACTTCTCTTATGCCGTTTGAATTGTTTATATGATAATATACAGGACTATGCGCACTAATCTCCTGCATATTGCAAAGGATAGAATTTTCACAAATCACCTGCAATTGCGAACAATAGGTTCCACGAACATTTGGACGTTTTAAATATTCACACATTTATAGTATTTGCAGCCAAGTATAAAAGTATAAAGTTCTTTATGCTGAGGGCCGTCATAAATAAAAGAGGCTCTTGTGATCTAAATCGGCTTCTGACCCATAGTCGGGAGGCAAACATTTGCGAAGGATCAATTGACAACTAATATTGACGAGAGATGACAATGATTTTACTAAATGACATGTCAAAAACCATAGATGGCTGAGGGAGCAGTGCAATTTAGAGTGGTGGCTCGGTGAAACATAATGTTGGATTCACAAAACAGCATCTTTCTTCTGGTACATAGTCTCCAAACCCGTACGTGAACCCATTCTGCATATTACCCTAATAGTTTGCATTTAAGGACGTTTTAGTCGACAAAACTTTTGGAGTTTATAAATCTTGGAAGCTTGGTGGGTGGCTCCATTCCAGACAAAATTCAAGAAGCGCAATGGGGCGTATTTGGTTTGCATACTGGTTTACCTCGTCATGTTTTTACCTTCGATGTCGTCCTGGCAGATGACTGCTGACAGCTGCATTGCTCACGCATTGGCTCATCTTATCAAGGAATACATGGCTGGCACCGACGTTACGTCACCGCCATTGTCTGCACTATGCACTGTGCCCGTTCCTTCTGCAGCATTTTGGCATCATCTAATCTGTTTTTTTCGACAACGTTTGCCAAGAACAAATTCGATGGTGCCAAATGTGTGCTGCATAACGTACGGATGCTGGAGAATAATACGGTGCTATATGACGTCGCGTGCAAGGCATGTATAACAGGGGATATTTAACAATTTAGTATTATCCGTAGCTTTTAATGTTGCCGTCAGCTCCAGCTGGCGTCATCGACTACAATACAAATGCAATTAGTTTGAACACATTGCCTCAACGTAAAGCAAGAAAGGGTGGGGATTTAACAGCACGGATTTCGGCTTGATTTTGAACCAGAAATGTGTCGTGCATTTCTCTATACCTAAAATATTGTTTTCTATTGTCTTTTTATTCTAGGAGGCAGAAACAACCCTCGCTTCTTGTGGCATGTATGCGGGCCCCAGTTTCAAGAAGACTGACACGCTCTTGTACATTGGGAGGAGATTGCTGTTTCGGGTCATTGACTCAGGTGAAGAAACTACAACCTATCACGCAGCCGATTGACGTTTGAACTCAAGGTACACAAGAATGCCATTTGATGTTTGCAACATATTGGAATACCTTAGTTTAGGTGTTACTATTCCAAGACCTAAGTTCATCGCAGAACTTTTTATTGCAACACACAAGGCATCATTCACAGCCAAAGAGCTGTATGTAAAGGACGCAAACATTAAATGAGTTCCACCTTTATCCTCCATTTCTGTGTTTTTATGCATGAGTATGCACGCATGGAGCAACCACTTCGAGTATGCTTCTTTTTAATATTCTCAACAGCAGAAATATATTATTATTGCAGGCACCGGAAGCATTACAGTCGATACAGAAAAGCGTGACTCATTCACAGATTTTCAGTTGTTTGTGGCCGACTGCGTTACGACTGCTTGTTACTGCTTATGATGAGAATAACACATTGACGCCGTCTATTGAGAAGTCTTTGTACACTTCCGACCTGCATATCTTTACTAATTTATACATCGGCATAAAGTAAATCTGAAAATGTTACAAGAGACCTTCGTAGATTTAATCTTCCAAATACTACAAAACGCCCAGTCGGGTTATACGCGGGTCGGATATGTTCTAAGGCTTTTTGACTGATAACGCCAGTGCTTTTATCATAAGCAGTCACAAGCGGTCCTAACACAGTCGTTTACGATCAAACGTGAATCTGAAACGTGAGTCTCAGTAATCGCCACGGACAGTCTTCTTGAGCCAGGGACTGGCCTTGCGATGCGGGATGTAGGAGGGGTACGCTTCATGCGCTGTGGTACTCCGCTCCTCCACCAGAAGTGTCACGGATGAGGGCGACACGGCGATGAATAATTAACTTAAAATAAAGGTTTATTCGAAGACCTTGTGCCAGAAACAAAAAAAGTGAAGAACACTCGTCGAGAAAGCAGCAGCGAGCGTCGATGGCAGCAGCAGCGAGCGACGGTGCGTCGGCGTGACAGCTGGCTATCGCAAGAGTGAATCAGTGAATCCACCGGCAATACCGAGCTCGACTCCTTATCTACAAAACTCGGCTTCTCGAAGATTCGGCCTGGAAAGTTCGGGAATAAACTAAGGCGAGACTCACTAGGCAATGCCATTCCGGCCACCTTAGTTTCTATGCTTGGTCCAAGAAATGTTTACAGGGTCTCTTATGTTATTCCTAAGACGACTTGAAGGCGAAATCCTAAGCGCCGATGTGCATGTAATAACGAAACTCCGAAGACAGCGCGTTTTCTGACGACGCACTTTTGGCGCCGTTAATCTTACGGCATGTCCCACGTCCGCTCTTCACCGCTCCCCGAGCGAGTGTCCCCCTTTCCCGCTAGGTTTGTGCCGCGCGCGCGCCTCCGCCGATTCTGACTCGAGTAACGCCATCTCGCGGTCAGTTGCGAACCGTGGGTTTTTGTACCTTCCGTGTCGCCGACGTGTTTTCGTACTTTTCCGTGTCGTCGCCGAGTCTTCGCTCAAGGACTTTGAAGGTCGACTGAACGATGAAACATATGAGGCCTTAATAAACACGAATCTTTTAGATGTATGTAAAGAGAAGCGTTCCTTCTGGGTAATGCACGCAGCAATATCACAAGCGATGAAAAACAGTGCCCGCTCCGCAGCTCTGTACAAAAAAATCGAATTCGGGGATAGAAAGCGTCTGTGACATTGTTTTCACTTCTCCACTGCGGTTATATTTTGATTTATTTTTGATTGCTTCTGATAGGGTGCATCGCGTAAAATGAGACATTTCCATTTTATCACAAATTGCGCCTTCAGCATTTCGAAAACGGTGGAGAGCACAATAAGAATTCGTAGAACTCCATAAACTGCCACGCTTATGTAAAGCGTAATATAAAACGGAAATAAATGAAAACAATTAAGTGTCCGAGCAAATAAAAAAAGACGCGTAAATTGTGTTCTGCAGGCGTGCTTAATTTCTTTTTTTTTTTTATTCTGTGTGTCTGGAGTCCTCTTAGTTCGGGTCCTCCGTTTTGACCTCCGTCCTTTCACTTGTTAAGAGTCGCCGCTGATGAAGTCGCAGTGGTGCGCCAACTTCATTAACGGAGTAGGGGCATAAGTCTCTCTCTCCTGAACTGCCAAGTTCGTTCTCGCATAAAAAGAGAGTGTCGGTCTGAGCTTATTTCTGTTGTTTTTTTGGCGAATGTTTTAAACTCTGATTCATGGACTCAATAAAGTAAGCCACTGAATTACAAAAAGCTTTTTTTTTCGGTTTAGCGATTTCTGCGAGTCCCGGCGGCGAAGAATCCTACGCTCTTGTTCTCTCCTTTTTTCGTCGCTCTAATTTGTTCCTACACAAGGTATTATTCTTTTCTGTGTGTTTTTTTTTCATTCCATAATTATTTCAACATTGAGTCCTCTTATTAAAATTAATTACCAAAGTGTCGAGTTTCGCAGAATATGCGGCGACTAGTGAAGTCGGTTTGTCTGACAGAAAGGGCATCCCAGCATGATAATAGGGGCAAGTCATATAATTCCTACATGAAGCCCGATGAGTGTCCCTTCAAACACTATAACCTCCTTGCATTTATTTTTACTCTATCTTCAACCTACAATATCGTTTAAGGTTTACGCAAAAGTACAACGGAAAAAAAGAAAAGAAAAAAGTGCGTACAACTTGTACCCCCCCCCCCCCCCCCCCCAACAATATGCGCTGAAACACCCGATACGGTGTATTACGTGTCAAGGCATTCCCACAAGCACTGCTATCTCCCAATATGTCAGAGTCTGAAGTGTGGAACCTCAACTTGGCATTCTGTTCCTAGATCGAACTTCAGCTCACTCAAAAACCTGAAGGCACGCAAAAAATAAAGCATTATTCCTATCTCAGTTGGGTTCTATACAGAAATATATTTGCGTTCAAATTTGATTTACAAACTAACCGCTTGGTATCTCGAACTGTTCTATATGTTTTTATAATGGCCGGGTTTCTAGCGACATATTGATAGCCATTTTCGCCACGATCCGTCAAATATGCAGAGTTATCTTGTTCGTTAAGAGAATAAAAAAAGGGGGGGGGGAGGCTCTACAAATAGATGCAGGTCAGTTTACAGTAGTAAAAATCTGTTTCTCGTGTATAATCAAGAGTAAAGGAGTTAATATTAGTATAGAAAGTGCAGTATAGATGTGCATTAATCATTTTAACAACGTATTTACCCCAACTGGCGTTCAAACATCCGGTTTATGAATAACGAATGATAAATAAATCACCAATTCATTCTCTGAATAGGTAATTCATAAGCGATAAAGTATTGCTGAGAGGTAAAAAAATGAAAGCCGTTTCCAGCTCCCTGTAAACGCAGCTCTTGAGGAGGAGGAGGGGCGGGTACTGAGGGGTCACGTGACCTCACGGGGGTCACGTGACCCCTGTGGGGTCACGGGACGGTGACGATGAGGTCATCACGATGACATCATTGTCATTGTCATCGTGATGACATCTTCACCGTCCCTGGTGACGTCATCATCACTGGTGACGTCATCGCCGTCGTCGTCGTCATCGTCACCGATGACGTCATCAGTGAAGTCGCTGATGACGTCATCGTCATCGGCATCGTCACTGATGACGTCATCAGTGACGTCACTGATGAGGTCATCGGAATCGTCATCGTCACTGATGACGTCATCGTCATCGGCATCGTCATCGCCACTGATGACGTCATTAGTGACGTCACGCGTTCAATAATGCACCGCGCGGTTACGCCGATGCCGACGGCGACACCGCTCAAGCCGGAAACGGGCGCCTAAGAGCTGCGCTCTAAAACATTCTTCACGAGAAAGATGAAATACTACATGTGATTTAAAAAACAATAATGTCAAAATGCAAATGATATCATAATAGTGGCATTGACGCCGCGTATGCACACACAAAAAAAATCCTGAGCGGATTTCAACCACGCAGTTTTCTTGTGTACACGTGAATACATTTTGGAATGCCCTTCTTGAACCAGTTATATAAATATAACTATGATAAGATTGATTAAACGCCTACTAGTGCTTTGGGTTCAGTCGGGTAACAGACGGTGCAGCGTGATTTGATCTGCCCTCTCGGGGTGTGTGTGAGGTTTTGTGAACTCGACGTAGGTCATGCAGGTCCACGTGACCTTCGATATACGTCGACGGACACGTTGTTGGTGAAAGTGTGAATCACGTGACGTCAGGTCGTGGTGTCTCGTCACGTCACGTTTCATGACGCAGTGTACAGTAACGCCATAGTGCCATGTGGCACCGTGACTCTATGGTGTCACGTCATGGTGTCCCGTCACGTGACATTGTGGCATATTACTTACGTGGTCACTTGGTTTGTGTCACGTGACCAGATTATGTTCTTGAAGTCTTGTGGTCCCGTCTCGCGTGGTCAATGCATCGCTAGTGAAATTTGCATTCCTGCAACGCATTTCCGTTATTCCAAACATAACGCGATGTAATCGGCAGTGTTTGTGGAAGTGTGACGTCATTTTTAGGCAGTTCTCGTGGCCCCTTGTCAGACTTTGCACGGAGGTGTTTGAATGAATTGGGTGTTGAATTACGCAGCATCTTCAAAGTCTATTGTGCGCCAACTCTAATTTCATCTCCTCTGTGTAACTGTGCAACACTCCTGTTTACACTAAGTGTAACAGTGTATGTAACACTGTGTTACACACCCTGGAAAGAAAAGTGGCGTGGTTCTGACAAATCTGGCAAACGTACCGTGCTCAGGAAGCTGGGTTTCAAACCTGAGCATGGCCCCGCACACCATATGAGCTGAAACACCCGACCTGGCCTTTTTCTTTGTCTGCGGTCTCTGAAACCTAAATTGTTTCTCAATGTAGCAAATAGTTCTAAGTATGAAACCTGGATTCACATTCCAATCCTAGTTTAGACCACAGCTTTCTCAGAAACCAGCTTGTACGCCCAAGAAGCACGGATGATTTTTTCAGCTCTCATGGTCCGCGTTTGTTTACTAATTCCTCACATAAATTAGTATAAACTCCGCTTATTAATAAAATTCCGGAGAATATTTCAACATTTTGTATATTTTGCAAGGTATTTTAATTAGAACATGGTCTCTCCTTAAAAAAAAACAGACAAAAGGGGGTTGTGGTCCGAAAATTAGGTCAATGGCGCAGCACTCAGGAACTTGGGTACCAACCCTGAGCTTACTCTAAACCCTCACATATGATACTAAACATGGTCTATTATCAGAATCCCGGAGAGAATTTTGTGAATCGGATTACTTCTCGAGTTATCTTAATTAAAACATGGGCTCCCCATTCGAAATCAAAAAAGAGGGGGCGTGGTCCGAAAATTTGGGCAAAGGCGCCACGCTCAAGAATCCAAGGTTCAACCCTGAGTTTACTCTTACTCCTAATATATGATAGTATACTTGGTCCTAAAATATTAAGGTGGGCTAGTTGGTCCTTTGCGCTTTTTAATTCATTAAGTATACTTGGTCGATTATTAAAATTCTGGAGAGCATTTGGCCAATCTCACCGAACACATGTGATTGTAGACTTGGTTTATTATAAGAATCCTAGAGAGAATTTGGAATATCGGTATATTTCGCGAGTTGTCTTAATTACAACACGATCTCTCCCATTAAAATAAGACAAAAAGAAGGCGGAAGCAAAGATTTGGGAAAAGGTGCCGCACTCAGGGACCTAGGGTATAGCCCTGAACGCGCTCTAACCCGTCACACAGAATGGAAGACTTGGTCTATTATTAGAATCCTAAGAGAAATTTTTTTAATCAGATTATTTTACAAGTTATTTTAATGAGAACATGGTATATCCCATCAAACTCAACCAAAACGGGGACGAAGTCCGAAAAATTGGACAAAGGCGCCGCACTCGAAAACCTAGGTTTCAACTCTGGGCGTACTCTAACCCCTCACCCTTTAGTAAGCTAGCAAGGCGGCTCACCGTGTGACCTAGCACCATCAGCCGCCTTGCAACAGGTAGAAATGCCACTAAACTTTAAACAGCAAGATAATACTTTTACATCTGCCTTTTAATTGCCAAAATGTTCTTGGTTTTGGCAATTAAAACATGAGGGGCTTCATTTGAACGTCGTATCTTATCATGCGCTCATCCATTCAACACCGGAGGCTGCGGTTATTTTACCTTAGGAACAACGTCAGAATATTACGATTTCTGACACCGCTGTTTGTTAAATATTGGCGCCTCTATTTATTTTCCCGTGGGGGTCAAGTTGCTCGTTTTAGTGATTTTAACATAGATACTCTAAAGACAATACATATGGAATATTTATTCTTTCTACATACATTTAATTTCATAAACGTAATAAACAGTTTAACTAGGTTCGGTGCTGAGTCAGCTTCAGCTCTTGATTATATATTACGCAACTTTATCACATTATGTGGAATGTACGGCGTTTTAGATGTACATTTGGTTGACCATTCACCTATAGTTCTTTTGACATCACAACCCGTACGCCAAAGTCTCAATAACGAGTCAAGCTGCAGTATAAAAAAAACTAATATAGAAGACTCTGCAGATTGTTAGTCACTGCAAATTTCAATGGCATGCATGACTGATACTTATATGAACACAAAATATGCTTGTTTTCATAATGTACTCCGTCAATGCGTAATTGTGTCATCAAATGAACCAAGGAGTTACTACAAATAACCAATCTGCCCATGCAGAACGCATACAATATTGGAAATGATAAATACTAAAGACTTTTGATATACTAGGATGAAGCAAAATAGAAATAATACATATGTTTGGCAATTTAAAATATATTGAAAACTGGCAACAGCTCTAATTCGACAAAGGGGGAAAAAGTAATACTGTAATATGATACAAAATTGTGGGAAAAAATGAAACACGTTTACAACACCCTGTAATGCCGAATTGGAGCGCACCTCTTGAGGAGGAGGAGGGAAGGGTACTGAGGGGAGGGTATACCCTTCGTCCCCCTTCCTCACCTCCTCAGCCTCCCTGCTACTACTCCTCCCCTCCTCCCTCCTGTTGGTCCTCCTCCTTCAACTTCTCCTCCCCTCCTCCTCACTCCTCCCCCTCCCTCCCCTTCTCCTCCCTTTGGGGGGAGGGGTCACGTGTTCTTGAGGGGGGTCACGTGACCTCGGGGGGAGGGGAAAATTTTCCGCTATATTTAGCGGGGAACTTTTTCCACTAAATTTAGAGGGGAAAATGTTCCGCTTAATTTAGCGGGGAAAATATTCCGCTTAATTTAGCGGGGAATATTTTCCGCTAGATTTAGCGGGAAAAATTTTCCGCTAAATTTAGCGGGAATTTTTTTCCGCTAAATTTAGCGGGCAAATCTTTCCGCTAAATTTAGCGGGGGAAAATTTCCGCTAGACTTAGCGGGAAAAATTTCTCGCTAAATTTAGCGGGGAAAATGTTCCGCTAAAAAGCGGGGAGAATTCTCCGCTAGATTTAGCGGGGAAATTTTTCCGCTAAATTTAGCAGGAAATTTTTTCCGCTAAATTTAGCGGGCAAACTTTTCCGCTAAATTTAGCGGGGAAATGTTTCCGCTCAATTTAGCGGGGAAAATTTTCCGCTAGATTTAACGGAGATAATTTTCCGCTATATTTAGCGGGGAAAATCTACCGGTAGATTTAGCGGGGAAATTTTTCCGCTAAATTTAGCGGGGAAACTTTTCCGCTAGATTTAGCGGGGAAATTTTTACGCTAAATTTAGCGGGTAAAATTTTCCGCAAGATTTAGCGGGGTAAAAGTTTTCCGACAGATTTAGCGGGGAAATTTACTTATCATTCACCGCGCGGTTACGCCGACGGCGACGGTGACGGCGACAGCGACGCCGACGCTGCTCAAGCCGGAACAGGGCGCCTAAGAGCTGCGCTCTAAAATACAAAGGCAATGTGCTCAATTATAAAATCTACAGGGTGTCACAAAAAGAAGTTTACACGGTTTTTAATACGCAAAAATAAACTAGGCATCACCGAACGCTCATTCTCCGGCCAAAGGTAACGCTGGAGTTCAGAACCAGATGCGAACGTTTCAGCCCGATCCGATAACTTAATCAAAAGTTATATGTGATTTTCTGAAAGTTTCAATGGGAAAATGGCGGCCGACGAAGTTTTCTAATACATATGGGGCTCTATGGAGCCAGAAACCGAAAACAGGCAAAAATGGGGTTCATTTTCCCATTAAAATGTTTAGAAAATCACTTTTGAATAAGGTATCGGATCGGCTGAAACTTTGACATCTGGTTGTGACCTATAGCGCTACCTTTGGAGGAAGAATGAGCGTTAGGCGATGCCTAGTTCTTTTTCGCGGTAAAAAAAAAAAAAACAAAAAAACCAAAAAAACCTGTAAATTTTTTTTTGTGACACCCTGTATTAAATCAAACCTAAAAAGCAAAATACGGTAATTCCAGAACTTGAGGTTACTGGATGTCATAATAATAAAAACGTCACAGAGAGGTTTACTCAGTATTTTTGCCATATTGATAAAGAACTGGCTGAAACTCTGAAAAAAAAAACCAATCACAAACCAGCTTCCAGAGTTTATTAGTAACAGATTCAGCTATCAAGATGT
This sequence comes from Ixodes persulcatus, assembly GCA_013358835.2. Taxonomy (NCBI): domain Eukaryota; kingdom Metazoa; phylum Arthropoda; class Arachnida; order Ixodida; family Ixodidae; genus Ixodes; species Ixodes persulcatus. The sequence continues at coordinate 69,053 of JABSTQ010010438.1, forward strand.
TAAGTGCGAAGAAATTACGTTAATTATAAAAACAATGCCATGGGACATTGACTCCTGGGTATGATGATATTTCGGTAAGCATTATCAAAGACAACATCGATATCCTTAGCTTACCGTTGGAAAAGATATACAATCAAGTGTTTTACAGTGGTACCTACCCGGAACTACTAAAAAATAGCAAGAGTATTACCGATTTATAAAAATGGCAACGTCGACCAATTTTCAAACTACAGATCAATATCGGTCTTAAGCTGTATAAACACTCTTTTTGAAAAACTTGTATCTACAAGGGTAGTGGCCTTTCTGAATAAATATATTTTATCTTATAATGAACATGGTTTTCGAAAAGGCAAATCGACGGACACAGCGGTTTTAACAATTAGTCAATTCCTTTAGAATGCATTAAACGGAAATGAAATTGCAGTCGATACATTTTTAGACATAAAGAAAAAGATTTTCATACTGTAGAATTAGATCATGGCATACGTATAAAGAAATTACGAAGATATGTTTTTCAAGGCTTTTCACTTGACTTCTTTAAGAGGTTTTTGTCGTCTCGATCTCATGTCGTTGGCATAAGGGAGCAATTCTGAAATAGTGAGTATGGGTTGACTAAAGTCCCGCAGGGTTCGGTGCTAAGACCGATCTTTTTTTCTATATTTACATAAATGATCTGATAATGTTACGACCAAACTGCAAACGAGAATGTATCCGGATGATACTGCTGTATTAGTCTCTGGAAACTCACTAAAATTATTCAATCTTAAATGACACGCGAGCTTAAGCAAATAGAGAGATGGTTCATAGACAATATATTCGCTCTTAACCTACAAAAGGCGAAAAACATTGCATTATCGTCGCTCCTTAAGGATGTTGCAACAGGGGTATGTGATATTAATTAAGAAAATAAACATATTCAAAGGGTTCAAGGTATGAAATATCTTGAAGTGATACTTGAACCGTGTTTTAATCGGAATCTGCATATGGAAGCATTGTGCAAAAAACTTTGATATTCTATAAACACCATAATTAAAACAGTACTTTAGTAGTAAAACGCTTAGGCTGAAATATATTTGCATCTTTCACACTCGCCTCCAATACTGTGTGGAATCCTGGGATTTTAATATCAAAGCTACCTACTTTAAGTTATAACACTTCAAAAGCGAGCAGAGAAAATATTAGTCAACACGAAATATAATACTCATTCCGCTCAACTATGTAAAAGCCGACGGATACTGCTATTTCACCTGGCATGAGATTACAAAGCTGTGGTCATGATGATAATATTTTGACAACAAATACGCCACTGTTTGAAGCATTTTCTCACAATCAGAGTCACAAGAAATGTTTTTGCCAACAATTTTACCATTCCATTGTCTCGTAATGTCTATGGTCAAAGAATGATACAGTATACTGGAACAAAAATATGGAATTAATTTTGCATCCTAATAAAAGAAAGCAAAACGTTGAACAGTACACTTAAAAGAGTTTATTTGGAAACTAGGCTGCAGTAACTAATATTTTGTACGGCACATGGATGGGTGCCAGGTAACCGCCGCAATATTTATTTTTGTACATTTGTAACGGATCCAGATGCGTTTGTGCGGTGTGTTTTGTGATTATTTCGAATCTCGAATAAATTAAAATTAAATTGAATTGAAATTGAATTCGAGAGTCCTCCTATGAGGGCGCGTGAACTAAATATCAGAAAACAAAACACAAACAAAACCACCGCGACTCCATTTTGCTTTCCCCCGGAGAGATAGTTGGAAGATGCCTCACAATTCATTGGGGACCAATAAACTCAAACTTGGATCCGTTCTCGAGTTTCCCTAGACTCCGAGTCGCCTTTACAAATGGCTCCTCCGGTCGTCCGCACCTTAACGCACCTGTCACAACCTCATCGCCTCATTCGAAGGAGAAACTTTTTCCAGTTTTTCGTTGGCCAATTTTTGTTTTGCTCTTGTTCTTGTTTGCTCTTACGAGGCTAGTAAAATGCACTCACTTTCTTTCCTCTTTTTTATTTTTTGTGCATGCGTTCTTGCGTGCGAGCCATCATGAGCTTTGTGTGAACCAATGGCGGCTGTATACACATTTAAAGCACAATGCAATATACATGCTTGCTTGCCCGAAAAGGCTTCCCCGTAACGGAGAAATATAGCGAAAAGCCATTTGGTGCCCGCGAAAAGCGGTTACGCTGTCCATTCACGCCGGAGAACGAATCCGCCGCCATACGAAGACAGATAAGAAAACAAAACAAAAAACAAACAACAAACACTAAACAGTGATGAAGCAAAACGAGTAAGGGAGGAGCCGCTTTATGCGGCGTTATAAACCTATCTGCCCGCGTTTGCGTAATAAATTGGTAAAGTGCGGAGCGAATCCCAAGCATCATATTTGTTTGTTCTTTTGTTCTCTATGTTTTCCTTTTTTAGCTGCGCTTGCAGAAAAATAGCGGTACATGAGTTAAAGGGACACTCACACCCCCAAAAATATTATATATATTTTTTCTTTTGCCAGGCGATTCATTATGGTGTGAGAAGTCTACCCAATCAATATTTTTCTACAGCGTTACGTATATTTTTAATAAAATAAAAAAAAAACGCATCTGGTCGAAACCGAAACCGAAACTGGACTGGGAGGAAGAAGGAATACAGAGGACGAGAAAGTTACCGGAAGTCACATGGCTGTGCAACTTTTCTTTTTTTTTTCCCCATAAACGTATTTGCAGCATTTTAGAAGCCACAAAAAATGAGTATAATAATTTCTGTCTCTTTTTAGTATTGAGTGTGTGCCTTGTGGTCGGTTTGCCTGACAACGGCTTCAACAGGAACTATTTAATTGGATATGGTCGAGACGATGAAGAATAACAACAAAAACCAACGAGCACCTGCGGCACTTGAGTCCAGCCAGCGACTGCCTGTGCGCCGCCTAAGATCCGCCTTATCAAGGCGACGGGCACGATGTGCGCGTGGACGGCTTTATTCCGCCGCTACGCGGGAAAGTTCACCACCTGTGCCCCGCAGTCGGGCAAACTGGGCTGGGGAGCCGCCAGTGTGGCCACAGCCTTCGATGGCTCACGACTATGATTACCTTTGGTGGTTGTGTCTTAACCATGGAATACGGTACGTGACCACGAAGAAGCGAGTGAGCGCGACTCAAGCCGGCTAGTTCTCGAACGGCGGTTTTCGGGCGGATAGAAAACGAATTTCGAGCCGCAAATTGTGTTCAGAGTGGTCGGGCTTTCATATGTCACGTACAAATAAAAACCTTGGCGTGCACAAATACCCTGTCCGTGTCCCTTTAGAAGGTTGAAAGATTGAAAGAAACGCATCATATATCCGCATGCTTTCAGTTGAGCGGTTTTTACGTGTAGAAGTGACCATTTAGTCGAGATGTAGTTTCATGTGTGCCTACGTTTGGCTCGTGGGAGAGCAGTAGTCATGCGGCTTTGGCACATTTGTTCCTTCGGCGGATGTGGGTAGTAGTACACTCTAAGAAAAAAAGGAGGAGAAAGGTAGCAAAAGTAACTGTTCCTCCTTGCGTTGGACACGCCCCCCTGAGAAGGGAGGAACGGAAGGTATGACGAAAGGAACAGCGTAGGTTCCTCCTTGTACAGTTGGTGCAGGGGTAGAACATCGCGCTACGTATCAAGCGGTCGAGGGTTCGATCCCTGAAAAGAAGCGAAGTTTTTTTTTTTTTTTTTTCTTGCTTAGTTATTTTTTTTTAATTTATCAAAACAAAAATAAACAAAACCCAGACCGATGGAAGGAAAATTAAAGTCCTTATTATCCACCGACGCCAAGGAAAACTATATAAATATCATTGCTACAAGCTTCATCAGCACGCTGTTTGATAAACAGGATTTGGGCACCCAGGTTGGAGCTAAGCCGTTGACGCAGGGGCCAAGACGACGAGGTCGGTCCTTCAGTCGTTTCTTTTCCCGTAGAGTTTTCGACATTCATAAAAAGCGCACTCTAAGAAAAAATGGAGGAAAAAGATAGCAACGGCGCGTCTTCCTCCCATCTACTGACGCGCCTCCAAGCGGACATGAGAAGAAGGGAGGAACGAGAGGTTTTCCTCCATCTCCAGGCACACGGAAGAAAGCTTTCGCCCTCCCAACTCATCTTCTTTCGGTTTCGTTTTTCAAGCACGTCGCGCACGTTGTTTAATACATGTTGTTAAGTTGATTGAGCTTCAGTGGCAGCGAAGGCCGCCTGTAGTTCTGTCTTCTAGTCCAAACGTGCAGAACATTTCGGTTGCATTGACGTTTTTACCACTAATTTTATCAAAGGAGCACACGAAGCCGCTAGAAACAGCGAAGTTCCGGAGCAGTGCCAGCAGCGCTACGTACACTGGTTAAGATGGCCGTGTCTGGATTGTCACGCGGAACTACAGTAGCGGAACCACGCGGAACTGTGTCGACGTTTTCGACGTTATGGAAATCGCAGGAACCGCGTCCAAGGAAGGCAGGTTTTTCTGCCGGCTGCCTGGGTGCCTTCCGTGCTGAATTCGGTTATGTTTTCCCGTGCCGAGTGCCAACCGGCGTTCAACGTGGTTCTGTATTTCTGCGTGTCAGCAACTTAGCAGCAACATCGTGATGGCAGTGTTGTGCGTAGTGAACCGAAGACTGGAATTATCGCCGATGTGACCGTGTGTTCGCGTATCAGTGGTGTAACAACAAGATGAGATGACGTAAACTGTCGGGCAGTGATGCCGCTGGTCGGGCCTTGATTGGAGGGGGCGGGGTGTCGCAGGTTGACATTCCGCTTTACATTAAAGAGTTTCAGACCACTTGAGGACTTAGGTGCAGTCGATCGACGTGCGGACAGTCATGTTGGAACGCTGGTCTGAACGGTAAGCTCCTATCGTACAGTGGCCAATGTGACTGTCGGTCCCCGGGAGAGATTGCGCTCTGGGGAAAAGACTGGACAGTACGAAATTATGACGGAAAGTACGTATATTTACAATGGAATTTTAGCAATAAAAATAAGAAACAAACAGGTAAAATCGAAAACAGAAAGCTATCCTTTATTTTGCTGTTTAAATATACGACGGTTCCTGGAGAAACTGCCCACCAAGTGGCGCACTGGAATGAGCGCTAGAAGTTTTCGAGCTCGCCATGGCGTAGCTGGCGTAGCTCCGTACACTTGCCGCAAGTCGCGGCTTTGACTGCATTCAAGTTGATCGAAAAGCGATTTCTCTGCCCGTGAAGCATCACTTCCAGCTGGGTGAATATCTGCTCTACAGAGATTAATTCAAGACGGCAATTGCCGCCGTGCGCGAACAGCACAAGTAGAAAAACAAACACTACAATATAAATAGTGGCTACGAAGTGCCGTGCGGGGAAACGAACTCATGGCTTGGAACCGCATTGGAGCGGCTTGATTTATTTGCTTTCAAATAATTACGGCATGATCGAGCGTTTTCTTTTTATTAAGAGATTCATCCCCTGAGCCATTATAAATACTCTCAGATGTATGACATTGCTTGAAAAAAATCAACATGCTGTGAATATTTTTATTGCCTAGGGAGTCACCGAAAAATTCCGTACGTTCAAAACGACCAGTATAAAAGACTGAAACGCAGAGCTCGGGAGTAGTGATCGGATTAGTGTGCTGTTGTATTCATGTTTGTATGTGCGATACATGTGTATGACCCCAATGTATGTTCAGCTGATGCTTGTAGTATGCCTAATGTGTCTAAATGTGTGTATAATAGGGGTTCTCGAAGCGGCCGAAGCGCTATGGTGGCGTGAGAAAATAAAATATTTTTTTTTGTGGAACATCAATTGTGCGGTACCTAGCGCCCCCTAGCTTAGCTACTTGCAATTACTCTGCTTGACCCTGCCATCTGGTGGCAAGTGATTTAACCTGCTTTTACGCTACGCGGCTACGCCATAATTTCGTGTTACCGTGCTGAAAGGAGCCAAGAGGCTGCTTCGGATTTGCTTTTTTTAAGAGCGGCGTTTAGTTTCGCCGGCGAATGGTTTATCACTCCTCCGTGATGTGCGGTTGACGCAGCGATTGAATAAGGAATTGTGGCTCGAGGAATAGCAAAGGTAAGACATAAAGTGCGCGAACTGGGTGCCGGTTGTCTCCGTTTAACATCGCAGTGCTGACGATGAGAAGATCTGAGTGACTGCATGCTTTCGAAACGTAAGTTTCTTTGCCCGCATGGGGAAGCCGGCTTCGGAAATAAATACAGTTCGCGGAAAGCTCGTGTTACGTTTCTATTTGCTGCTCGTCTCGCTCCGTACAGTAGACTTAGTGTTCTCGTTAAGCCTTATTGAGCTTGATTTGCTCGTGGCCGCCATAATGAGATGCAGGCGACGGAGGAACTTTTGCTCCCCTGCTTTAGGGACGAACGTTTCTCCCTTCCTGAAGGAACATATGTATCAAGAGCGTTCCTCCCTAAAGGGAGGAACGCTCTTGATACATATATATATGAGTAAGGACTCTCGAAGATCTACGAGCGATATTGAGGAAACTTTGAGGACTCGTGCTAAAGATGAAGTCGAGATCTTTTCCTGGTTTGAGTCACTCTTTCAGTCTTTTACGTCTGCCTCTCTTTCGCTCACTTTTACCTTAATTCGTTTTGTGACTCGCCCCCCGCTGGGCCGAACGCCTCTCGTATTCTTCTTAAGGAAGGCGAGAGGAACGTGTGATATACGCAGGAAAATGTGAAAGCTCTTTTTTTTTTTCTTTTTCGTTCTTCCTCTGTACTGCTGCGCGTGAGCTTCTGCATAAAATTTTTCTAAATATACCCAGGGCGCTTCGTTTTTGTTTTTTATATTATTTATTTTGTTGTCCATGCCATCATTTCCGGAACGAGGGAAAGCCATTTAGGACTTTGGGTGCTTTGAACTACCAATCTAGAAGGCACAATAGAGGAAGGGGAATCTTAAACGAGGACAGGCGGAGGACAATGGGGACACAACTATCGAAACGATATATAATTTAGCGGACGTTAAAATAGTCGCTGACAAAAATAAAACCCAAAAACGAAGTGCCTTAAATATACTCTACTTCGTTTCAGCCTAGGTCCGGTCGCAGCCGACGCTACGAGCTAGTCGGACCAAGGAAGGCAGCGTCAAATACTCAAGTCAATCGTCCTTTTACATTTGTGATTGGTTGAGCGATAAAAGTACACGTGGAGAGGCAGGACACACACCAGGACGGTGCGCCTTGACGTTTCCTGATCGGTCCCATCAGCTCATAGCGTCAACTGCATCTGGATTTATGGTAAAACGTAGTATACTCGCATTTGCATCGAAAATGCCGATCATTTTTCTTTACTTCCATCACGCATCTGTGCCACTGGCCCTCGAGGCATAAAAAAAAAAAAAGATGTCTCAGACTATAGTTCTGTCACACTGTCACGTCATTCTCGACGTCCGAAATGAAAGGTAAGGAAAAGAAAAGAGAGCTTGAAAGCGAACAAAACAATTTCGAGAGAGTCCTTAGATTGGTGCCTACCCACAAGGGGCGGGTTTACTTAACAACGTCTCTGAAGTAGCATTCTTTTCCGAACCCCAGTTTCTCCCCTTACCATTGTCGTACCTTTCCCGTTCTGTAAGCTTTCGAATTGCCACATCTAACAAGATTCTTTCAACTAGCGAGACAAATCTAAAAAAAAATTTTTTTTACATGATGCAGGACTATATTCGCGAGTGCGTAGAGTATATAGCCTATATACGGCACATTTCTTCGCGTAAATATGAGACAAAAGGTCCCGGTTCATTCTACTCTCTTCGAAAAAAAAATTGCGTTTCGTTTTTGCTTTGCTAAAGTTTTCCTTTGTTCGACCGTTAGTCCGGGCCCTTACGTGGGCTAGGAGGTCTTCCTTGAAACGCTTAGAAAAGCCAGACTCCGAAATGATATTTCCGTGGGCCGACTAGACAAGCATGCACGGTTCGAGGCATCGGACGGGACGGCGATGATCCTGCCCTGCGTCGGCGTCGACTCGTCGGTCACGAGGACTTGAACACGCACGGAAGGATCTGCCACACCGAGAACGAGGCGATGCTCTATTGTCCTCGTGCCGAGAGGAGAACAATCTTGATTCGGCAGATATTAAGAAACAGTTAATATTGCGGAAATCGGGCACCAGAAAAGAAGAGACGGAAGGGGACAGGTACAGAGAGGGAGGGTAGCGCATGCAGAGATGAAGAGATATATAAGAAAGGAAGGATGTTGAGAGGAAAGGAAAGGGACTCGACGCGGTATTTTTTGTTTAACGTAATTAATACTCATATACATGTAAATGTTACTTTTTTTTGTAATTTTTATATTAATTTTAGGATTGAACAAGAGTGCATTTACTAGTTTGCTCTTTTTGGACTAAGAATTGACGTAATTGGTCCAAGCGTGCTGGAGAAAACAAAATCGCTGTCTTGGGCGTTTTTTGTAGACATTCTAAGTGCATAGCGTCTATACCATCTCTTCGCGCTACTCCTGCGAGCACAGTAAGCACGCCATTGCGGGGGTTTGTGATTACATAAATCTGTCACAATGTCACGTGATACTGCGGCGTCATGGTGTCACCCGAGGTAACAGTGTAACATGACATCACGTAAAGTAATGCCACGATGCGAGATGATAGTATCACATGCCATCAGGTGTCGCCACGTCACAATGTTAGGTCATGGCAATTTTACTAGATTAAGGCAGTTGTGGAAGTTCCGCGGACTGAGGATACTCTCTCACTCACTTCAGTCCGCCTCCCGTCGTTTTTAGCGCCCTCTAGATTGTCGTTGCAAAACTGCACATTGCATGGGCCTCCTGCGTTCCCCAGGGGGTGCTGCGAAAAGGGACTTGTTAGGCCTTGTTTTGGGTAGTACAAACTTTAGCGTCTCAAACTGTCACGCATACAGAAGCGTACCAGCTCTGGTGCCGAGCGCGAGATCACGATGAAAATACAAAGAAACAACAAAAATTCGAACGCCGTCAAAGCTAAGACGCTAAGCGCGTGAGCCAAGAACAGCCGTTCCGCGCGTTCCAAAGTAGACATGACATAGAAAAAGAAAAATTAAAGCGTCGCTTCACAGGTGTTTTGACGTCACCACCCAGAGATAAGAGACGCGTACCCTAGCGGTGGTGTCATGAATTTTGCACTTTTGGTTGTTTTGCGGCGTTGAGTCTGGCCGATTTCTGGCGTCCAAAAGTGTTTTTTCGTTCTTCAGGACCAGACAGAGTAAAACAGCTCAACCAACGTGCCATAAGTAGTGCGAGGCTCAATCAAGTGAGCTTGTACTACCCAAAATGAGGGCGCTATAGTTTGTTCAAAGCTTCAGCGCAGGAGGCCTATAGAGTGCGGTGAAACGCCATCTAGACGCTGTGCATCAAAATATATGCGCCTTGTTGTGTCCTGTTCTCTCCTTTTGTCCTCGTCCTTGCTGCGCACAAGATTGTATAATATGTCAAACCAACTCGCCCAAACAACCACTCTTCTTCCCATACACTGCAGATGCTATAGTAGCGATCCTCAAACAGGAGGCGCGTCGAACGAGGGGAGGCGAGCCGTGGGGGGGGGGGGGGGGGGGGGGGGGGTATTGCGTGTGCAAGCGGCGTCTACGGGCAGTTCTGTAACTGAGCTATTCTAGTGACGTTGGTCATGGTATGACATGACATCACGTAATCCCGTGATGTGACGTCAGTGTCGTGACGTCGTCGAGGCTAGACAAGAAAGTCCTAAGGCTGGCTTTATAAGTGCTATAGATTTAAAATATGCGCACTTCGTTTCGGTATCGCTGTACGTGGTTCTTCAGCGACTTCCGGGACAGACGAAACCGTGTTACCCATGGAGGAGACAAGTCACCTTTTTGTCGGTTCTATCCTGTGGTCCACAGGGCTCAAAAACTTCGGTCCCCCCTGATCTTTAACGATTTTGTTACCGACATTCAGGACTTTATTCAGCACTCTGCCTTGTCCCAGTTTGTTGACTGTATTAATTTATATCGCAAAGGGGAAGTTGTTCTTGACTGCCTTTTTGCAATTTGACATCGATTCTATTCCCGCCGAGGTGTTTCGGTGGTGCCCTCTTATGATCTCCGTCCGTAACATCGCCACCAGGACCTGCCTCGCCGTGTAATCAGGAGTCATTACCCTGGCTACTTCTCATCAATTTGTCAACAAGTTCAATAGGGTGTTTAAAAAATTGGGGGAAGCTTAAGCTTCGCCTTTAAGAGTGGAACGCGATAGAATTATCAAGTTCCGTTCGCAACGCCTTCTCATATAAGCGCGTGCTCATTGCCAAGCCGTGCAAGCGTGTGTGTGTGGTCTAGTCAGTAGCTTCACGTGTCACGTGACGCTCACACGTGGTTGTGACGTCATGACCCTATCGACCCGCTAAATTTGGCAGTAAAATTGTCCGCTAACTTTAGCGGGAAAGTTTGCATGCCCCATTTTGAGGGTTAATTCCATAAGGCAATGCGAGCAGCCACCTGTGACGTCACGTTGCTGCGCTTTGCATTACGGGCTTTTTTGGTACCACCAACGTGAACGCCGGATTTTTTGCAACACGACCTCTTAAACGTTATCGCGTTAAAAGCACAGTCGAAGCTAGGAGCCATCATATTCTGAAACTAGCATGTCGAAGTTGACAGCCTGGACAATGCTCTTATGTTCGTAGTTTGGCCAATCGTGGCAAGCCAGGGAAGCCGCCCGCAGCAACGCTTTTGATTGCGGACGTCGCTAATAGACAATTGCAACCATGGCCTGGTGCCCCATGAGTGCAATGAAATGCAGAGTTGGCGTGAACATATCTTTGGAAAGCTTGACATTGCATGTTCTGGTCCACACGAGCAGAGGCATGGCGGCGGCCAGTGACCTTTCTTGGAAACAGCTAGAGGCATATGGTGTGCATATCATGAGCTTGGACTAAACCCTTTAAAATCACGTCCTAACGTTCACACGCGAAACTTCACTGTTCTCTTTGATTACTGTCTTAATTAGACTCTTACTAAACGTGTGTCGGTTGTGCGTAACCTCGGTGTTATGCTGGACAATAATTTTATATTTTAATTTTCATATTAGTTTAGATAGAATTATGATATATTCAATAAAAGAGCTGGGCATTGTCACTCGTCTGAGTTTTTTGCTTGGAGATACGTTTTTTTTGTCTGTTTAGGAACTTTATTTTGCCCAAATTATATTGCGCGTCAGTTGTCTAAATCCACCTCAGTGCCACTGCCGCGGTGATTTTAGATCGAGTGTAAAGTGGATTTGCAAGAACGTTACATGCAAGACTCCACTGGTTCCAGCCCTACTCTTATCTGAATGTGCCGCTGTCTCAGTTGGTCTTGGTTGCTTTACTAACTAGACGAGGGAGAAATGACCTCGCACGTTTGTTTACGTGTTTGCATGGGTGCTATAACGGTCCGAGCATCATACCACACATCAGTATAAACGTTCCAGTTGGGCGTTTCCGCAGTAATGGCACACTCGCCATAAACGCTATCGACCGACACACTGAATATAAACGAGCCTTCGTTTGCCCACACCGGGTGTCGGAACTGCGCGTTTGCAGAAACAAGATTCGCAAGAGGCGAAGCATCTACGCATGCGCAGTAGAGAGCCTGTAATACAAGAGTGTCCAACTGATCGATCGGAGTCACGTGGTGTGTGGACCGCGTTTATATTACGAGCTGCAAGGAGGCGCGGAATGTTTTGATCGTCTGCAAAAGTCTCGGTTTTTCCGCCACTTTTTCTTGTTCCCACGCTAAAATCCAGTGAATGCACACATCCGACCGATCGCAGCAGGAAGTGTCCGCCATTTCTTTGCAAAAGGAGGTCCTATGGCTTGAGATGGCCCGTCTCTTCATTCTAGGCTCTCTACTGCGCAGTGCCGACAGCAGCGCCACTGCAGTGTCCTCACTTCAGAGAATTGAGTTGGTCTATAGACCGACACGCGGCGCGGCACTGTTCACCAACACGGCCGGAAGGCCACGCATGTGTACAAGCCATCTTGGCAGACGCGGCCAGGCTCTTCATGATTTCGCCGTTGCGTTGTGTGGCGTGCGCTCGTTGTTGACGTTGCAGAGACGCTTCTAGCTTAATTTGCGCGTCGTATTTCCTGCCAACGTATGTGTAGGTTATGCCCGACTATTCGAGCTCGCTACTGGAGCCTGAAAGGCAGCGGTATTGAGACAAACTGTGCGTAGACGGTGTTGCCTTCGACGATCCGTACGCCGTAAACGAGGCCTGCTGGAGTTCCGACGTGAAGTTGCTTCACCGACTTCGATGGCTGACGTCGTCGTTTATTTAGGTTTTGCGCCGAGCCAGTTCACGGCAGAAACGGTGCAGGCGTACAAGTCTCTCGAGGCCCACGATTACTTTGAGGCGGTTTCCACGCATCCGGCGGGATCAGGCAGACTGTGGGTCTGCGGAAGTGCATTTACTAAGTAATTAAATAGGCACAGCGTCCTTCCAGTCAAGGTATGATATTTCTATTACCCCCATGACCATAAGGCTCGACTAGCGGGAACGCTTTGTTCGTTCTGCCGCCGATCCCCTTCCGCTAAATAGCACGCGCGTAGCGAGCCACCGAGGAGCGCTTGGCCGGGGCTTTGTGCGCGAACACAGTGTGAACAAAATCTGGGTGGTCTCGATCCGACGACGGTTTCCCTGCACAAAAGTAAGCCTCGGGATTGAGACTGAAATGGAGCCACACTTGCCTTTAATAAAGTGCTCCAGCACAAACGGTCGTCCGTGCCTGGCGACCATTGTTTTCGATCCACGGATATTATCCTTCGACATCACCTTCTGCCACTTTCAAAGTTCACCGGGAACTTGTGGAAACACACTCTGTTACATTTGCTGTAACTTTCGGTGCAATTAACGACCGCTGAAATGCTATAACGCCCATGCAAAACGTGCTCCCTTCTGCCCACACCACCTGGCTCCGGCGCGATCGCAGCGCCGCCGCAGCTCCGTGAGGTCAAGCTCCTGTGTCGGTCTATGGATTGTTTATCTCCGATTTTTCGAATTCAAAATATTTTTAAATCACCTCGACTGATTTTATGCCTACGGTTTTTAACGACGACTCGATATCCCTCGAGATCATTATTACCTTTTACTAATGTGTTATTAGACGACTGTTTTTTTCTGATATTTGCTTCGTCAACTTTGTTCACAGCCGTTCTACACGTCTGGCAGTTGGTAGGTGCTGTAAATAAAATAGAAAAGTTCGCCGAAAAGACGCATAATTGTGCACGCCCTTTGTTTTGGAGGAATGCACCTAAATTGAACAGATTAAATCAGGAACCTCAGTTAAATATGGTTTCTTTCTTTTTCGCGTCTCTTTTATCAGTTTAATAAAATTTGGGATATTTCGGCTTGCTACTTTCGAGAAACGAATTGACTAAATAACAAAATATAGGGGGCATTCACTGGACGCCATCTTTGAGGGCGATGTCTAGAGCGCAAAGAAAGGAAAGAGGCAATTATCGCCAAATCCGCTCGAGGACTGCGTGAACACCGCTTCTTAAAAACAGCTGAGAGCAAACAATAAAACAAAATAATGATATAGAAAATTAAGAGGTATGAAACGTTGCCGTAAGTCTGCCTACACAGGCAGCACACCGTATTGGGCCAACATTGGAATTGATGTGGCAAAGAATGGACCAACAGTGGCCCAACGAGCCATATGTTTCCCAATATTGGAATCACATTGGACAATAATGGACTATCAAAGCCAGTGGTTTTCCAATATTGGTGATACGTTGGCATAGGCTGGTCAACATTGGACTGTCAAAGCCAATAGCTTTCCAATATTGGATATACGCCGGCATAAGCTGTCCAATATTGGACTGTCGGAGCCACTGGCTTTTTGATATTGGCTATACGCCGGCATAAGCTGTCCAATATTGGACTGTCAAAGCCAATAGCTTTCCAAGATTGGATATACGCCGGCCTAATCTGTACAATATTGGACTGTCAGAGCCAATGGCTTTCCGATATTGAATATACGCTGGCTTAAGCTGGTCAATATTAAACTGTCAAAGCCTAGAGTTTTCCAATATTGGTGATGTCATGGTGTAGGCTGGTCAATATTGCCCTGCCATAGCCAATGGCTTATCGATATTTGTGTCGCCTAGGCTATAAACCCGCGACCTTTTTTTTGCATTGCTGAGATAGGAAAGTGGAAAAGAGCCATTCATGCGCTCGCTCGGGGCGAGAATTTTATTTAACCAACTTCATAGGGCATACGTCGCCGGTGCTTTATAACCGCGATCATAAATACGTCCTTAGCTGCCTAAAGGACTATTGCAGTTTTTTTGCCGGCTGCTCTCCTTTCGCATTGCCTTACCTCGGCGTTGAAAACTTAATTTCGTGTTTTAGATTTAATTATTTTTGTCTTTTCCGTTGTATTTTGTATGTATATGCATTCCGTAGCGTTAACGTCTTCTACTTTGTTCGTGCTCCTGCCATGTTTGTATTTCTTTCTGCGTGCTCTATTTTTTATATTTAATGTTTCTTTGCATATTTGTCATTGTCGACGAAGTGACTTCTACTCTCAGTTTTACGAGAGTCTATCGCTCTAGAAAGTCGTCTATTGGACTCGAATGAAGTCTCGAGAGGGCTGCTTCGACTGCCAGTGCACAAGTCGTCAGTGTAGGCAGAGCAACGACGTAGCAATCGCGACGCGAGAGCATACTGCGCCTCCATCTGGCCGGCCGCGCTCGCTCTGCGGAAATGTGAGCGTGGTACTCTCGAACCCCGTTAGCTTACTGAAGTTGGAAGACGCTACTTTGTCGTCGCGAATCCTTTGCCCTTCAAACGGTCGCGAAGCCGCTGCGCCCGGCGCATCCTACGCAGCATCTTTCCGAAATTGTTAGCGCAGCATCGCAACCTTCTGTCAGCGAGCGTCGGCGATTCATCGTGTCTTGAAAGTTGGACGATGTGCTGTACGCGGTGTCTTTTATGTGTAACTCTTTCGTAAAAAAATTTGAAGTTTAAAAACGCGAGTTTAACAGTGTACAAATAATTTTAAATTTATTGATAATATATATATATATATATATATATATATATATATATATATATATATATATTTATTTATTTATTTGTGTATATCGTGCGCAAAAAATAGTCGCGCTTAGTTCTTCATTCTAAATTTTAATGTGAGTTATACTACGTAAAACATACTGTCTTCAAACTTGCCCCGTTTAGAATCACTTCTGGGCTGGACAGCTTCTTTAGAAATTCAAAAGCTAGCCTTCAAAGAGCTGTCCTGTTCAATCGGTATTGGCAGCAGGGTAGACGCTATGCGTGTTTTAGGCCAATCGTTTCTCCGGTTAGGGTCACGTGACTACAGTCTAAAAGCTGGTGATAAGGCAGAGCACGGAACCTGACTACAAGCCCAAGGCCACGCATAACATCCACTGCACTATCAACCTTGGGTACAGGTGACAAATCCTCTGGTTGGGTTAATTGTTGAGATGGGCCTGAAGATTAGCCTTTGTAAGCGCACCCCCCGTTCTGGGCTGCTTTCTTTCTACTTCTCTCTTTTTCTCCCTCTCCCTAAGCTGAAGGCGCAGCGTGATCACGTGGTTTGACGGATGACGCATTAGCCGTTGAGAAACCCGGAATGCCTGCGAAGACCGGACCTAGTTTCGCGTGTGATGCGGCCTGCGGGCCTGCTGTAGATTTCGCTTCTGTGGTAAATGTGGTAAATCTAGTTCTAGAGTTCCGATCACCAGCAGCGCATCGTCTTAGTGCCAAGTGCGATCTTCAACATGAGGATTGCCAAGACCATGGATATTCTTTCGGCAGCGCCTACACAGCGGTGATCTTCCTTTGTTGTGGGCATACATGTGACCACTAGCTTCGACGGACCGAAGACACGACGGACCGCCTTCTCTTCCATGTGAGTGACAAGGAGAAGTTCTCCTGACCATTGGGGATAGGTATTCTCGCTACGCAATGTACGTTTTTTCCCCTATCCGATGAGTTTGAACCGTGTCGAACTCTGTGCCAGGAATCTCCGACTAGTTCAACGTGTAATCCAGAGCGATCGGCCCGAAAGGCCCTGTACAGCGCTATTTGCAAGTGCTTTTTATTCTAATAGACCGTGAGAGACGTTCTGATTGGTTATTTTTGTGTTCGACGTCATTTTTATTTAATCTTTTTTTTTGTCTTAAAATATGGCTGTCTTTTTGGCGCTAGATGTCTGCTGTAGTAAAAAGTTCAGTACAAAACGAGCGTGTTGGTAACAGTAATTAAACATAAGGAAGATACACAAAAAGGGGGACCGACAACGTCCGTCCCCCTTTCTGTGTATCTTCCTCATGTTTAATTAAGTAAAAAGTCCTCCCGGTATTTCCAAGCCGAATACCACAGAGCGTTGTCTAGCCCTTATTTGCCAAGGTTCGGCTTGTTGGGTGCGAGTGGAGCGTCAGTTATGTCACCGCGCTCTGCGAGTGTAATTGCCAGTAATTGTCTTTACAAGACAAGCTATTTTATGTGCGTGATTTATTTTAAACTCGTGATTGATTCAAGCATCAAGTTCTGTTCAACTGTCATGTTCTTACGTATAACGGGGAATTTATTGAACTGTTAATTTAGTATTGCGTTTGACACTGATGAGGTGAAGAGGGAGGCCGGCGGTGTGATTTATAAAGTGTAAATATTATGGAGGCTATATGGGTACATTTATAACTACATATTTCCGTGCCGCAAATACCGTAAATCTTAAAAACTTTTTTTTTTTTTTTTTCAAATCAATGTACAAATATTGGTGTTTACTTAAATGGCGAGGTTGTAATTCTTGCTAGAAGAAAGGTTGGGGGACGCCATGACGTTGCAAGAGTACAGTTAGGCAATTTGTGAAATAACCTTCGTACTATTGCATTAATTTTTGAAACCACTATAAATATTTTAATCTAGGTCGATCGAGCTCTGAGTAAGGACAAGTCGGACGAACAAAACAATAGTAAACGCCTGGGCCGTCTTTCTAGAAACAGCGTCTCAGCTGAGACGGGGGGAAAGAAAGCACTGTCAAAGCCAGCGTACGAGCTCAACGGGACTCAAGCCCCGACACAAGACACTCGCACGTCCCAGCCTTTGCAGTGGTTTTTTTCACCCAGTCTCAGCTGGGACACTGACTCCAGAAAGCCGGCCCCGGTGTCTTACCTGCGCATCTATTTATTTTAGAAGGCAGTACTAAGTTTTTTACATACAAAATAACGAAAAATAATTCACTGGAAAAGAAAGTTTATAATATGGAAAGGTCAACATAAAAAATTCGGTAGTCCTTTTCGATTTTTTATACTTTCAGAGCAACTGAGCCGATTAATCGAATAGTTAATTAAAGGGCGGCGAATAATAATGAAGCTATGTTTTATTTTGATATTCATTATTGACAAACGAAAGAGAGAACTGAGAGCCTCTGAAACCCTTCACCTGAATCCAAACCCCCGCTTCTGTCTCTTTCAGAATCCTGTGGCCAGGCCCCTGTGGCCAGGCCCCTCTACGGAGCCTGCTGCCGAGTCTGCCTAGGCCCCCCTGGTTGCACAATTTTTTTATATATTTTTATTCGATTTAAATAAATTATGAACTGTCAAACGTTATGAACAATTCATTTGCGTGCTTTAATGATTTCTAAAGTGTCCAAATATGGTAAAATTGCTGCATTTATTAGATTTTAGTATCAGAAAGAAAACAGTGCTTGAAGAAAAAGGGCAAGGGACTTGCTTGGTTCTCTGCACTGTTTTTGTGACACTGGTTGGAACACTGACTGAAAAATGGCATCCAATAATGCCATAGACAATGGATGCAAAAATAGCCAGTGTATTCGACTGGATGCCAATATTAGAATAGCCAATATTTAAGCCAATGTTTGAAGAGCCAGTGTTCAAGGCGCTGGGTGCCAATGTTGGTTCAGCCAACTGTGAAACTTCTATGCCAATATTGGATAAAAAAAGCGCAAACCACGTTGGTCCAACGTGGGCTAGAACGTTGGCAAACCAGTGGTCCAACATTGGCACCAATGTTGGACCACCATTGGATCGGGTGGCGTTTTCGAAAATGCCAACGTCAGACCAATATTGGAACCATTTTTTGCCAACATTGTGCCAACGAGGGTCCAACAATGGTGTGCTGCCTGGGTAAGCTCTCTTGGGTCTTTATTACATTGATACTGATGTTATCCTTTCCAAGCACGTCTTCTTGGACAGTCTCAAGACATGTTCGCACTTTGTGTACAGCGCGTCGTAAAATTTGCTTGACCTTCGCTCACTTAGCACACGGTTCTCACAGGACAATTGAAAACTTGGAGCGTATTGTAATTCTCGCTTGAAAAGAGCCCCGGAGCCTTGATTCATCGTTAAAAGAGATAACAAGCGATGAAAACGGTACAGCAGAGGCGTACCGTTGTCTTTGGTGTAAAGAGCTTGGTCTGGAAAGTAACGGGGGGACGGGGGAATGTGACAAATGTCTACCCGGAGATACATCCCAGGCAGCACACCATTGTTGGACCCCCGTTGGCCCAATGTTGGCAAAAAACTGCTTCCAATATTGGTCTGACGTTGGCATTTTTGAAAACGCCACCCGATCCAATGGTGGTCCAACATTGGTGCCGATGTTGGACCACTGGTTTGCCAACGTTCTAGCACACGTTGGACCAACGTGGTTTGCGCTTCTTTTATCCAATATTGGCATAGAGGTTTCACCGTTTGCTGAACCAACATTGGCATCCAGCGCCTTACATGCTGGCTCTTCCAACATTGGCCTAAATATTGAGTATTCCAATATTGGCATCCAATTTAATACACTGGCTATTTTTTTCATCCCTTGTCTATGACAATATTGGATGCCATTTTTCAGTCCGTGTTCTAACCAGTGTCACAAAAACAGTGCAGAGAACCAAGCAAGTCCCTTGCCCTTTTTCCTCAAGCACTGTTTTGTTTATGATACTAAAATCTAATAAATGTAGAAAATTTTACCATATTTAGACACTTTAGAAATCATTAAAGCATGCAAATGAATAGTTCATAACGTTTGACATTTCATAATTTATTTAAATTGAATAAAAATATTTAAAAAAATTGTGCAACCAGGGGGGCCTAGGCAGACTCGGCGGCAGGCTCGGTAGTGGACAGAGCAGAGGGCTGGGCGAAGAGCTGGGCAAAGGGATTCCACGCAGGGGCCTGGCCACAGGATTCTGAAAGAGACAGATGCGGGGTTTGGATTCAGGTGAAGGGTTTCAGAGGCTCTCAGTTCTCTCTTACGCTTGTCAATAATGAATATCAAACTAAAACATAGCTTCAATATTATTCGCCGCCCTTCAATTAACTATTCGATTAATCGGCTCAGTTGCACTGCAAGTATAAAATCTCGGAAAGGCCTACCGACTTTTTTATGGCTGCTTTTTCATATTATAAACTTTCCATTCCAGTGAATTATTTTTCGTTATTTTGTATGTAAAAAAACTTAGTACTGCCTTCTAAAATAAATAGATGCTCAGGTAAGAGACCGGGGTCGGCTTGCTGGAATCAGTGTCTCAGCTTAGACTCGGTGAAGGAAAGCACTGCAAAGGCTGGGACGCGTGAGCGTCTTGAGTCGAGGTTTGAGTCCCGTTCAGCTCGTACGCTAGCTTTGACAGTGCTTTCCTTACCCCCGTCTCAGCTGAGACGCTGTTTCTAGAAAGACGGCCCAGGCGTTTACTATTGTTTTGTTCGTCCGACTTGTCCTTACTCAGAGCTCGATCGATCTACAGGGTGGAACAAGGAGACGGCAGGCTCTTTAAATCGACCGGAAAATTCGGTTTCTTAACCTATCGCGCTACGACCTTGTGCAGCGTTGCACACAGATGGTGCATTTTTTTTTGTAAAATTTTCAAAGAGCGAACTTACCTGAGGAAAAAGTAAAGAAAGAAAAAGGCTTAGCTCCTATGGAAACGCTGCGACGCCACCGGTCTTCAAACAACACGGCGCCGTTTCGCACGGGAGACAAGAGATGGCGCAAGCGGTCGCGACGCCAACTGCCGCCAACGAACGAGCAGACGACTCCAAGAGCCGGCGTATTTAGCAGACAAGGAACTGCAGTTGCTTGTTGTTACCGCGCCTGTTTTTGTTTCTGCGACTGTCGCCGCCTGCGGAACGCGCGCCGCTTTTGAGTCGAAAAGATTGTCTGCTAAAGACGCTGGCGCGCCGTATGCTCGTTCGTTGTCGGCGTTCGTTGCGCCACCTCTTGTGTCCCGTGGGAAACGGCGCCGTGCTCTTTGAAGACCGGTGGCGTCGCTGCATTTCCATAGGAGCTAAGCCTTTTTCTTTCTTTACTTTTTCCTCAGGTAAGTTCGCTCTTTGAAAATTTTACAAAAAAAAATGCACCATCTGTGTGCAACGCTGCACAAGGTCGTAGCGCGATAGGTTAAGAAACCGAATTTTCCGGTCGATTTAAAGAGCCTGCCGTCTCCTTGTTTCACCCTGTAGATTAAAATATTCATAGTGGTTTAAAAAAATCAATGAAATAGTACGAAGGTTATTTCATAAATTGCTTAACTCTACTCTTGCAGCATCATGGCGTCCCTCAACCTTTCATCTAGCTTTAAGAAGTCTTAAGAATTACAATCTCGCCATTTAGGTTAACACCAATATTTCTACGTTAATTTGAAAAAAAAAATAAAACGGTCTTAAGATTTACGGTATTTGCGGCACGGAAATATATAGTGAGTAATGCACCCATATTGCCTCCATAATATTCACAATTTATAAATGCAACCACTGGCCTCCCTCTTCAGCTCACCAGTGTCAAACGCACTACTAAATTAACAGTTCAATAAATACCCCGGTACACGTAACAACATGACAGTTGAACAGAACTTGGTGCTTGAATCAATCAAGTGTTTAAAATAAATCGCGCACATAAAATAGCTTGTCGTGTAAAGACAATTACACTCGCAGAGCGCGGTGACATAACTGACACTCCACTCGCACCCAACAAGCCGAACCTTGGCAAATAATGACTACACAACGCTCTGTGGTATTCGGCTTGGAAATACCGGGAGGACTTTTTACTACAGCACACATCTACCGCCAAGAAGACAGCCATATTTTAAAACACAAAAAAGAAGTAAATAAAAATGACTTCGAACACAAAAATAACCAATCAGAACGTCTCTCACGGTCTATTAGAATAAAAAAACACTTGCAAATAGCGCTGTACAGGGCCTTGCGGGCCGATCGCTCTGGATTACACGTTGAACTCGTCGCAGATTCCTGGCACAGAGTTCGACACGGTTCAAACTCATCGGATAGGGACAAAACGCACATTGCGTAGCAAGAATACATATCCCCAATGGTCAGGAGGACTTCTCCTTGTCACTCACATGGAAGAGAAGGCGGTCCGCCGTGTCTTCGGTCCGTCGAAGCTAGTGGTCTATGCCCACAACAAAGGAAGATCACCGGTGTGTAGGCGCTGCCGAAAGAATATCCATGGTCTTGGCAATCCGCATGCTGAAGATCGCACTTGGCACTAAGACGAGATGCGCTGCTGGTGATTGGAACTCTCGAACTAGATTTACCACATTTACCACAGAAGCGAAATCTACAGCCGCCCCGCAGGCCGCATCACACGCGAAACTATAGGTCCGGTCTTCGCAGGCATTCCGGGTTTGTCAACGGCTAATGCGTCATCCGCCAAACCACGTGATAACGCTTCGACCGCGCTTTCAGCTTAGGGAGAGGGAGAAAAAGAGAGAAGGAGTAGAAAGAAAACAGCCCAGAACGGGGGATGCGCTTACAAAGGCTAATCTTCAGGCCCATCTCAACAATGAACCCAACCAGAGGATTTGTCACTTGTACCCAAGGTTGATAGTGCGGTGGATGTTATGCGTGGCCTTGGGCTTTTAGTCAGGTTCCGAGCTCTGCCTTATCACCAGCTTCGAGACTGTAGTCACGTGACCCTAACCGGAGACACGATTGGCCTAAAACACGCATAGCGTCTACCCTGCTGCCTATACTGATTGAACAGGACAGCTCTTTGAAGGCCAGCTTTTGAATTTCTAAAGAGGCTGTCCAGCCCAAAAGTGATTCTAAACGGGGCAAGTTTGAAGACACTATGTTTTACGTCGTATAACCCACATTAAAATTTAGAATAAAGCAATAAGCGCGACTATATTCTGCGCACGATGTCCACAAATAAATAAATAAATATATATATATCTTTTTTTTTATCAATAAATTGAAAGTTATTTGTACACTGTTAGGTTCGCGTTTTTAAACTTCATATTCGTTTTACGAAAGAGTTACACATAAAATACACCACGGACAGCACATCGTCCGACTTTCGACGCACGATGAAACGCCGACGCTCGCTGACAGAAGGTTACGATGCTGCGCAAACAATTTCTGAAAGATGCTGCGTAGGGTATACGCCGGGCGCAACGGCTTCGCGACCGTTCGAAGGGCAAAGGATTCGCGACGACATAGTAGCGTCTTCCAACTTCAGTAAGCTAACGGGGCTCGAGAGTACCACGCTCACATTTCCGCAGAGCGAGCGCTGCCGGCCAGATGGAGGCGCAGTATGCTCTCGCGTCACGATTGCTACGTCGTTGCTCTGCCTACACTGATGACATGTGCACTGGCAGTCGAAGCAGCCCTCTCGAGACTTCATTCGAGTCCAATAGACAACTTTCTAGCGCGATAGACTCTCGTAAAAGTGAGAGTAGAAGTCGCTTCGGTTGGCGGCGTAAGCGGCGGCTTTATGTTTGTTGACACCTGCGTCGACAATGACAAATATGGACAGAAACATTAAATATAAAAAATAAAGCGCGCAGAAAGAAATACAAACATGGCAGGGGCACGGGCAAAGTAGGAGACGTTAACGCTACGAAATGCATATACATAAAAAATACACTGGAAAAGACAAAAATAATTAAATCTAAAAAACAGAATTAAGTTGTCAACACCGAGGTAAGGCAATGCGAAGGGAGAGCAGCATGCAAAAAAACTGCCATAGTCCTATGGCAGCTAAGGACGTATTTGTGATCGCGGTTGTAAAGCACCGGCGACGTACGCCCCATGAAGTTGGGTAAATAAAATTCTCGCCCCGAGCGAGCGCGTGAATGACTCTTTTTTTACTTTCCTACCTCTGCAATGCAAAAAAAGGGTCGCGGGTTTATAGCTTAGGCGACACAAATATCGATAAGCCATTGGCTATGGCAGTGCAATATTGACCAGCCTATACCATGACATCACCAATATTGGAAAACTCTTGGCTTTGACAGTTTAATATTACCCAGCTTAAGCCAGCGTATATTCAATATCGGAAAGCCATTGGCTCTGACAGTCCAATATTGTACAGGTTATGCCGGCGTATATCCAATATTGGAAAGCTATTGGCCTTGACAGTCCAATGTTGGACAGCTTATGCCGGCGTATAGCCAATATCAGAAAGCCAGTGGCTCCGACAGTCCAATATTGGACAGCTTATGCCGGCGTGTATCCAATATTGGAAAGCTATTGGCTTTGACAGTCCAATGTTTACCAGCCTGTCCAATGTTTACCAATATTGGAAAACCATTGGCTTTGATAGTCCATTATTGTCCAATGTGATTCCAATATTGGGAAACATATGGCTCGTTGGGCCACTGTTGGTCCATTCTTTGCCACATCAAATCCAATGTTGGCCCAATACGGTGTGCTGCCTGGGATAGTGCACAACCTTTCTTCATCTTGGCATGATCGCAGCTTTCATTCACATAGGAGGCGGTAAGTTCCCCCTAGCAGTTGTGACCGTTATTTAGAGCGGTGGGTAATGAATAGGTAAAAATGAATAATAAAAAAATAAGATTCCATCTCAGCTTCAAGATGCTCATTTTGTCCTAGCCAGCATGTTGGGGTATACAAGGTTTTTTTTTTATACTTTCAGATTTGTTTTAAAAAAAAACCGTGCGGTTTGTGCAGGTGAGTTAAACGGCAATGGCGACAGAGTATAGGGAGATAGTCGCAACTATCAGTCGGTTAATTAAGTGAAATTTGTTAATTAACTTTTTAATTACTGCTAATAGCCATATAGTTCCAATTAGAACCTTGATGAGCATCATCAAAAACCACTAAATCAACCCTTTTTAAAATTATATAACGCTGGGGCAGCATTTTGCGGCGTTCTGTAGAAACGGTCCATTTGGACGAGTTTCTAGATTTCGGTTTCTTATCGGAGCGCATCCACGCGCCCGCGGTCCTGCTCCCCAGTGGCTGAGACGCGCAACACACGTGCGCCCTCCTTCCCTCCATTCTACGAGGGAGGCGAGGACGTGGCTTCGCGTCGCGACACCGGGGAGCAGAACCGCGGGCGGAAAGATGCGCACCGACAAGAAACCGAAATCCAAAAACGCGTCCAAATGGAGCGTTTTTAGATTTCTATCTCCTCATACCATGTTCCCCTGGCCGCATAACTCACCTCCACAAACCGCATAAGTGTAGCTTTCATAGCTTTTTTTAAACAAATCTGAACGAATAAAAAAAGAAAAAAAAAAACAACCTGTGTTTAGATCATGGAGACGCATATGAATAAACACGAGATTAGAGTTCGCTTGGTTTGTCACATCTCTCTTTAGCTAATCGATAAAAAAAGTTTGTAATTTTGGGAAAGGACGGGGGGGGGGGGGGGGGGGGCGGACATATCTCAGCTTGACGGGCGTGCTAAAATACGGTCAATGCCTTATTTTCTGGCCTGCCTTTCGAATTCCCTTCACTTACTTTTTGTCGTCGACAACATTGTACGTTGCGTGGAAAATATACGGGAGTTGTAATAAGCTGGTACTCAACCCCTGTTATGGGACTACGTGGTTGATCTGTACTTTCAGTTTGAACTATGAAGTTGTCCAGGGTGTGATATGGGAGTGTCCTTGTCAGTTGAACATTCATTATCCTTCATATCTGCTGGCACATGACTAACATGATCTTTCTTTCAACTGCTATTTGTTTTATAAAGGAAACAAATTAAAGACAACCAATAAGTATTAAAGCTGAAAGGCGTCGGAACTAAAAACCAAAAGTGATGTACAAGTTATTTATTTATTTATTTATTTATTTGCTTTACCCTCAGGGCCCAAAGGCATTACAGAGGGGGAGAGAAAAGTTGGTATCAAAACACTGTAATGTACGGTTATTCACACTCAACAAAAAAAAAATGATTGGTAAGAGCAGACCTAAAAATTACATTGTCAGTTACGGATGCAATTGGTCCGGGAAGGTGGTTCCAGTCGACGGATGTGCGAGGAAGGAAAGAAGAATGGAATGTAGATGTGATAGCGATAGGTACCTCAACTTTGTGCTGATGATCATGACGAGCAGAAATATAAAAGGGACGAGTGATTAATTTGTCGCGAAGCACAGAGTTATAAAAATAAAGTTTGTGAAATAAAGAGAGGCGTGAAAGTTTACGTCGCAGGAAGAATGGCGGGAGTGACAAAGTAGATTTCATAGAAGTTACGCTAGATGTATAATGATAATTAGAAAGAATAAAACGAGCCGATTTATTTTGAATGCCTTTCAACGCGGTGATGAGAGTGGCTTGTTTGGGATCCCAGACAGAGGCTGCATATTCTAGCTTCGGTCAAACAAGAGTTTTATAAAGAATTAGCTTGACGGAAACAGGTGCTAATGAAAGGTTACGCCTGAGGTAGCCTAACATACGGTTAGCATTAGATGTGATATACAGTACATGTGTTTTCCATGAGAGATTTAAAAGTTCTATGTACACCTAAATATTTGTAAGAAGATACCGTGTCAACCTCAGCCTGATTAAGAAAGTAGTTCCAAGTTTCATGTGACTGGCGAGATACACGCATGGACTTACATTTGTTAGTATTAAGCGTCATAGACCATACGTCACACCACTGGTGGATAGCGTTAATGTCAGACTGAAGCATGATGTTATCGTGATCATTAAGTATCTCACGGTAAATCACACAGTCGTCAGCAAATAAACAAATAGACGAGGAAACATTAAAAGGGAGGTCGTTAATATATATTAAAAAAAGTAAAGGTCCTAAAACAGATCCTTGGGGAACCCCAGAGGCTACAGACGAAAAGGAAGAATTACTATTATTTACTGTAACAAATTGTGACCACAACGATAGAAAAATATTGAATCCATGCAAGGAACGTTAGCAGCTAAGTTAAGTTTGGACAGTTTCAGAAGAAGTAGTTTATGAGATACTTCATCGAACGCTTTAGAGAAATCTAAAAAAATGCAGTCTGTCTGGGATTCTCGGTCCAGGATGCAGTGAAGGTCATGTGTGAATGATACAAGCTGTGTCTCGCATGAAAATGTTTTTCGAAACCCATGTTGGGATGGACAGAAGAAGTTGTTAAATTCTAAGAAATTGACGAGGTTGGAAAATATTATATGGTCAAGGAGTTTGCAAGGAACACTGGTTATAGAGATTGGGCAATAATTTAAAGGGGAATGTTTGTCACCAGTCTTGTAAATGGGAACCACCTTCCCCACCTTCCAATCTAAAGGGAGAACATGATCTCTAATGAACTGATCAAAAAGTTTAGTTAAAATAATAGAAGAGTAATGCTTAATATTTTTCAAAAACTTCGAATTAACACCGTCCACTCCCGCTGAAGACGACAATCTTAATGTTTCAATGACATGAACGACACCAGCACAATCAAGGAAGATGGGGTCCATCGGCAAGTAGTCTGAAATGTCTAAGGGAGGACATTCCGTGCTGTTGTCACTAGAAAACGATTCAACAAAAACTCTCTTCACTACATTCGCACACTCTTCAATCGGCATAACATCCCCACTTTCGTTTTTTAGACTAACAGAAAAATCAGTTTTTTTATTCATGATGTTCCAGAACTTTTTAGGGTTTTTTATTAACATATCGGGTAGGGTGCGCGTAAAAAACTCCAACTTGGCCTTATTAACTTCCTCTTTATATGTCTCAGCTGCAGTGCGGTATTTGGACCACCGCCGTTCACATGTGGTAAATTTGGCTGCTCTAAATAAACGCTTCTTTTTATTTGAGAGACGTTTGAGGGCTCTGTTAAACTACGGAGACTGGGAATCTTCGAGTACATTCCCAAGGGAAATATGCAGGCTAGTAAGGGATTCTACTTTGTTCTTAAACATTTGCCAATTCGCTTCCACTGAACGGTCTGAGAATCCTTCTAAAAATGTATCAATAAAAGTTGCTTGATCATTGTTAATTTTGACGAAGTCAGCTTTTGCATAATCTCGAATTTGTTTTACGTGACTTGATGATTTCGGCACTGCAGCTTTAACATAAAAATGTAATATACAATGATCACTAAGCCCTGGGAGATATGATAGGGGGAAAACTAGGTTAGGGTGATTCGATAGGACGATATCCAATTTGTTTGAGGATAACGGGGTTACTCTGGTTGGTTGAGTAACCAACTGAGTGAGATTAAAATCTAAACAAAGGTTCACAAAGTCATTGCACTCCGATGATGATGCAGTTGTGGATAGATTACACTCTGTCCACACGATAGAAGGAAAATTGAAGTCGCCCAACAGAAAGATCGTTGAACTGGGAAAACGCATAACTAAGTTGTTTAGAGAGTCATGCAAAGCTTTAACAAAGAGAGATGAGCATGACGGTGGTCTATAGCATACTCCCATAATCCACCTGTTGTGGTGAGAACCCATACAGACCCAAAGTATTTCTAAACCACTTGTCGCGTTAATGCAAAACGATTCAACATGAGTACCCACTGCAATTAAAACACCCCCACCGCCCCTATCTTGCCTGCCATTTCTGTAAATATTTTATTTCTTAGACCGATCAAATATTAACACAGTCACGCACTTTCCCAGACAGCCAGGTTACCGCGTCTGTCGAGTCAATAACTGAACACAAGTCGTCTCGTTTCTTAATAATGCTTCTAATATTAGTAAAGAGTACCGACACATTTGAGACAGGATAATGACATACTCTTCCCCTCGCTGCCTGCTATTCTGAATTCAACGTTCGAAGTGCGTCAACAGCAGAAGGCAAACCTTGTGTCCCGGAAACCACAGCTGAGACGGAGGGACCGTTTTTGAGCACGTTATCATTAACATAACCGTAAACATGGCATTTATTGCCAATGTAGAGTCTATTGTGTCGAAGCTTAAAAGTGGCATTTTTGGCTTTCGCAAATTCAATTAACTTTTTCCGTGCTTGACGTGTTCCAACTGAGAAGTCCTCACTCACGGAAATGCGACTAGATCTAAACGATGATCTGGACAGTAAAATTTGATCTTTTAGTTTATACGATGCAAATTTAACGATAACTGGGCGACACTTATCGCGACAAAAAGTACCGATCCTGTGGGAACGAATAATGGCTCCATCAGCCGCTTGAATATTCGGCGTCTGCCTCAATAAGTTCAAAATTGTCTCTTCCGTTTGTGCCCAAGTTTCAGATAAGTTGTCAGCTATCCCGTAAAAAACCACGTTATCACGACGAGAGCGGTCTTCCGCCTCGTCCAGACGTGCTCGCAGGGCCCAGTTTTCTTGTTGAACTACTTCGACTAGACGTCTTGTCACGCAGACGTCCTCAGTCATGGCAATATTTTTATTTTCAACCTTGGACAGTCTAGCGTTAATGCCTGTTATTGCAGTTTGAATAGACTCCTGAGATTTTTTAACTTCGTTTAACGATGCCAGTATACCAGACTAAGCCTTATCTACTTTAAGCGAGCGCGCGTTAACTTCTACCAGCATTTTGTGCATGTCATTGAATTGTTCCAGTTGTTTCTCACTCATCGGACCGGGGTTAGCCTCAACGTCACCGGACACCTTTAGAAGAAGGCCTACAATATCAACACAGTCACAAACAGTTTCCCAAGACACTTGTGAGCACGGGAACACCAATAAACACACGTTGTTTGTTCGTTAGCGTTTAATGAGGGTACTGTACCAACCTGAACGAGAAGACGAAATGAGTGGTCCGCATGATCAGGGTGTTCCCGTGCTCACTCACGGCTGCCAAGTGATTCCAGCCGTATATATAGTTGTCTCTAGGTGGCGCCGCTGTTCTTGATGATGATGTAGATGGTGACGTGGTCCTGGCCATCTCGATGACCGAGCTCGGAGCATGATTTTCCAACAGATGGGCCGCACATTCATTCCAACAGGTGGGCCTCATCATGATGGCTGCCGCACTCGTTCAGCAGAACAGCGTTGTCAAGGTCGCGCAGGAACGTTGGGGACGAAAATTGGAGGCGAGCCGCAACCTGAACGAGCAAGAAGACGAAATGAGTGGTCCGCATGGTGAGGGTGATCCCGTGCTCACTCCTGATCCCGTGCTCGTTATATCGTTAAATTTGCATCGTATAAACTAAAAGAGCAATCCTACTGTCCAGATCATCGTTTAGATCTAGTCGCATTTCCGTGAGTGAGGACATCTCCTTTGTAACACGTCAAGCACTGAAAAAGTTAATTAAATTTGCGAAATCCAAAAATGCCACTTTTAAGCTTCGACACAATAGACTGTACATTGGCAATAAATGCCATGTTTACGATTCTGTTAATGATAACGTGCTCGAAAACGGTCCCTCCGTCTCAGCTGTGGTTTCCGGGACACAAGGTTTGCCTTCTGCTGGTGACGCACTTCGAACGTTGAATTCAGAATAGCAGGCAGCGAGGGGAAGAGTATGTCATTATCCTGTCTCAAATGTGTCGGTACTTTTTACTAATATTAGAAGCATTATTAAGAAACGAGACGACTTGTGTTCAGTTATTGACTCGACAGACGCGGTAACCTGGCTGTCTGGGAAAGTGCGTGACTGTGAACTTTTTGATCGGTCTAAGAAATATAATATTTACAGAAATGACAGGCAAGATAGGTGCGGTGGGGGTGTTTTAATTGCAGTGGGTACTCATGTTGAATCTTTTTGCTGAGATCTGAATTTAGGATAGCTTAAGATAACATCAAAACGAGGGTCTAAATTAAGAAACAGGTATTATCGCTGAGTCGATTCCACGTTTGGTTCTCGCTCGCTCAGCCATAAATGACAACCTATCAATATCATGATTGTTGTTACATTCACGATGCAACGGTTTTATGCAGCATTTGGTGAAAGAGACGACGATGACGTAAAAACAAGAATGCAATACAAATCAGCCCGAAATGCTCGTAAGTGGTTTGAAAGCCTACAAAATAAATGACGCCGAAACTGCAGGGGTTCCGACGCATCAAAGGATGGGGATTCGAACCTCGCAACGCTCCGCACATCCTGGCCTTTGTAGAACCTGTCTATCCTCACGGGCGTTAGCGGTTTTGGATGCAGCCACCACAGTTTTCTATGACCATGAACCACGGTCCACATACAGTTGGTTGTCTTCACATTCCAATCTTTCATTCCGGATATCAGCGGTTTCGCGCCATCCGCGTCGTCGCTTAGCCTCGGTTTTGCGTTGTCACGTAGTTAGTGCAACCACCACGGCCGCCTCGATATCCTCTTCTCCCGCTCTCTCGGCGCATTTCTGGAAGTGTGCTAGAAGACTTTCCCGTTTGTAAGATCGAAAGTGGACGTAGGAAGCGCACGAACGGAGCGAAAGAGCACGGCGGGTACCACGCATCGGCCTCACGAGACTACTACAGTTCAGTCCAGTCCAAACCCTGACTGTCCAAACGAAAGACGACTGCATGCACGAGAGCAATAAATGCCGACGCATTTAAAAGAATAATCGGCGCGACTTCCAAAACGGCGACTCAAATTTCAAGGCCTTTCCCCAAACCATAACAATCTTAGCTAAACGCAAAGGGTCCGTACGATGATCTTATTGTGCCCTCTTCCCTGTTTTAGGGGCTCATACGACCGTCGAACGAACAGCCCCGACCACGGTATTTATTGTAAGCTCGTCAGAACTGCGAAGAGCTAACAACCTCCAAAACTCGGCGACGACCGAGGCCGAGAAAAAGGGCACATTAGACTTATGGATGCGCGGACGGCGGGAGACTTCGACGCTTTGATGCCAAAGCACCTAACACACAAATCGCTAAGTACACCGCGAAGGAGAGGCGACCGAAGTGTCCCTAACTTAATTTACGTTACGCTTCTCGCGCAGTGGCCGTTGGTCTCCTACGCGACAGCGAAACCCAAGCAAGATAAAGAAAGTGTGATTCCTTCCATCACCAAAACGCATATTATTTCTAGAGGGTAGAAAGGAAAGGCGGTAAACGTACATTTTGAACTCGCCGGTGTGCGCTGGTTACGCAGGCCACGCCGTCGATCCCGCTATTTATATTGATAGCCGCGTCCCTTTATCGCTCCCACTTTGTTTTATGACGGAACCTCCAGGACACCGCAATTACTTCGTGTGATTTACTGCAGTGGCTCTTCCCGTCGGTAGCTTTGCCTCTTGTCATTCCCCCGCGTGATAACGCGGTGTTGTAACGACACCACTGTCGGCCGTCGTTGTTGTGATGTTTCGAGGAAAGGCCTGGCCGAATCGAAGCAACTGCTCCTCTGCTGCCCCGGACGAGGGAAGTCCTTCAACCAGGCTTCTGTGTAATGGGGTGCGTACATTGGCGGGCAAGTGTCGCTTGTAACGCGGGCGAACTTGACGGGCGGTAAAACGACGTAATGTTTGCGTAGATAACAAGAGATCGTGTCTACACGTAAAGACGACACGATTCACCCGCTCGCATGATGGCTCTACTCGGCAAATAATGAGCCTGCTTACCACACACTGGCGGTGACCTAATGCGGAAATGTGCGAATAATAGGATAGAGAAAAATATCAGTTTACAACACGCACTCAAGGCATGCAGGGCATATCTTGTTAAGCCGTGAAATATAAAATTAATATTTATTACGCTTTCCTATAAAATTGGCTCATCAGTTTAATTTGGAATAGCTTAGATTTACTGGAATTTATTATATGGTTTTAAGATTTGTGAATGGAATACTACGATTCAAGAAAATAAACAAAGAGACGCCAATTACATTATTTCTTGTTCTTACGTCTCTTATATATATATATATATATATATATATATATATATATATATATATATATATATATATATATATATATATATATTTAAATCAGTCGCACATATCCTATTTGGTTTCATCTACTTTATACATTATTTAAATGCTGTAGGAGAGCCACAAATCCTTAAGAAAGATTTAGTAATGCAGTATGCAACTGACACCGGAAACAGTTTGAAAATAGGGTTGCAAATAACATACCTAAAACAAAAAAAGACGGATAGTTGTGTAAACAACACGGCCGCAAGGGCCAGGTGTGAAAACGCCTACGTGCCGAGTATAGTAAAATAAAACGCATATATCGAATGTATGTGATTTTTATGTAGTATAATTAATGAAATGAAACACAAGTATGAGATAGAACGCATATATTTGTTCGTCACAGAATCAATGGACCTTTTTCCAGTAACGAGCGTAGCCTGTATAGTTGTCTTCAAACTACAAATGAAGGGCAGCCCAACTCTCCTCCACTTGCCTCCGCCCGTCAATACACGTCGGCATTTTGTGGTTAAATTAATCTTCATTGCGTTTTATGCATCATACTAGCGTATACTCAAACAAGGATTGCAAAAGAGAACGAAACGCGCGCAAAGAAAGGTGCTGAATATATTGGTTAACCGGAACGTTTCCCCGCGAAAATGGCGTCAGCAGGAAGCAAGGACAAGGGAGGAGATGTAGGCATGCGCAGAAGATTACTGGAAAAAGGTTCATTGAGCTAAACTATTATTTAAACATGAGGTAAGCTTATATTACAGCACGATACACAAGAAACCATACGAAAGAGATGTCAAGACACCGACACAAGCGTTTTCAATCATAAGCCACACAGACAATTGAAAAAAGTGCAGATCAAAACGAGAGTTGCGTTTGATCTTTGAAGACAACGTCGATGGGCATACGCGATTGATTAGAGAATAATGGTAGGAGTAATAGGAAATATATTGTAGCGTTTCAGCGGCGATGTGGCCTCGCGTCGCCACAAACGCCGATAAACGGGTATTGAACTGTCTTTGGGATCGGCTGTTCAGTTAAAGGACGCATGCAAAAGAAAACGACATTTTTGAACATCCTGGTTGAGAGAAGAAAGTCATGAAACAAATTTACAAAGAAAACGAAAAATTTCTAGAGCTATATTTACGGCCCGATTCGAACTTGTAGTTGGCGCCCGCGGTTGCCGCGGAAAAGTGGTCTCTATTTGTCACGTGACTGGTCGCTATTTGTCACGTGGTGCTTGTGCTCTTTCAAAAGCTTCCTATTGCCTCTAAAATTAACTTACTCATCTTTGTTTGAAATATAACAAAAAACTAAGATTAATAGGCAACTTTTAGAGTCCAAAGGAAACTCCTCAAAAAGCGCAAGCGGACGTGATAGACCTGTGCGCCGGTTAGATGACGGCGGCGGTGCCCCGAAGCAGACGAACTTGTGCGGCGGCGGCGACGGCGACGTGGAGAAATGCGTTGAAGCGGCGTCGCACAACGCTCAGCGTGCGGCGGACAGGCCTACCACGTGACAAGCGGTGGCTCCCGCGGGCGCATTCTACAAATTCGTTTTGCGCCGTAAATATAGCTCTAAATATTTTTTGTTCGTTGTAAATTTGTTTTATAATATTCCTTTTCCATCTAGCCTGTTTAACAATAGTCTTTTTTCCTTTGCATGTGTTCTTTAAATACCCTGCGACGAAAGACCGTCTCTCCTAAGCGCCAACCGACGGGTATTGCACTCCTCCGGAATCGGTAATACATTTCACGACTCTGCGAAGCAAGACCGCCTCCTTGAGTGCCGACGATAAAGTTAATATAATATTCTAGATTAAAAGGTCGCATGCATTTGGTCCGCTTCGAAACGGTGGGGCATGGTTGACCCATTTGCTGGTCCCGACAGGCCCATATCGCTCGCTACTCCTTAATATGCATTAAGAAGCAGAAAAACATCGCCTGAAAGATCTGTACCCAATTCCTGTCTAGCTTCTTCGTAGGAAAACATCGGAATACCGCTCCTTGGCGCCGACCGATGGGTAATGCACAGTATCCGGGATCGGATATACAGTTCCCAACTGTGACGGAAACATTTCAGGAGTGAAGGGAAACGTTGGAAATTATAATATATTGGAGATTGTTGCAGTCAAAGACTTTTGAGTGGTTGATGAGTGTACATAGGCGAGCACGCTTA
Source organism: Ixodes persulcatus (assembly GCA_013358835.2). Lineage (NCBI taxonomy): Eukaryota > Metazoa > Arthropoda > Arachnida > Ixodida > Ixodidae > Ixodes > Ixodes persulcatus. The sequence continues at coordinate 103,195 of JABSTQ010010438.1, forward strand.
TGCTAACGAGAAAGTTAACGAGAAACGATGTCAGTCAACACCACCTGGCACCTAGACTAGGAGAAGGCCTCCGCACTTCTCCCCTCCTGCTCTCTGACGTCATCGCACCTTGCCCTAGAAATTTCAAAGCTTCCAACTATCTCACCTCCCGACAGATGGCGCTAGCTGCGACACCGTCGTACGCGAACCCGGGAAGGAAGCCGTCGCCATTTTTGCGGGTTGCTGACAGCACGTGCGCTGCTTGTTTTTCTGTCGTCGTACGGCCGTTCCTTGTTGCAGTGCCCGTTTTCGACGAACTTATTTTGTTGACGAATGCATACTGCGTCATGGAACTACAAGGGTCCCAAAGTTCGCTTGTTTTCTTTTCCGAGAGACGTTAAGCGAAGAGCGGAATGGCAGCGGGCAGTGCGGCGGCGCGACATCGACGTGGGGCTGTTGAAGGACCCCAAGGTAAGCTGCATCCAGCGTGAACCTTCCGAATGGCCAATATGTCTCGTAATTATCCCAAGAAATACTAATTAGTGTTTTGTTTCTGTCACGCACAGGTTTGCGAGCGTCCCTTCAAACCGGAGCATCTGCGTACAACGTCCACGTATACGGACTGCGATGGACGAACCATTGAAGCTCCCATGAAGTTGACGCGGCTAACTCCAGACGCCTTCCCAGCCATTTTTCCTGACTGTCCTTCGTATATCTCGGATGCGCGCACATCTCGAGAAGAGCCTGAAGTGAAAAGAAAGCGAACTGAAAATGAGCTACTCCAAAAAATCATTCAAGAGTCCCTAACAGCGTTTGAAGAAGGAGAAAAACAGCACAATGTTCACAATCTCTGTGAACTGATTTCTCGTGTTAACGAGCGTCGAGATAGGAAGTTTTGGTGTACAACAGCATGTGAGACGTGCCTCATCTTCGCCCACATCGAACCGGTATTGCAAGCCCCTGAGCTGCTTGTGTCTGTGGTAGTGTCACAGGATCTCTCCGTTCGCGTGTATTTTAAGTACGCTCCGTTGGTGTCGGATGATGTGTGCATTCCTTGCGAAATCCGTGACGTTCGTGTGCTGGATAACCTTCTGGACGACGTGGAGCGCTCCATTGAAAAGAAGGCCCATCAACAGGAGGACAAGGTAAGAAGAATGCTTGGACTGGCTTTCTCATTGCTGGATGACATTTGTGACGATGAGTTGCATGATAATGACAGGGCTGACGCACTGATCTTCCTGTAGTTGCTAACGCTACAGTAAACTTTGCTAGTTGCCAGTTTACTCAAAAATAAAGCGGACTTCTTTAATGGCTAGTTTTTTTTAAGCTGGCAGTTTCGGCTTTTTGTTGCACAATATGATTATGACTGTGAATATGACTGTACCAAATGCTTAAAGTTTGTTTTTTAGGATGCTCTTCATACATTGTAATAAATATTCTAATGGCTAGTTTGTTTTGTTGTTAACGTTGGCCAGTTTGGTATTTCTTTTTGTCGCACAATTTGATTATGGCTGTGAATATTACTGTACCAAATGCTGAAAGCTTCTTCGTTGTCATACATTTTTGATACATTGTTATGAATGATTAAGTGACTTGGGTTTCTTTTTTTTTCTAAAGCTGGTTTGTTCAGGTTTTTTTCGTCGCACAATGTGGTTATGTCTGTCATAATGGCCGTACCAAGAGGTAAAAGTTCGCGTCTTACTTGTGATACACTGTACTTATATTGTAATCCATATTTTGCGATGTACCCGGGCCTTGTGTACCTTTCTTTTAATGCCATCGGAAGCAGTCACGACCGCCGTGATGGAGCGCAGCAGCAGTATTCCATCTCCATGTAACTTAGTACTCTTTTGAAAATTTCATATGCTATGCATCTATCGCGGCAATGCAGAAATGGGCGTTTTACGCAACTCTAGTAAGCGCCGCGCGGGAAGCTTCTGCGTCTCAGCAGCTCTCGTCGACGGGCCAGGTGCGTGACGTCACGGAGGCAGTGAGGAGGCCTGAAGTGATCTAGGTGGTGTTGTGTCAGTGCGGTGGCACGCCACGGCAATCTACGGGTGGCGCATTGAGAGGAGGTTCGAAATTCCTAGCAAGCATTGCGTCAGGAGGAGCAGGCCTATATTAAGGTATATTTCACTGCATAAGTTTTCGTATGCACCCCTTCGGGTAAGACGTTATAACGTCAAATCTTCTGATACAGTTTTAAAATTTCCTGATTATAAAAAAAAAATATTAAAACGAGAGAACATCAGCCATAATTAAACAGTTCTAAAGCAAACACAAGATGGGAAATAAATATTGCAATGAGTACATATTACACCATCGAAAAGACACATTAAGTGAAAATGCATAGTACATGTAAAAAAAAAAAAAAACGTAACAAAAGCACTCTTAAAAATCTTACAATAACCTGCGAAAGAAATAACACAAAGAACAAAAATTTACGTTCTGTATCCTATAGTTTGAAAGCTTCTATACGAAATTCTCGAATATGGCAAAAGGTGAGAAGAACAAACGAAACATGACAAACGTTTTGATGGGGTTCACAAAATGCATACAAGATTAAAATAGGAAGGCACAAAAACCCTTTGTTCTGGAAAAATAAAGACATAGAAAAACAACCACCGGATATCTATAGAAACATGCTGTTTGTGTAAGACAGTGAAAGAATTAGACACTAAAGAAAAGCAACCATTTGCATTAAGTCCTTCTTTCGACCGTTTAATAATCACCTCCAGCCCATTGAAAAGCCCTGCAAGGGACCCCTAAGCAAGCCCCTCATCTGGTCACACCGCCGTCTCTTTGCGCACTATAAAGTCCGTCTGCTATGTTCACTGTCAACATAGGCCTGTTTCCGTCAGTTTGGGTGCCTGGAACGCCTGTGCGACTGGTGTGTTTATTGCGTACAAAAAAGGTATCTTTCATTTCCGCTGGTTCACTTCATTGAACTGTCATGCTGTCGCCGGTCGCGATCATGGCGGTGTTCCAGCAGCGGTGCTAGATGTGGAAGACGCCAGTTCTGCTCAGTGTTGGACAAACTACGCTATAAAAGTATTTAAGTCAAGTTACTAAATACCTGCTTCATAAAGTATTTAAAATACTACTCAAGTTACTTTCACTGTAAAGTACCTTAAGTAGAGTACAAATACTTAGAACTGTAATTCAATTACTTTTGAAGATAATTCCGCATCGCGTAATTTGTACCAACGTCGATGACAATGACAATTACACAGCTGCGCAAATCTGGTTTTCCGGAATGGTTTATTAGCACGCAACAAAACAAAGTGTAAACAAAAAACACATCGTAGGGCTTTTTATGCAGTTCAACTATAAGAAGCAGGAGATTGACACGAATGACAAATGATGAGGCGGCGAATAACTGAAGAAACTAAACGTTTAATGGGGCGAACTTGTGCCCAAAACAAAATAGAGAAAGGCCGGCGTCGCAGGTCTCGATGTCGGCGAAACAGCAGGATCGAGCGCTGGGGCGAGACTGACTCCGGACCGCCACGGGAAGCACCTTTTGTACCCGCGTGGGTTTCTGGAACATTCGGCGTAGAACGTTCGTCGCGTAGAACATTCGTAACTTGATCAGACGCAAGGTTATCGAACGTACGAGAATGTCAAGTTGAAAGGATAAAGAAAAGAGGAGTCCACTCTCTGGAATCGAACCCGGTGCCTCCTCTCGAGGAGTGAAGCGCGGCAAGTATTCGGCCACGATGTCGCTCGGTAGCGCGCGTGGCAATACCCAAATATGGGGAGGAGATCAGATCGTGGCGCCCCAAGCGGTTAACTTTAGAACTAGAAGAATGGGGACAACAAATACAATGACTCAGGGCTCGTCTGATGTGACAGAATGCGGCGTTAGCGTTCGGCTGGTGTTCGTATTCTCCGGTGAGTTCGAGGAGGGGCTCTTTTGTTACCACTCCGGCCTGCATAATCAATGCAACATGCACCGTGCTCAGTTCAGCACAAAAGTCGAAATGGGTCAAGCTAGCATTCCCTGACGACAGCTTTCTGGAGAGATCCGGCACTTAACGTCACTTCCTTTAGTGTTAGTATTTTAGCATTACACTGTGCCCCGCGCTCTATTGAAGAAGATGACATGGACATTCCGACAAAGCCTGTGGGCATGTGCACAGGCCTTGTGGTGGGTAAGCACCGAGGTGTGGGGACAACAAACGGGACAGAGCGCCTCGCCAATAGTGACATCAGTGAATATCACGTCCTGCGGCGCACCTTAGACGCATCGTTTAACTACAATCTATATTTTCTATCAGGGGAGTTCACTATAAACGAAATTGGGATACGGATATGAGTGGATGGTTAACAAAGAGGACCCACTTATTAGCCACGGCAGTGGTCGCACCTTCTTGAAGAAGGTCGTGTTCAGAAAAACACTCAACCTTGAAGGACGTTTTGTCGGCATTTTGAGAGGTCATCCAGCTCTTAGTTCATTTTCTGTTCTCTCCTTATCAATGTCCGTTTACAGACAGTGGTGGCGAGAGAAATAAGTGATGGACTGGCGACAAAAAAAGAAACAAAAGTAATCCTCGACGTTTTGCCGTAGGGTGGTCAAATACGCAAGGAACAAAATGTCTTTTTTTGGGTGTGTTCACTTCTCATTTTCTTCTCTTTGTTATTTTCTTGAAACTCAAGTCTGCATTGTTGTCGTAGGTCGTTTCTTGGTTTGCGTTGCGCCTCAATGTGGCAATCTTTACTTCCATAAAACCACCCCTTTTGTTTGAGGAATTTTTTGTGAAACTTTAGGAAACAAAAGGTGCCTTTGGGTAGGCGAGGGGAGAACCTTCATTGTTTGAACTTTGATGGTAAATATAAGTCACAATCGGCAAAAAGCGATGTTTTCACGGGCTCAATCAAAGTCACCGTAGCTAAGCGGAGCTAGCAACAGGATTTGGTTGCTCGAACAAATGTTCACGTTTGCTCGTGCTACGCCCACGCCACTTCATACCGAAAAACTCGGAAAATGACGCGATGTCAAAAATGTATTTGAGATAATGAGTACAAGATACTTGCCCTGTCCCACAATGTCAAGCGCGTCGCCAACAAGTTTGATGTGCCTGTTGTTTTCTCAGCGCCACGTAAGCTGTCCCGACTGTGCACCTCTGTCAATAGAGTCGGTCCCCCTCGAGTGGCCTGTGATGTTAACCACCGCACCCATTATGTCACGTGTGCCACGGGGGTGGTCTACCAGATCCCGCTCTCGTGCGGCAGAGTCTACATAGGACAGACGGGGAGGTGCATAAATGTAAGGGCGAGGGAACATTCCCTTTCCCTTCGTTCCTCCCCCTCTGGCCACCTCGCAATTCATTGTAGCCGGTGCGGCTGTGAGCCACGCTTCCATGACATCACAATTCTAGCCCGCCATAGAAATAAAACCGTGAGGGAAATTGATGAAGCATTTTTTATATCTGTGAAAGGAGAGGAAGAGTGTGTCAGTGCCCCGTCCTTAGCACTGAGGGGTGACGAAGTTAAATTTATCTTGAACTGTGGCAAGTTCGTTTGATAGCAGATAAGCGTGTGAGTGGATCTATTGTGACGGGTTGTTTATGTGTTTTCTTCCTGTTTATTTCGTGTCTTGTGCACAAATAAACTTTCAGTTGTTAGTCAGCGCCGTGTCTGTCGTTACCTCTTCTCCTAGTCCCTCGTTTATTTTCGCGCTGTTCCCTTTTCACAAGATACTTAGAAATGTAATTAAGGTAGAGTATTAAGTATTCTCGATCAAAAGTATTTGCAAGATACCAAGATACTTCAAAAAGTACTTGAAGTACAATATCTTGAGTAGAGAATTTGAGATCGGCACATGTCTGGTTCTGCTGCAGGTTGCTCTTCATTGTGTCAGTCCACGGAAGCTTCGCCAGCCAGATTTTGGGACGCCGCGACGGCAGCGACACTCGCGTTCGCTCGTGCTTTTCACCAGCATTTCTACGACCAACCGCCAGGATCGCAACATCCGACAGCATGAGTGTTGTTACGTCATTTGTTATCACTTTGGGTCAGCTTTCGATGCATGGGCGGAATATGACGCTGAGCCCAGATGTCGGACACGCGTTTTCGAGGCGCCATGCATGCTTTGGTCCTCTCCAACGCCCAGTTAGCGCGATTGGAGAGACGCTGGGAGACGCCAGTGTACGCTTGTAGTGGAGGTAGCCTGCCTCTGGAGGTGATGTGACGCCACGAAAGGTGAAGCCGGGGGACACTTCCTGTTTGGAGGGACCCCAACAATGACCAAAATTGAACGACGGTATTGGATGAAAAGGACAGCTGGTTTGGCGCCAACAAAGGATTTGGCTGGGTTTTCGTCACTCTTGGGGGCCTTCCCACCGACTGTCGCCCTGTACTTTCGGCTTCGCTTCGGATTTACTTATTGGATGGCGTGAGCCGGTATGTCGCCTCCTTTCCTTCCTTCCTTTGTCAGGCTTGTGGATTGTGCATGATGGCACGCTAATACACCACTTCACGTCAGCATTAAATGGTCGCGTCTCGCGGAAGCTAGCGGGGGTGCCCCATTTTGGTCGCGTGTCGTGAACGCTACAGCACCCCTTGCTGAGGGGAACAGTCGCATGGAGACGGCGAGCATAGCACACGGAATTTATCGTGTGAAAGAAGACGGCGTTGTGGCCAAATCAGGTGCTTGCATGGGGGCTTTCGCCGTGCTTTTCAATAGACGGGACGTCAATATAAAAAGGTTATAAATAAATATTTAATGCAGATGGTTGGTATTGTCTAGCTTCTAATAGTTTGAAGAGCCTTACACGAAAAGCGTGGTTTTAGCTCAAACGCTAAAGAATTTATTTTACCCCAAAGCAGGGTAATAAACAAACTCAATGATTAAAAGCACTACTGATGTGCCGAAGCGTTTTGTAGTCGTTTTGTGAAGTAGTCAATTAAAGCTTCAGGGATACGGGTTGCAAGATCCAGACTTGTCAGGCGTCATTTATTCAGAGTTCTATTTTCCGTCCGCAAATTGCCCGCAAACCTTAAAGGAACCATGAAATTACCATTTTATTTTTGCCAAGTCACTTTTACAATAAACCTTTAATGTTCCCTGAACGCCAACCAGACACCCGTTTTCGTATTGGTTTACTAAATTATACACGAAAAAATCTTGAAATATCCAGTTCTTTGTTGTCTCCGACTCACCGCAAAACAATCCGCGGCGTAATTTTGTCGGTCGTGACGTACTATGGCATCGGGCAGTAAGAGAATGGGAGCGTTAGCTGCAAGCTGGTGGTGTGCCGGTAGGTTTTGCCACAAGGTTTTACTACGCTGATGGCGCCGATGCCACCGACATATTTTCTGAATCGGCGCCTCTCATCCAAGCGAACGACATGGACACATCGCAGCTGAGCAAAATACAATTAGGTATGTTGCGCTACAGCAACAGCGTGCGACCGGTCACATACGCCAGTACGAAGCGCAGTAGGTCGTCAGCACGACAGCCGCTTCTCCGCCGCCGTCAGCCGTCTCCGCGGTATGTCTAAAATGAAGGGGACGCGCTGTCACTCACTGGAGTAGTAGAAAATGCACAAAGTTTTCTATGGGTAAAGCTTTATTAAGTTTTATTTTGCTGATATACGCTCGCAGGACAGAGTGGATGAAAAACGAAACGAAAAAGAAGTATAGTACGCCGTCTTGAACGATCACGACTTTAAAACACGACTTCACTGATAGTTCCAATCTCGCCACAAGCCTTTTATAACATTGCGAAAGACAATGTAATCTTAGCAGAGACATACCAACGTAGAAATATGATTTCGTGATGACATAGCCGTTGCGATAGTTCAATAAATGCTAATATTAATCACTTTTGTCTGGTTCTGCGTGTTTCATTCTGGGGGAAGTTTTTCAGCAGTCGTTGAAGGGACGCCGACGACTGTCCGGTGATATGGGACGCGTAATAGAACCACAACAACAATGCGAAGGATGGGATTCTTGATGAGCGCAAAGGTTAAACGGAGCCCTGCATAGTAGATGTGCGCGCACGAGAAATTTTAGCCGCCACCTCTGCAGTGTATTCAAGCGGACATCGCCCAAATTTTCTAATTTCGTTCGCAATTCTGCTGCATCTGCGGGCCATAGCTGGACGCGGGCATTAGAACTCTAAGACAGGATTATAAATATATATAAGACAGCAAAAAAGTTACCGATGTGTTGTCACCACTTGTTGAGGAAGCACAACGGTCAGCGAGATGACCGTGGTATGCAGTCTTTGGTTGTGTCGCGTTTATAGTACCGCGATACTGTAACTCGATATTGTTTGGGCCACTTGTACCTTTAAGGCAGTACTTTTGTTTCTAAATAACTGTAACAAAACCTCAATTACATTTTTTTTTGTAGAAGTATTAAAAGGAACTGCAAATATGCCGTTGCTTCTCAGAAAAAGGGACCTTATTTTTCCGACTATATTGGGCTTGAGGCCATCAAGAAGCTGGACCCCGCACCAGAGGCTAAAAATAAAACATGAAATAAAGCATTTTGTTTGCGTTAACGTGGTATTTATGCTCGCCGAGGTTTTTATTTGGGCATAACCTGAAAGAGCGCAACTACAGAAAACACACTTAGCGGCTCGGAATTTGTTTTCTTCCCGCCCGACAACCGCCGGTCGAGAATTGGCCGGTATCAGGCGCGCTCACTCTCATCTTCAAGTTCGCGTGGCGTTCATACTAGAGCGTACCAAGCATATTCAGATTCATGGTTATCCAAGGCACACATTCAATATTAAAAATAGAAAATAATACGAACCTAATTTTTGTAGCTTCCAAAAATCTGCAAATAGGTTGATAAACGAAAACATTGCACGAATCACAGGAAGTACGTACTGTACATGTGTACGTTTTCTGTTTCCTGTCGCTCTGAGTCACGTGGGTTTCGTGTCTGGTTTGCGGGACGGAAAAATAATAAAACATTTGAACCTGGAATACGTGTAGTTGAGGCAAAACGAGAATGTACGACAATCAGGAATTTTTCGTAAACACTTTCCAGCAGCGTAGAGAGACCAAAACGAAGTTTTACCGCATACCAGAAGTGACGACATTTAAGAGGGCTCCGCCCATGTGGAAACGGTGTATTCTCAATATGGCGACGTACCGCGGGCTGGACGACGCGACGGCGGCGCACTACGGACCAACGTTGTGACGAATGTGGGACAGCTACTTCGGAACTGTTGTTCGTGATTGGGGAGGAGGAGCGACCGTGACGCCCCAAGCGGTTAACTTTAGAACTACACGGATGGGTACAACAAATACAATGACTCAACGCTCGGCCGACATAACCAAACACGGCGTCAGCGTTCGGCTGGAGTTCGTGTTCTCCGGTGAGGGGGAGGAGGGGCTCTTTTGTTTCCACTCCGGCCTGCATGAACAATGCAGCATGCACGGTCGCAACTCAGCACAAAACCGAAGAGGGTCAAGCTCGCATACTCTGAGGATAGATCCGGCACTTAACGTCGCTTCGTCGATTGTTTGTATTTTTTACATTAATCAGTGCCCCGCGCTCAATTGTTGAAGATGACATGGACATGCCCATAAGGCCTCTAGGTATGTGCACAGGCCTTGTGTTGAGTAAACACCGAGTATGGGGACAACAAACGGGTCAGAGCGCTCCTATAGTTCGATCTCCTGCCCAATAGCGGTCAGTCAATCTTCAAGCGCAGAACAGCGATCGGAATGGATATAAGTGCGTCGTCGTCGTCTGAATCGCACGCCAGAGAAGCGCGGAAGAAAAAAAATACTGAGTTGGGAGCGATAGCACTTAACTTCCGGCAACTTCGTCCTCATTCACGTTTCCCCTTCCTCGGTACGAGTAGTCGGCCAAATCTCCGTGCTCGTGTTTCGGTGTTGGTATCGGTGCAGTGAGTTTTCTTGCTTTATTAAGAAAATGCGCGACTTTGCGGCAAAATATTGATTGAGTAGTGTCCTAACACCGTATTAATCGCCTGGCAAAAAAAGAAAACAAAATATGTGGCGGGTCAGTGTTTTTTGAGAGCATTGTCGGAGATGGCAGTAATTTTTTCTAATTCTCGTTTTAGTTTCGAAACGTACTTGTTTCAAAATGTTGCGCGCAACTTTCCCGCTCCATCTGCACCCTGTCAGACTCCTCCAAGAAGCGGAGTCAAAGAAGAAGAAAAAAGTTTGATGGTCTCCATCTTTCACTCTACGGATCATCCGCCTTAATGGTGCCGTGTGGGGAGTTGGGCCAATTGGCATTGAGACGACATAATGAAAAACGGCACACTAAATGACAATACAATAGTATATATACACATATAACACGCCAACGCCGGCTCGCAACCTATACTCACTAAAGAAAGAAGAAAACCACGTTCATACATAAATGAGAGTGGAACACGATAGCGTTATCGGGCTCCGTTCGCATCGCCTTCTCATTCGCCGGGCAAGCATGCCTTGCGTAGCCTACTCGGTAGCGTGTGTGGCTAGTAACCAAAGGGTCGGGAGTTTGAATCCCACCTAAAGCGCTTCAAATATATCGTTAAGAACAGTTATTTACTTTATAAAGTGAAAATCATTCGAGACATGCGGCGACCTATAATTCGCACTACCTGTCTTTTTTTTTTCTTTTTAATCACTTTTATTCCACGCGTGACGTCACGTTTCACGTAAGCGTTGTGGGTTGCTTGAAATTACCGCGTGAGTTCATGTGGCCGTGACGTCATGACCCCGTTAACCAATCAGGGTTTTCGCATCACGCCATCGACGTCGACTTTTCTGCTACACCACCTCCTTAACCCTATCGAAGCTGACAAATAGATAGGTGACGACAGAAGAAGAGCCCGTTGCACGGGAAATAAGTTGGAGCAGATGTTGGAGAAGTATGGTGAGTTGGGCGAGTTGGTATTAAGACGACATAATAAAAAAACAACGCAAAAAAAAGAAAAACAGGACAGCGGGTGAGAGACACATAGAACACACAAGCGCTGAATTGCAACACCGCCTGTGTGTTCTATGTTTCTCACTTCCATTGTTCTATTATTTGTGCGCTGTCATTCATTACGTCGCCTTAAAGGGGCGATGCAACAATTTTTGTACTTTGCGCAAATACCGCTTAGAACGGATCCCTGGCGTTAATGACCTATGAAACACGCATTCGTTTTTCACCCCACGCAATAGAAGTCCCAGTAAAAAATTAAAGAAAAAAAAATTGACCGCATCTCCACGTGGTGAATGATGTTGCTTGGGGCGAAGCTCTGGGCCCGTTTGCTGGTTAACTCTAACCGCGGTTAAAAGTTAACCGAGTTTCCCTACCTAGGTACCTCCGAGTACCTAGCCGCGTTCGACAAACTCGATGCACAATTTCTCTGTGTTTTATTATGGATGGATGGATGAATGAATACGGCTGAGCCCTTTGGATCGGGCGGTAGCTTACGCCACCTAGCCATTTTGTCTTACCCTTTAAGCTTAGAATATTTAAATGTGAAAACTATATTCACTCCGTACTGAAAAGAAAGTGAGGCTATAAATCCCCCTTGCCATCAGTTAATAAGAAATTGCCTAGTTTTCTCTCGCTTTCTGCCACCATTCACTTAATCTTTGCTTGGTAATCTCTACTGTCTTGAAATCCACTTTTCCTTCGCTGTCTCTAAAACCCAATGACCTTATTAAATCTATGTTGTCTTCGGTATGCATAGGGTGAAGCCCTTTACAGTAGAGTATCAAGTGCTCAGCCGTCTCGTCCTCCTCTCCACAAGCAGCGCACACTGTGTCCATTTCCTGGTACTTCGCTCTGTATGTTCTGGTTCGCAAAACACCTGTCCTTGCCTCAAACCACAATGAGCTTCCCCTAGAATTGTCATAAATGCTTTCTTTGGCAATAACTGTTTTGTTTAATCTATAGCCTTCCAGAGCCTTCTTTGTCTGCATTCCCTCTAGCCACCGATCTCTTTCTGTGGCCTTAACTTTCTTCTTAACTGAGACCTGCTCTTCCGTAACCCCACTATAGCCTAAAAAACTTTCCTCTTAATTTCCTAGTGCGCTGTCTCCATTTTGTGTCTATACTCCTCATGTATAAATACCTGAAAACCTTTCGTGCCCATTGCTCCCCACCCATTTGCCTCAACCGATCCTCAAATTCTATCTTGCTCACAGCTTCCCTGCCCTCAAATGACGCCCATCCCATGTCTCATTGTACTCCCTGGTTTGGTGTTTTGCAATGTGCCCCCAAAGCCAGCCTACCTACTCCACGCTGTTTTATTTCTAGTCTTGCATGCACTTCGGATTTCATGCATAGCACTGCGTTTCCAAAAGTCAAGCCAGGCACCATGACCCCTTTTCAAATCCCTATTATTAGAGATTCCAAATTATTATGCGGTAGCTCCCGCCACCTGCCGGTCGAAGCAAACAAATAGCCTTTTAAGAAACTTTTTCGCTAGTTTTGTCTTTATTAAAAATAAATAAAACCAACATCTTATCGTAGTGTTTCTTTTTATGCATATTATATATATATAAATATATATATATATATGTATATATATATATATATATATATATATATATATATATATATATATATATATATATATATATATATATATATATATATATATATATATGTACTTTAAACAATCATAAATATTGTGATGCATCTATTGTTTCGCCAAACACACCATAAGTTTACAGCGTTGATTTCGGATCTGGCAACGGTGGCAACGGTCTTTATAGATTTGTTGTTTTGTTCTCGTATCTTGCAACACACGTTTCCCGCGCTTTAGTTATCAACTGATTTTCCCTGTTTGTCTTCTTTGCCGTTTGCCCAACCGACCCTCCGACTCGCCCGCCGACTGACTGACAACTGATTTGCGGACGGATTGGCGAAGATAAGGGACGTAATGTTGACTGTGACGCGACGCCGACATCGAAGAGAGCGCGTGTTCGCCCAGTACGCTGTTGTGATGATGGAACGGCAGCGTGTGTTCCGTGACCGCTTGAACCCTTTGGAGGGGTTCGACGAGGACGAACTGCAGGAGCGCTTTCGATTCGGTCGCGCGGGCATTGTGTTCCTCGCCGACACACTGCGCCCGGACTTGGAGCGGCCGACGCCTCGCAGCCGCGCCCTCTCTGCAGAGCAGCAGGTCATTGTCGGCCTGTAGTTCTACGCCATGGAGAACTTCCTCATCACCGCAGGGGACTACATCCCCCTGCACGTCTCCACTGCTTCGCGGACTGTGAGGCGGGTGACTCTGGCCTTGTCACGTCGTGCCCGAGACTTCGTAGGGTAAGTGGTTTGGAGCATCTCCTGGCGCGTCGCCATACTAGGCGCATGTGCATGCCAGTTTTCCGAGAAGGAAGCCTGGGCCTAGATCGCTCGATGAGCAATCACCATTATTTCAGAAACCCTTTGTATCAAAATTTTGGTGCATGAATACCTGAGTTCGTTGAAGGTGGTCTTCTCAGCACCCCTATTCTGCAATTTATTTACGGCGCACTACCTGTGCAATGACCCTTCAGTTTTTGTTTCTTAAGCTGTAGACTTGCTAGCATGAATATCTGCCAGCGTATCGATCACCCCCGTATACTGGTACCTCCCTAAAGGAACATTAGTAGTGTTGCTTCAGCACTCGATATTTGTTTTCTGGTTATGAGCGTGACATGCAGACCAGTGAACTGAGCAGTAAAATTACACGAACAAACTGGAGTGTACTAAATGGCTCCCTTAGTACCTATTATTGGTGCAGGTGCAAATGCAACTAAACTACAAATAAAGTAAGAGTACAGATATTTATAAACAGCCTGGTTTCTACACTCCCAACTATGCACTTGGCGCTACTGAGCTAGTCTTGCGGCTACTGAGTACTGTCATTGTGCGGACAAGGTTTTTATTGCTCGCTATTGATGAAGATGAATGATAGGTGTGTTACTTCTAAGCATGTGATCACAACAATAATACCATCGCTTTTAATGTCATAGTGCTACAGACTGACTCAAATTCATCTACAATGCAGGTGGCCAGGTGAAGCTGAGGGTCATGCCTTGCAACAGGCCTTCTTTGAGGTCGGTGGGTTTCCTTCGGTCACGGGTGCTGTTGATGCCTGGAAGCACCCACGACTCTAGGATATTCACCGAGGGCTCGGTGTCAGGCAAGCTGGCCGATGGCGTTTACGATGGTCTACTGCTTGGAGATAGCGGCTACACCTGGCAAGCCATGGCTGATGACGCCCTTCTTCTCTCCGTCATCAGCATCGGAGGTCGCCTACAATGCGTCGCATAGCACAACGAGGAGCATCGTGGAACGGTAAAACCAGGCTATGCGTCCTTGTTCGACGCTTCAGGGTCTTGGCACCTTGAGGCACCTAAACTTTTTCATATGGTTGTGCCTGCACTTTACATTTGTTGCCATTTTTATGTTCTTGCATAGAAGGCTACGGCTGCTCAGAAGCAAGGAAAGGAAGGCGTATCTCTACTCCACCTTATTTATACTACTGGCTATAACCTACTGCTATTGCCTGTAATGTTTATTCTAAGGTTAGCCAGCTTTGTGGGAATGAAGTAAGTCAATTCACAAAATTCAACCATTTGTCAGCTAACTCTATATGTCACATTAATTATTATATTTCATTCGCTCTTTTCTGTTTGAACTCCAGAATAGAAGTTAGAACTTCTCTGAAACATACCCTTCCTGTTGGTGCTGTATGACTGGGTTTATTAACCTACAAGTTTTTACTAGAAGTTCATACTTTTCAAACAATAACAGTTGTTAGAAATGCCTAAATGTAAAGCAATTCTTAGAAAACAAGAAAAGCAATGCTTGCGATGTGAAACAAATATTACACATTGGCTTAGGCAGGTCTTGTTTTTGGACAGTTTGAGTACAGACATATTCAAACATATCCTCTTAAATACTGCTTATCTCAAACTGCATTTTCCTTGCAGGTTTTTGCGAAGAACATTTTCATTATATCAGTGATGGGATTGCTGCGCCATTTGCCCCAAAGTGATGACCCTGCTACGTTCTGCTACATTTAACCAAAATGTGAGCAATTTGCTCCAGCATGGTGTCAAAACTTAATGTTACTTTAATAATACTGAAAATATAATAGCTCGGGCCTCGCTGCCCGGCCGGACCGTTACGACATGCTTACGCAAGTTTTCAGGTTTTCAAAACTTTTGATTATCGTCTCGAATACCATACTATTCAATCACATTTTGTATGAATGACAGACAGTATCTGGAAGTTTCGTAATAATTTTCATGTTAGTTGTCTGTTCATTCTGGAGGGTTAGCTAGTGTTTTTGAGTGCGCTTTTCACCGCACACTGGTATACTCCGGAGAAGCAAACACCATAGAGTAGGCATCGTGATTTTGCATGTCTTGCTTCGCCGCAGCGCACCCTGTGTTAAGGGAAAAGCACTCCTTCAAAGCGAGACGCAGAATTGCAACACAATTCCTGAATACAACTTCGGCTCGTAAATATCAATTGAGAGATCCTGGTGGTACCTCTTTCGAAATCGAGATTTAGTAAGGGTGCTTTGGTATTGCAAGAACAATTATATGTGCTCTTATGTATGTTTATTTATTTATGCCAACTCACTTGTTTAGCTATCAATTTTTTTATAGATGTGAGTAGATTAGAACTAAATTGACAGGAGCAGTGGATGGAATCTCGGGAAGAAGCTGAATGAGTTCGGCGGGATTGTTTTTAAGTTTCGTTCACGTGCCGTTTTTGCTATGAAGTTTTACAGATAAAATGTAATTTATGTTGATAATCAAATGACAAGTGCTTTGCTTTTTATTTGAATTATAAATTGCAGTTTTATTACAACCTCTAGAACTTGAAGGAAACATCAGTTTATGTGATCAATGTTATTGTACTATTTCAGTGGCATTCAGTACCTAAAATAACCATTCAAAGCAGTTTGTGATGTCCTTCATCACTCACCTTCTTGTCACCTTGTCATGGTGCTTCTCCATGACACTAAACGCTATAGTTTTGTGTTTGAGGGACTCCTGCTGTGCAGTTGATGCTAAAAAAGGTTTGAATGTATGTGAGACGGCAATGTAGACATTGACTTTTAGTTGGGCAGGCCGAAAAATTAAGCTTGACATAATGTTTGCATTGGTATGAATAAAAATTAATGTGTGCTTATGCTACAGAAGTTCTTTTTGTTAGCTCCAAAATTGACTTTTAACTGCTCCAAGAGCTGCGGAAACATGACTCGGACCAATCACATCACTGGTATCTTTAACAAAATCTGCATATCATTACTAAGTTAAAATATTCCAGCAAAAATATAAAATATTAGGCATAATGCCATGTTTTCAATGGGCTGGAGCGATGATAGACATCACATGCCGACCTCATTAGATGTTCTTGTTAAACCACTTCAAAAGGATAACAGATCTTTCTCTATTTGTACACTGCGCAGGACGATAGGCCAGCTCAAGCATAGGTTCCACTGCCTCCATGCTGAGTTGAGGATGCAGCAGAGAGATGCTGTGACATCACTGTCGCCTGCTGTGTCCTGCAGAACCTGGCCAAGACATACCCCTCCAGCATGCCAAGGACTGTCCTCCCCGAAGAGGTTCCCGTCGAGCCGTGGCAGCGGGTCGTGACGAAAGCAATGAGGCTCGGTACGCCATCATCAGCCAGTTCATCGGTTGAGCGTAAGTATACCAATATATTGCACATGCTGCTTCGCATGGTCTTGAGTACCAGTGCATTGTGCTGGCAAGGTACCCCCAATGATGTAAAGTCGTCAAACATTACCTTTTACAACTTATCC
Source organism: Ixodes persulcatus (assembly GCA_013358835.2). Taxonomy (NCBI): domain Eukaryota; kingdom Metazoa; phylum Arthropoda; class Arachnida; order Ixodida; family Ixodidae; genus Ixodes; species Ixodes persulcatus. The sequence continues at coordinate 119,930 of JABSTQ010010438.1, forward strand.
TCTTTGATACAATGTTGATATATAAAATTTTTAATACGCTGTACATGCTTTAATTATATTTCATCTCACCCGACGAAGGACTAGGGCCCATAGCAAATATACCACATGGTTTCAAACAGGCTCGTGATTGGACCCGGCGGCCTGTAGCATTGGGCTTTAGTCCATCGTAGGACGATACGGAGTATAGCAGATCTGAATCCATAAATCTATTGACAGTTGCAAGTAAAATGAATTTTATTTCTCAGCAGCTGTGTTGGCTTTGTCATATGTAAACAAATACATTCAAATTGAAAATTAAAAACAGCATAATATGTCAATGTTTACTCTTCTCCTAATTGTTTTTTAACAATTTGATTTGCAATTCTGCACGCTGTGTTTCCAGTCCAATTAAAGTTTTTTGATCCTCTAGTAATTTTTTGACCGATGGTAGAACTCCTCTGCAGCAGTTGCTGCTGCGATCGTTGCCGTGGCAGCTTGCTTAACCCTTTCTGTGCACTCCTTCTCCAGCAGGAGATTCGCTCCCTCCAGCTGCTGCTGCCTCTCTGTCTCCTGCAGGAACCGCTGTGAAGCCTCCCGGCACCAACGTCAGCTGTACGGCACATTCGTGGAGCCCGCTGCACCGCCTCGTGTGGCAGACTCTCGTGCAGCACTTCCGCTCCCAGAGGGACCAGGCTGTGGATCTATTCCCCTGGAGCTGCGACAAATGCATGTGTAAAAAGTGGTCAGGTTTTGTTCTTGTCAGTGTGAGCAAAGAGAACACACTGTGCATAGTTTGTAACCCTGATAAAGATGCCGATGCTGTGCCAAAATTCATTCATACGTGTTGGTGCAGAGGAGAAAGTTTGCTAGCTAAGTTGGTTTATATACTGACGTGCAGGCTTGAGGTCGTAGCATAGTGTCGTTACTTCTTGCACAATTGCCCAATACATGGTGTGGGAAAATGCACATTTGGTTGTGAAGAGCATTTGCATGCATGTGTTCATACACTTTCACTGCTAAAGGTTCGAATGCAGCTGTGTAGCTATGTGATTAACAGTTCATAAAATTAGTGGTCACATTTCCAGTCAAATCTCGTTGAACTGTGCACAATGATAGGACAACCTCAAACATTACAGCACATAGTTTCACTGGCATTGATTTTACTTGCACAGGTTACCATCATGGGAGTCGTTAACTTCACAACGGGAATGAAGGTAGTGTTTGAGGCAATTTTCCGAAGTTGGTAAAACTAGCAACAGGATGGTTGTACTGTGTGTGATCTTTTAATTTACATATTAAAAACCTGTTACAGTTGGCCTAAACAAAAAAGCCATTGCCACTTTGTTGCATTTAATTTTTATTAGAATATAGTAAACAGCTTTACCTCCTGATGTTTCATTGCATGCCGTCCTATTTCATAAATTTGTAGCTTCGGTAAAACTCCTTCAGCCTTGTTGAAATTAATGAGAAATGTGGTAGCGCTTTGTCTTGTCAAATCTTGGAGAGTACTCTGAAAGATGGTTTCGTGACTTCTACTTCGACCCGCTTTTGTGGTTGAAATAAAACTGAAGCCAGATTCCCGAAACTTCCTTACGACAAAAGAGCTTGTAAGTTTATCTTACGACAAAGTTACAAACTTTTGAGTATTCCCGAAGCAAAATGTTTGCAAGTTTTTCGCAAGTTACGGATTTCGTCGAAACGTGCGCAAAACTTGCAAACATTTTGCTTCGCGAATACTCAAAAGTTTGTAACTTTGTCGTAAGATAAATTTACTAACTTTTTGCCGTAAGAATGTTTCGGGAATCTGGCCTCTGATCTTTATATAAAAGTACTCCGCAGTAATGCTATTCAAATGGCAACATGCCCATCTTGTTATCCATATTTGTCCTCGTCTTTTAGAGCCTCGCCTGGAGCGACAGTTCTGCTTTACTATGACCGGTTCCTTAGCACCGTTAACTCGTCTCACAATCGGGTCTAGAAACCAGTCACCTACTCTTCCGTGTCGCCTATTGTGGCAACCAAACTCGCACAGGTTGGGAGAGTCCTCGCCGATCGTCTCGAGGACGGCTTCAACGAGGTGCGTCAAGACATGGGGTTTGGCCCACCCCCTATGAATTAAGGCATAGTAATTTCGTCTCGTCTGCTACTTACTCGAGTCATGAGCAAAAACAAAGGAGGTGGGGTTCACTGTTCAACCAAGTATGTAAATGGAACTTTCATGGGAAAATCAAAATAAACAAATACTGCCTGAGGCATTCTTTTAAGCATTCAGTAACTGCGACATAACATTGCTGAAACTGTGGACTATGTAATCATGCAATTTTCACTTTCTTACAGTTTGGCCTGTCGGCCTCGGTTGGCCTGGACCATTGTTCTCTCTAAAAATGTTTGTTAATAAAAGTTTTGGGTCTTCCACTAGAACTGTTTTACGAGTTCCACACAGCCTGTGCAGGACTTGTACATAAACTGCAATAAATGGTCTTCTGATGCTGTAACACTGCTTTTACTGCTGTTCTTAGAAGATGACAAGTCGACTCCCAGCAGAGGGCAAAGGTGCACGAATTTACAAATGTCCACATGCACGTTTCTAGGTTTGATTGCCCATATATTATCACTAAAGCAATGCAATATTTTTTTAACGATCTTACGTGTGCGCTGTTCGTGCTTCTTGTATAAAGCTGTACAGCCGTCTGGTCTTCTTTAAAAGGTTCCTCCAACACTGCTGTAATTGGTCTCGGGTGCGTAAACAGCCCATGCCTGTCTTACTGTTTGGGTCGTGATCGTAGCACTGAACTTTCCGATAATTTCATATTTTCGCTTCCCCACTACCCGAATAACTTGTAATTGTTCATCCAATGTCCAATTCCTCTGCCGTTTCATGCTTATGCTTGATGTCGCCTTACTCATTTTCGATTTCAGATTGGTTGTGATCGTCTGCTACGTAATTGTCTCTCTGTTTATAATCTTAACAAGACATCTAGTTATCCCAAAACGAAAATCAATTGACGAAAGACAAGCGCAAGAGAAAACATGGACACTTCTTTTATGATAGAAGCTTTGTTTATTTCCCAGTTGTACAAGTTCGGAGACGACAGTACCGAAGTTCGAGCGAATGCCGTGCCGGCATCCGTGCCGGCAGTTTCTATTGAGGTAACGGATATTTGCTTCCTAGGAAAATTTTTAGTCTACATCTTGCCTTCGTCGAACCGTCTCCCGCTGCAAGGGGGTCGTCGGTGTTGCAGATGCGCTGCAAATACAATACACGGTGAACTGTACTATAAACCAGATTCCGCGATTAGAGGCAGTTTTTCGTAGAGATTTGTTTCACTACCATGCGATTGCGGCTCAAGGTAGGTTTTAAAAGTGAAAGAAAGAAAGCTGGAAGTTGACTACAACGCAAGATCTGCTGACATGACATTTTGATAGCGGTACGATCTCATAACTTTCTCGTGAAACATCGCGGCACTCACCTAGCTAATATATTTTGGAGGGCCCGCTGATTGTAGCATTCGTTGAAACAAGTCCACTTCAGAGGGCGATGCGTGAACTCGAACTTGACGTGACCAGTCAAGCGTAGCCCTGCTCCCACAGCACGCTCGCTGTCCGGCGGTGGGCGAGCTGCCGTCGACTCCGACTGTAGACTCTGTGTTGAAATGTCCTTTCGTGGCACGAGGATGGCGCATCTTCGTAAAAAGAAATGTTCCCAAGCGTGACGAGCAGCCGTATCAGCCATATTGTCTGATGCTATGTACTATTTGACTCCGGCGTCCCTACTCTGCAGGTCACGTGATCTAAAATTCCCCCTCGTAGGGAAATCCGGTTAACCGCGGTTAGTTAACCAGCTTCGAGCAAACGGGCCCTGGTGGTGCTTGTCTGCGTAGACGCTGAGCCGCAGCATGCAGAGCCTTTTCATTCATGTCAGTAGGAGAATGTGTGGTTTTCTTCTTCTTTTTTTAAGCAGACAGATGGGATGGCATCTCAGCACCCCCTACTCTTTTTTTTTTCTTTTTCTTTTTTCCTTATTTTTGTTCATCTTTTTTCAATTTTTTTTTGCCCTACACGAGCACGTGAGCATGTGCTCACGTGCTCGTGAGCACGTGATCTCACGAGCAGAAGCACGAGCACCCGACGCCGGGCCTACGGCGGACGGCGGAGGGCAGACGGACATGGCTAGCCCCTAAGGAGCTTCGCCCCTAAAACGAACAGCGTTCACCCCCTCAACTCGCAGCCAGAACAAGCGGCCGCGTGATCTGGAGCTGATTAAATGCCACCAATGTTTATCATAGCCACGCGCTGAGGTTGGGAAAACACAGGACACGCACTGAGTTCCAGACATTGTTATGGCTCGGCTATTGTCGTCGTTGCAGCGATTGGACACGGGCCTCTACCCGAATGCTTCTCGAGCTAGTAATTATCACAGGCCCAAATTGAGTGTCCCGCGCAATGCTCGGGTCCAATCTATGAACAGCATTCAAATATCGTCATATGGGTGTCCCCACTTAGCTGATATCCCCACTTTACGTCATCAAATTTTGCAAAGAAGGGATTGAATGAAAATGATCGCTTCTGTCTCTGCAATTACACCGCAACAAAGAAGTTTCTTGGCCAATGGCGTTGCGTGCGAGTAACCTTGAGTCCCATTAGTGCTAGTAAGCTCGTGTAAAGTGAAAAAAAAAAAACATTCGAATTAAATATCGTTGCACCGCCCCTTTAATGGTGATCGTCGGTTTTCCTGTAGAAAGGCTACATCCACCAAAATGATGATTTATGTTTCAGATTATTTTCACAACATATTTTTTTTTTCAGAAAATGGTTCTTTCGCCACATATCTCAGACAAAAAAAGGAGAGAAAGAAGGGAACGCAATAGCACAAAACATGCAGTCATGTACGTACATATTTATTTCTGTTTTTTGTTATGAACTGCTCTCTCCCCTCAGTCTCTTTCTCTTCTTCCCTTTGTCCGTCGCTGTGTCGGCCTCTTTTGGAGATTTTCAGCCAATGCCTACACAACTCGAGTTTCCTTCCTTCCTCGTTGGTTCCAAACTGGCGCGGTGGCTTTTTCAATATCTCGCGCGGCGTCTCGGCAAATTCGATGGCTGCACTTTGCCCTCTCTTTCTGTCAGCGAGCGGTCTTTTGCCCCTCTATTAGCGACCTCTTTCGACTTTCTGTCAAAACAAAAATGACCCTCTTCTTTTCCTTTCTTCTTAGACGCATTTTCCCCCTCAAAGAGAAAAAAACAAAATCGCCAAGAACAAGGGCAGACGAAACGGTGGGTATAAAAATGCATGTGTGAGCTCCAAAATAGAATTTTCTCCCGTATTTATTGGAAAGGCGATGGCCCATAAATACATACTATTTCATCTTATTCAGTGTCTCGTTTTCTGTACTAAAATAATATAAAAAAACTGCGATGACTCCAACTTTTTCTTTATTTGGGCACTCACGCATAATGACACTCACATATATGTATATAACAGAGAAAGCTAGAGAACGATGTGTACATTTAGATGTATAATATCCGAGGAACTAAAAATAATAACCCGCGGAAATGCCTCATGCAGAACGAACAAAGCGTTGCAAATACACAAGAAACGACACAGTAAAATTGAAAGCAAAGCAAGCCCACGGGTCTTCAAAAAAGTGCGCAGTGAACGAGTGGTGTTAGTGTCGAAGTTCTCTTAAAGATCGGGTCCTCTATAGTGGAACTGCCGCCCCTATTTGTTTCCGTTTTTAAATAAAACGTGCGCCCTTCCCCCCCAACCCCCTAAATCGAAAAAGAAAAAAAAAGAAAGAATACACGATTACTTCTTTTCCGCGCCACTTGGATGGACGTTTGTGCATTCTCTGAGCGGCATCTGGGCCCTCCGCGATTCCCTCGTTGTATTCATCCCCGTCCTCCGTTTTTTCGTTCCTTAATGCAGCAAAGGAAGCGAGGGCCGGGTGCGAGCGAAATCGTCATCAGCATATGGAGAGGGTGAACGGGTTTGTGAGCAAAAATTGATTCTGAGCCGGGGTGTGATCGTGGAAGCTCTTGGCTGCGGGAGCTGTATACAGGTAGCGCGAAAACAAAAATCACACACGCACAGAAAAAGCTAGATGTAGAACGACGTAATGCATTTAGGGAACGAAAAGAGGAGCCATAAGTGCAGCACCTATAAAATTGGGGGCACTGCTTGGCGCGAGATGAAAACAATTCGACGGAAGCTGCCAGGAGTGCAAAGAGGGGGAATACACTTGAGACTGGGAAGCGAGAGATGCAATAAACGCCGAGGACTGGAAGAAAAAAAAGGGGGCAGCAAAAGAACAAGACACAATCTTGAAGAGCACCTGCTGAGTATCACGACTTCACCGGTGTCTTTTTAACTTTTCAAAGCCACATTAAAACACATACATAATATATATATATATATATATATATATATATATATATATATATATATATATATATATATATATATATATATATATATATATATATGACAGAAAAAAAAAATGTAAGACGCACACATTGGTTCGTTTGCACTTTGAGGATTTCATTCAGGAAGTATAAGAGAGCTATGTGTCGGATATTTATACATTTACAAAGGCTCTTTCTCGGTTTTTGAAGGGGGTTCCTTTATCAAACGAGGGGGATGGTTAAGATTGCTTGTGCAGTTTTAATAGATTGGATTTATTCACGACGCTAATTCCATCCAAGTACCCATTAAAATCAAGTCCGTTGTATATACCGATTGATAAGAATGGCTTCGCTTATTCACGTAAGCAATGGATCGGTGGGAAAGCCTTACTAACTGAAGGGCGGAAATGAATATGTAAGATCACATATACTTATTCCATTATAATACCGCATATACCGCCAAATCTTCGAAGGATCCAGAGAAGCTATAAAACCAAAATTAACGAAACACCACACTACCGACAAGTGGAATCTGAGGTACGTTCCCCGCACCACTGTCAGGATCTGCATAAATTACCGTAGAATTCATGTGACCTCGGTACATAACGACGTTGTAGGCGTCACAAAAAAAAAAAAAGTTATGAAATAGGCTACTTTTAATTTGCGAAATAGAGGAACGCCTTACCGACCTTTTCTACCTAAAAAAAAAAAAAAAAACGCATTACCGTTTCCGTTTCCGATAAAAAGTAATGCACGTTACGTTTGCCTTACATTTTATTCATAAATTGACTGTAACGGCGTTTCTGTGTTTGTTTTGGCAACAGCGTTTTTCGACACTGGGACAAAGGGGGTAGTCTTTTTTTTTTTTTTTTGTCAACCAAAGTTGAACTCTTTGCGTTGTGAAAAGACAGGCCAAAAATGTCATGGTATCTGGAATGAGCGCAGTAATGAATGACTTGGCGGCTATACTTGGTTTCATCGTGAGTCCAGACGCAGCCGACGCTACGAGCTAGGGGTACCAATCAAGCAACGTCAAAGGCACACGTAAATGTGCCTTCTCTGTTTGCCATTGGTTGAGCGATGATAGAGCACGCACGGAAGCATGACCAACACCGCGACGGTACTCTCTTTACGCTGTCTGCTTTGTCTCCTCAGCTCGTAGCGTCGGCTGCCTCTGGTCGTAGTGTAGAACAAAGCATAGAAACGCGAGAAATAAAGTGAACTTTCTTTTTTAGATTTCGAATTTTGGGAAGAAGATGCAATGATTAACGTAACTACGTAACACGTCACTTGAAATGAGTTACGTAAGTACGTTACCCGTTACAGTTTTGAAAGTGGAACGAGTACGTTACTAGATTGCCGAAAAAAGTGACGGGTTACCGGTAACGCAGTTACTTGTAACGCGTTACTGCGGCAACACTGGTACTGGACCGATAGCGTGCCATCCATGCTGTGAACAACGTGAGACGATTGTTGCTGACCTTGACAAAGCCGAAAGTGGAGTGGTAGAATAAAAAGTTACCCAAGTTATAAAAACGCAAGAAACTGTCCGGTATGGCTGTCGCTATATTTATACAGCGGGCCTTATACAATGGCCATTTATTCTCTAGACCCGTAAATGTCCCTCATAATTATTTTAGAAGTAAATTTTATAGGGGACGTTTGCGGCGGAGAAGAGTGCCTTTGGCCGGTTGCAAAGTTGTATTGAAATGAAATATTATGCTGAGCACCCTCCCCTCCCCTTCTCATTTCCCCACCTCTCGCTTGTCTCGTTGTTAATTTCTGTTTAGCCACGGCATATTGTATGGTTCAAAGCGTTCAAACAATGCTTAAAAAAAAAAAAAAAACTGAAGAGAGCAAGCAATTTACACCAAAAGAGATGCTTGCAATTTAATGGCGGCCCCCTCCTGCGTAAATTGGTTGCCCATACGTATGCGGGTATAGCGTAGTGGCGAGGAGGGCAACGGGCGGGGAAGCTGAGCTAAACTTCCAGACGACCGACGCGTACGTATCCCCATTGCACCTTCTGTTGCAAACGCAGTACATAAACCACGTGACCCGACTAATCCGCTGAAAACACTCTCAAATCTGCGCACACCAAAAGCAGTCTAACCAATGAGCCAGTGTGTTTTGTTTTCTTCTTAACGGATTTGTGTTTGCATAACGGTAGAAGCATTCAGAATGAAGGCTGAAGCTACGGGGAGGGAATAGTTCTGGCCACCTTAAGTATGAATCCTTATCCTCCATCAAACGATAGGTAAAGACTCACTAGTAATTGACTTTTCTCTGCTAAATGCTTAATTAGAGCTTTATTGTCTTCAATGACTGACTAACTGCCCTGGTTCGCAAAATGATCGCCCACCCCTTAGCTCAAAATTCATATGTCACGTTTGCACATCTGCTGTACTTTCCCCTGAAAGTCTTTTCTTCACTATTTGTTTATTTGATTTTTGGGGGTTGGGAAATGATTAAAACCATTGGATGAGCGCTAATAGAGTGTAATTGAATAGGCTTCACCTTGTGCCCTGAATTGTTTTTTTTTTCTATTCATTTAGAAATGAAGACACAATAAGCATAGCTCGTAGTCCCGCTTGTATACTCAGGGCTGCATATATTCGCTCCCGTTTTGTCCAGCTGTTAGGCTTTTGTCTTTTCGTTTCCATTTTGATTAAAAATTAAGACACTGCGCACTAGCAATGACTTCTGCACTTATTTGTATATTTGCATTTTGCCCTGACATTTTTTAACTTGTCGCGCGTTTTGTGTTTAGGACGCGGCCTTTGGTATAATGGCTTTTCTGTCCGATCGAAATTTGCCCTCGATGAAGCCCAAAATATTTCAGCTACAGGCAAACAAAAAAGCAAGTAAAAAGTTCATGATATTATGATGAATATTATTGATTTTCAAGTTCAACTGGCGTTAAGGAGTTTCAGGAGGAACACCCAAAGAAAAATGGACGGTACCCAAATTTTGCTGCACTGCTGGGCGTGGGGAGCATCTCATTATATCTACGATTTGAAAGAGGGATTGAACGTAACGAGACGAAAATATTTGTCTCTCGAAATTCATTATTTTTTAGCAAAACCTAGACCACACAATAGTAAATAAGCAGTTATTTCTACTTTCACGACGAAATGGAAAACAGATATAAAGAAGGTAGTAAATACGTTCTTGGCTTTTGAGGTGAAGCGCAGCAAACCGAGAGAGCCAAACTGTACAGCATATAAACATGAGAATGAGAAGACACGGTCCCGTCGCAGTTCGGCGCATGTCACAACCTGCTTTTTTTGTTTCTTCTGCGGCTGGAGTTGAGGAGTGACAAGGAAGTTTCAGTGTCAACCTTGCAAACAGTTTGTCATTTGTTTTTTTCATTTTGGTCTTGTGATTAAAATGTTTTTACAACACATCAGGCTCATAACATGCGCTCCTTGTCCTCTTTAACTTGTTTATATGCCCTGCCTTTTTAGCACATTTTAGGTAAAGTGATATTAACCACGTAACCCAGTTATCCACCAAGTTGACGTTAGCGCATTTTATGATCGCTCAAAAAAGAAAAATACTGGTCTTTTCGCAGGTGATCTGCTTCCGCTCTCCTCAGCGGTCGTTGCAGAAACCCACCAAATCATGCAATTCTTCACACAATCGTTCATTTCATATTGTTCTGTGTAGTCTTGAGGAAGAATCGGGCGCCTAAACGCAACATTCCAGAAAAAAAAAAAACAAGATTCGGTGGGCAATTGTTTTCTGTAGATACATATGACTACGGCTTTAACTTTTTTCCCGCTTTTCCCTAAATAAAACATAATAATTATCCAGTTAGCTCTTTACATGTTTCGTTGCTTCGTGATCACAGTATGCTATAAATGTTGCGCTATGCACTACGTTGAAACGTAATTTGTACGGAGCCCCGCACTCGCGTGGGTGAAGTGCCAGTGCACACAATATGTGTCAGAGTTACTTTTAAAACAAAAAGATATCTCTTAGTATGTTAGACGCTCATTTACAATTGGGGCAGCTGCAATGTACTACAACTAAACATCCACCTTCAACAAAAGCGTTTGTGCATCAAGGTTTCCTTACACCGAGACGAGCCTGCATTGTAAAGTCCGCACCAAACGTTCAACATAGAAACGTCATACACAAAAATGTACGAAAGAGCCCGTCCAAACATTCTTCTGTACCGAGATGTATCAAAGTTCCCCTGTGTCCCTTGAAGTAAATTATAATTAAGCGCGTAAAATAAATGACAGGACAGAGCCATAAACGTATAAAATAAGCCACCTTCCTCAATTTATATGCGCACAACGCAAAGTCAGCCAAATCAGTTGCGTACGCAGTAAGGGTGGGTGGGGGGGGGGGGGGGGGGCGTTTCTCTTTCGTGAACTTTGCGGGGTTGGGCGTACAACTCTAAGAAAAAAGATTGTTCAAAGGACTAACGGCAGCATTTGGTCCTCTGAACTCCCATTCGCTCCCCGAAGAGACCATCTGGTTCGAGCTAGGTACCGCGCAAAAATGCTGACGACTAAGTGCACTCCACTGGGACTCACCAAAAGGCGCACGGGAGCAAAAGCAGCCACTAGTCCTCCTAGACAGGGTGCATCTGTCGAAACGCGCGGACAAGATGGCGGCGTCTGCTGCATCACCGAAGGCCAAGGAACTTACTGTTTAGAAAGAGTGTTACTTCTCAAGTTGGTGTTTTTTCAACGTCTAACAGAGATAACAACGTCTGTGTCATTGCGGTGTCATGCCTCCCGACGTGTACAAACGCTTGATTCTTATCTGGCGTAATTTATCCCAGTGTGCTGCGAAAATGTCATCTATCGCTGATTTTGTAGCAAATTTGCTTCTACTGTCTAGGGATATTGAAACTAATCCCGGCCCGGATACCCTTGTTTCCGAAGACATCTCTCCGCTTTCTCAGGTTCTCGCCTCGTTAAACAGCCTTTCTGCAGGTCAAGCAGCAATTTTAAATGAGATAAAATCATTACAAGAGAAACAAACAGAAACTGATAAGGTTCTTGGGGACTTGAGAACGCAAATGAACGCTATTGACCGAGATGTCTCTGCCTTAAAAGTGATAAAAGATGAAGTCGCTTCAATTTCCACGATGAATGCAAGAGCCAGTGCAGACCTTGAACGTGTAATGTAGAAGTGCGAAAACCTAGAACACCAGTCTAGACGTAAGAATCTTCTGTCTTTCAACCATCCTGACGTTCGCGGCGAAACAAGGGCAAAATCTGAGGAAAGCGTGATTGCCTTTTGCAACGAAATGCTTGGCGTCACTATTCTCCCTCCTGCTATCGAGCGTGCTCACAGGCTTGGCTCTTTTCGTGAAAACCGGGCGTCTCCGAGGCCTATCATTGTAAAATTCAACTCCTACAAAGAAAATGAGCTGATCTTGTCAAAGGCGTTTAAACTAAAGGGAACTAGTTTCCGGTTAAGTGATGATTATTCAGTCGATGTCCGTAATTCAAGAAAAGAACTTGTCACATTTGCAAAATCTAAGGGACAAGATTTTAAGCTTCGGCTTGACAAGTTGATAATGGGGAACTTACAAGTACATTTACGATAAACAATCTAACTCCGTGAAAGCACTACCTGCATAGCAATCCCACGGTCATCAACCGCGTTCCTCCTCCCCCGAAAGCTGCTCTCGCCCCGTTTCAAATCTAAACTCCTTCGTCGCCAACGCTAGAAGTGTTTATCCAAAGCAGACGACCTTCTTTCGGCAGTCCAGTCATGCTCAGCCGACGTTATCATTTTAACAGAAACTTGGTTCACAGATGATATCTCAAACTAGGAACTAACCATACACCCCTCACATTTTATTTTTCGTAATGACAGAGCAGGCCGAGAGGGAGGAGGTGTGCTTGTAGCAGTCAAAAAGACATACCGCATTGATTGTTCTGATACTGTTCCAACCTTTGAAGCCGTTTGGGTTAGAATAAAAATGCCTATTATGTTTATTATTGTAGTTGCTTGTTATAAGCCCCTAAGTGTTTTGGATTTTGCTCAGCTACTTCATGATTGTCTGGAGTTTCTTATTCTTTTATACGCAAATGAAGTACTTGTTATTTCTGGAGATTTCAACTACCCTGAAATTAAGTGGTCCATTATGTCTGATAAAATGCCATTTTTATCGTGGCAGAACCCTCCAAAACTGTCGCGCAATTTTGTTGACGTTATATACTCTTTTGCACTTTCTAAAATTGTTAATAAACCCAGTCGTGGTGAAGCCATGCTTAAAGGGGCACTGAAACGTCAAAATCATATTTTTTTTTTTATTATCCGAAACGATTGAAAACGGTGCCGGGACATTACCCTCAAAATTCGAAACTTGGGAATTCAGTATTTGTGAATTAAAAAAACAATTTCCAAATGCCGAATTTGAAGTTCCCGCGCGATCCCCGCCAATGCAGTCAGTCAAATCTTGCGGTCTCCTGCGACTCGACTTTCTCTCGGACCTCCGCTGACCCGATGCGAGGAGGCGAGCTGGCGCGCGGGAAAAAAACGGTTTCTTCGCCGACTCGCCGATCTGCTCGCACGCCGCCAAGTTTTCTGAGAGAGGACACAAATCTAGGAGGGGACATCTCACCGAACTCTGATTTTTGGTATTTCAAAAAGAGGGGCCGTAGTGCGTTCGCAATTGCGTTAAAAAACATGTTTTACGATTGCCGTTATTAAATGTTATAGAAATGTAACTTACAAAGCTTCTAAATTTCCTGATTTTTGACGTCACCGATCAAAAGAAGCAAGGAGGTAGCGGCGGGAGATTTAAACGCCAAAACTAAAAAGGCGCGCGCGCGCGCGGGGAAATTTTTTTTCGCGATGCGGTTTTTTTTGCGTGTCTATGACTGCAACCTGCGTCGTTTTAGACAATAAAAGAAAATACGACCTTTGGGGTGTCAGTGCCCCTTTAACCTTTCTTTTATTTCAAAACCCGATCTAGTTGCAAATACGGTGTAGATGGAACCATTAAGTGATCACATATATATTAATGTTGAACTTTTCATTCCATCATGTGAGCAACCTCTTCAGGCAAAAACAATTTTCAGTTACTTTAGGGCAAACCTCGACGCTATTAACAAACACGTTTTGCTATTTTCAGCTTGGTTTTTAGAGGAATTCGAATCTATATCTCTTAATGGAAAACTGGATTTTGTTTAAGTGTAAATGGCTTCAGTCGTGTGACAAATGTAACCCGACACTAACCATTCACACGTCGGTTTCGAACCCGTGGTTTTCAACACGTTTGAAGAGGTTGCTAAATCAAAAGAATAGGCTTTTTTGTGCCGCAAAGGCGTCTCAGACTGCTATTTTATGGGTAAAACACAAGGAGTGTTATTTAACTTGCAAATATGAAATAAAAAATGCAAAAGATAAGTTTTTTTAACTATGATCTTTGTAATATACTGAAAACGAACCCCAAAAAGTTTTGGTCCGCTGTGACCAAAGCAGGTAAAGGACTCGGTCAGCTTGACTGACGCCTCTGGAAAAAGTTTACCGACCGCCGAGACCTGTGAACTGTTTGTAATTTTTTTAGTGAAGTGTTCACTGATGAAGTTTTTCCATTACCCTCTTACTGCCCAGAATATCTTTTAACCACCCAAATGAATCAGATCATTGTAACAAATGACGGAATTTCAAAATTAATATCAAATATACCATCTAACTCGGCTCCCGGTCCTGACCTTATAAATACAAAGTTGCTAAAGATTACAAGTGACATAACTAGTGTGCTCTTATCCCGCATATTTCAAAAATCCCTTGACTCTGGTGATGTTCCGGCTGACTGGAAATCTGCAATGGTTAACGTAGCAGTTTGGGCGAGTTGGTTGCACATTATTACACACACCACAGCGCACTATAGCAAACAACACTCACTCCCTTACACACGAAAAATAAAGCAAAATTCAAACAAACCGCGCTGACTGACAACTCTTTTTATAGAACTTTGTCTTCTTCAACTTCTAGCGACACCGAATTTTCCCAAATCACGCGCGCAAATCTCCTAGATGCCTAAAAATTCTTTCTCTTTTTCCTTCTTTCCTTCTTTACACCTTCTTTCCTTCTTTACACCTGACAGAAAAAGAGAAATAATTTTTAGGCATCTAGGAGATTTGCGCGCGTGATTTGGGAAAATTCGGTGTTGCTAGAGGTTGAAGAAGACAAAGTTCTATAAAAAGAGTTGTCAGTCAGCGCGGTTTGTTTGAATTTTGCTTTATTTTTCGTTTGTAAGGGAGTGAGTCTTGTTTGCTATAGTGCGCTGTGGTGTGTGTAATAATATGCAATGGTTGTCCCGATTTTTAAAGATGGCGAAAAAGATGTCCTTACCGATTTCAGACCCAAATATCTAACCTCTGTTGTAAGTAAATTGATAGAACATGTCGTTTATGCTAATGTAATAAATCATTTATGTGTAAACAATATACTCTTTACAAACCAGCACGGTTTCCGGCGGTCGTACTCCTGTGAATCTCAGCTTTTTGAATTCCTAACGGACATCCACCATAACCTACATAAAAAAAAAAAACATCAAACTCATGCTATCTTCATTGCATCGTGTGGATGATGCATCGTGTGGATGATGACTAATGAATCGTGTGGATGATGACTATAATTATGGGATGATGAACAGGGTAAAAAGTGTGAGGCTTAGCAGCGGTCTTCGCGACGGCGGTCTTCGTGGGGCGGCCATGAGCTGCTGACTTCTTGCAGGCCAGTGTCGAGCGCCGGACGAGGGCTGACTGCTTGCCCAGCATGCAGATGATCCGCCCGAATTCCCGGTGACTTAGGGAGTCCAGCGCCTCCGTCGTGGAGCTCCAACCGTTGACGCCGGTGTTAGCCCGGCGGCAGTCTTCGCAAAACGGTCCTGGATGTCTCCCAGCTTACTGGAAACATTCTAAGAAGAGACACAAAGAAGAGGTGCTCTAATACGGTGATTTTATTTTTTATTCACGAAACGATTCATGGTAGTCTCACGAGGCTCCCATAAAAGCCCCACAAAATGATTTCTTTGAGGTATGTTTGTCAGCGTGCGTGACAACTCGCGACGACTCTCAATCTTGACCGAGTTGAGGCCGCTTGTAAGTAGAACAAATCTTTCACTACGATGTTTCGGAACACGGTTTCAAAACACGGTTTCCACAGCTTGAGCTTGCCGGACTTGGACGCCTTAGGGACGATATTCTCCGCCCGAGCCATGAGGCTGCGACCGAAATCGCCGGTGCTCCTCTCAGCGGTTCGCATTTCCCAAATTAAATTCCGATTATACAAACGTAGGCGCCAAAGAGTGCCCCTTACCCGACTGCGTCGTTCTCAAATAATCTATCTGCCTCGTGTGTAATTTATGCGATTAAGGTTGGCGGGTTTGGCGTTCGATAGCCCGCGGGCGCGTCGAATTCGCGTGTCGAAGGCGACCGTAGCGGACGTTGTATCGGTTATGAGCTAAACTTTCACACGTCCTTGGCCTTCTCCTTGTTAGGTTCCGCGAGCGAAGCTGTGATACAAGGCAGATCCATCATTCATAATTAAATTTAAGCCTGCCTTTTTTCAATACATCTAAAAGCGTTGCGGTCCTTGCGAGCGCGCTTCTAAGTTGCTTCGAGGTACACGTATTTCGTACACGACTAAAAGCGAAGTTCGATTGTTCCTCTCCCTCTCTCATAAATATTTTTAACATCCCATGATACATTCGCGCCTACTAACATAAACGCAAGAAGAAATTCAGTGTAGTACAAGTTTTGGTCGACATCTTCGGTAGTTAAGAATATTTTCGAGATTTTTGATAGCTTTCGTTAAGTTGTTTACTAAGCCAGAGTGTTGTAAACGTGCTCTGTTCTGAAATACACACAGGTTTTGATGACGCCCACATGTAGGGAACGAAATTTGTGCTCCTGCTACTACTGTTTTCTATTGGCTACTCTTGGGCAGTATCACTGCACGTACGAGAGGTTCGTCAGTTAACGGGGACCATGCAAGCCGCCTCGTTAGACGGGAGCGGAATATGACTTTAAATGAACGTGGTATGCATTATTGGAAGTAAAAAAGAAAAACTACGAAGCATAAGAATTAAAGGGCGTACAAAAACGGGGTATAGATGTGACGGGGCATGTCTATATTACATTCGCCCTTCATCTTACAATGTCGTGGGAAGCAACGTGCTCGTTGGACCAGTCCCGCTTGTGGCCAACACATACATCGTGCCATTACGTACATAAAATAAGTAAAATTGAGCCATCACATTCGTCGGGCCAACACAGTCATCGTG
Source organism: Ixodes persulcatus (assembly GCA_013358835.2). Classification (NCBI taxonomy): domain Eukaryota; kingdom Metazoa; phylum Arthropoda; class Arachnida; order Ixodida; family Ixodidae; genus Ixodes; species Ixodes persulcatus. The sequence goes on from JABSTQ010010438.1 coordinate 136,578, forward strand.
ACAGCACGCCCAACGAGAAACTACATACATTATAGTGTACCTCTTCCTTCGTGCTATTGCATCCATTGTCTCTTTAGATCCATTGTTTTTTAAGATCCATCGTGTCATTACATCCCTCGAGCAACTACGGCCATACGCGTGTCAGCGCATCCACCAAGACAGTACATCCGCCGATCCAATAGATCCATCAATGTATGTAATGGCTCGGTGAATGTACTGACTCGATGAATGTTTTGGCATGCCTTTGCACGCACTTGCTCGATGGATGTGTTTGCTCGGTGGACGTAGTTGCTCGATGGCTGTAGTAGCTCGGTGGATGTAGTTCGCGAGCCATGATCGCGAGACGTTCCGCCTTGACCGCTGAGCAGGAGAACCGGAGGACACTCGCTAGAGCGCTTCGCGTTTCCGCCGCGAGAGGGCGAGCAACGAACTGGAGTCGCGAGTAGCGGCGCCCCAAGGTTGGTTTCCTCCCCAACCCAGCGCGACCGCGGAACCCGACGCACGCATCTAAATTGTGCTCCCCACCAACAAGGGGTGTAGAAGGAGCAGACTGCTAGGTTCCATGTGTGCTGTCTTCTGCTCTAAATATGCAGTAGACAGTTGGTTGTTGTTAGGATACCCGGCTCTCACTTTCTACAGGTTGCTTCCTGCCCAAGTCTTGTCCCCGGTCGAGATGCACATGATCAGAACGCCAAGGGAACTGCTCGGACCAAAGAAGGGCGAGATAAGATGAAATCGACAAAGCATGTGAAGTGTGTAAAGAGGAAGATGAGACGGCTCCGCATTTAATACTCCACAGTGAAGTGCTTTAGCCTGCAGTTCCCGTAGGTGGGACTGATTTAATAAGGGCGCTTGTATTTAAGGACAATAATGGAAAAAAACAGGTTGAGAGGGCGGAGATACCCAAGCAGAGGTTAACTGACTGGTGGCATAAGTAAATTAGAAAGGATAAATAATTTTCTTTTTCTGTTCTCGACGATCTCCAGGACAAAAGTACGTGCACCAAGTTCCTAAGAGACGTCACACAGATGGGTATGTAGAAGTAGTAAATATGATGTTTTTAAGAGGCTTAACATTAATGGGTATATTAGCGAGTTAGAGTAAACACAGTGGCTAGAAGGCTGAAGCCACTGTCCTAATTTTTAGGGCTTAGTCGTTAGCATCCACCCATCCATCAATCCAGTACTCTCTAATCTGGAGTTTGCAAAAATGTCCAAGGCGGCAACGCGCAGTCTGAGAAAGGTGAATGAAGTTTTAAGATTTTCTAAGGTTTTCTCTAACCAACCCAAAGCGAGAAACACTAAAAGAAAACACGACCGAGTTTAAAAGTAACAAAAACATTGTGTTTTTGCGATCATGTGAACGTTCCCAGTGACAAAAAGAATGCTGGAAAGGGGAGGAGTTGTGAAAGCACAGCCTGTCTCAGTGGGTGGACGACAACGCCGTCCACGTTCTTGATGCTGACGCACTCTCATGCTCGTAAAGCCAACACCTCTCAGGAGCAAAAAAAAAAAAAAAACATATGGAAAGAGAAAAAATGAAAAAAAATATCTATATCTATATCCTTATAACGCTAAGGCATAATGCGAATCACAACATTAACTGCTAGAACATCCATCTCCATGACAACCAGAAAAAAGGGGGGGGGGGAGGCCTTACCGAGTCAGTACATCCACCGAGCCAACACACCCATCAATGAATGTGGTGGATCGGTGGTTGTGCTGTTTCAGTGGACGTGCTGGCTCTTTGGATGTGCTGGCTCGGTGGATGTGTTGACACGCGCTTAGACGTAGTTGCTCGATGGATCTAAAGTCAAGATGGAGCTATAGGGTGTATTCACTGGCGGCCATATCTGTGTGCGCTAATGCTGAGCACGTGCTGATGGCGAGCTTCCACGGTTATTTTGCAACGTGCACCCCGCACCATCAAGATTGCCGGTCTTGGCAGCCTATTAATGCGAGCTCGTTCTGAGCATGCGCTCTAAACAGTGACCTCAAATATGGCGGCCAGTGAATACCCCCTATAGACAAGATGGATCTAATGACACCGTGAATGTAATGGCATGTTGAACTATGTTGCACACGATGAATGCAGTTTGTCGTTGGACTTGTAACGATGGATTTGTTGGCACGATGGATGTAATGGCTCAAGTTGGACGTATTTGATCGATGAATGGGTTGGCTTCAAGCGCGTAAATTACCCCCCCCCCCCCCCCCCCGATGGTTGTGTTCTCGGAGTTGTACCTACGTGAAGCTCAAGCTGTGACTATCAGTGCACATCAACGTTGTGATGACAACATTTTTTGAATTTTCCTCTCTCCTTTTCAATGGGTATTTCGTTTCGCTTCTGAGATGTGCTGGCTTTACAAGCACGAGAATTTGTCAGCATATGGACTTGGGAGAAGTTTTTGGCTTGTCAAGAACGAGGACGGCGTTGTCGTCCGCCCCCCAGGACCTGCTGTGCTTTTGCCTGTTTCTCCACTTTCCAGCATTTTTTGTCACTGAAAACGTTTCCATGATGCTAAAAACGTTTTTTTTTTGTTACGTTTCAACTTCGTCTTGTTTTTTCTTCTCCTGTTTTTTTTTTTTTTTTTTGTAGTGGTTTGAGGGTACCCGAGAAGAAGTTGGCTCACCTTTTCAGATTACGCGCTACGGCGTACAGACATTTTTGAGAACCAGAAAATAGAGAATACTGGATAGATGAATGCTTACTGCTAAGCCCTTTAAATTGGGTCGTAACTTGAGCCACCTACCCAGTGTATTTAATTTCAATTGCTACTTTTCACATTAAAGCTAAGCCCTTTAAATGTATCCTATTTAAGTCTTCTCCTAAATTCCGAACCGTGTGACGGATACGTCTCTTCGCAACTCAGTACGCGCAACTTTGTCTTAGATCGTCCAGAATAAAAACAAGGATATTCACCCTTCCCAATTGATTTATGACACCAGTCAGTTAACCTCTGCTTGGTTATCTTCACCTCCTCGACCTCCGTTTTGCCCTCACAGTACCTAGATCCCAGCGCTTTTGATGAATCAGTCCCAGCTTCAGCAACTCCAGGGCGAAGCCCTTTACACAAGAATATGAAGTGCAGAGTCGTCTTACTATTTTCTTTACATGCTTCACATGCTTAGCCTATCTCCTAATATCTCCCCGTTGTTGAGTCTGAGCAGTTGTTCCCTTCGCGGGCTAACAAGGCGCATTTCGACCGGGAACAGGAACAGGGCAGGAAGGTCCCAGAAGAAACGGAGAGCCGGGTGTCTGAACAACAACGAAAAGTTTAATGCATATTTACAGCAGAAGAGTGCACAAACCAAACGAGAAGTGTGCTCCTTATACACCATTTTTTCGTGGGCAGCGCCATATGGAATACCGTAGTGCCGCTTTCTAACGCGCGTCGGGTTTAGTGGCTGCGCTGTGTTGAGAGGAAACTGATATTGGGACTCCGCTATTTGCGACTCCAGCTCGTTTCTCGCCCTTTCCCGGTGGAAACGGGAAGCTTAGCGAGGGTCATCCTGTTCTCCTGCTCAGCGGGTGTGGCAGAACTGCTCGCGATTATGAATCGCGAATGACATCCACTGCGAACTACATCCACCGAGCAAATACATCCATCGAGCGACTACGTCCACCGAGCAAATCGCGCAAGTGCGTCCAAAGGCATACCAACACATCGATCGAGCCAGTAAATTCACCGAACCATCACATCCATCGATGGTTGTGTTTGCTCGGTGGATGCGCAAGCACCGAACCAACCAGTCATTTCTCTCTTTCCCGTCACGTGATCACACTCCCGCCCATACCCTCGTGTAGAGAGCGGGCTCCGGTGGGAAAGGAAGGACTTCCATCGACCGGTGATCGTGTAGCTCCCTTGATCTGTCAACTTAGGGGTGAACGTATTAGAGTTCTGCAGTGGGATGAAGCATGCGTGATCTTAAAGGAAATGACGTCGAACGGGCGAAGCAGGGGGAGTCTATAATAAAACTGAAGATTATCGGCTGTGGTGTGGAAAGTAGAACTCTTTCCAATAATACTGTAGGCATGAATATATTCTCACGTAAGATACGTAACCAGGCATATATTGTAGAGTGTGCGATTCTATTAAGAAAGTGTTTATTTCTCAATTCGGAAAGGGGAGGGAATTCCTGTCGCCCTTGAATCTAGGCTTTGAGGACAACGTTTGAGGTGGGGATGTGTAAGAAAAACTTGAAAATTAATAATCCCCTGTCCGCTCTCGCGTTAGCACTGCAGACTTAAAGCAACTTGAAGCAAAATGAATAGAACTAATCAGGCGAAGAAACATTTAAATTGAAAATCCCGTTTGAAAAAAAAAATTATATCTAGCTACTGGCAACGTAGGGGACGGGCCCGGATCAGCGGCGTTTATTTGTAATTTGTATAAGGTTGCTTTTCCTTCACAGGTTTCTTTTCCTTCGTTTTTTTTTCCTATTTCAGTTATCAGGGAGTCTTCAGGGAGTCTTCAGGGCCTTTTCCTCTTCCTAGTGAATAGTTGTCGAATGATGTCCGCCATGGGCGCGGTCCAGTCCATGTGTCACCGTCTGAAAAGACTCGCCGAGAAATTAATCCCCCCCCCCCCCCTATCTCCTCTGGGCTGAAGAGATTCTTAAATAAATATTAATAGTAATAATAACGAAAAGCGATATCAGGAAAATACAGGTATGTACATTATGTACAGAGTTTAGTCCCCCCTCCCCTTCTCCTCTAGACTTAGAAGATTCTTAAATAAATAATAGTAGTAATAATAACGAAAAAGGATATTTGGTATATACAGGTATTTACATTATATACAGGGTTTACATTAATGAACATTCACCTTCGTTATGTGCATGTGGTTATGTTTAAATGCGCAAGTGCTCGATAAGAGTTGACTTATTGTATTCTAGCTGACTATGGTGTGGTGTGTCTTGTGGAAGAGAGACCTGTGGTCTCTCATTGTGTATTTTTCTATTTTTTAGTTTCATTACCCCCTAGCTGTTCAGATGTGCGTTCTACTGTGTGGTTTCTTGTGTTGCGGTCTGTGTTGAGGAATCTATGTGAAAGGGACGACGGGCCCGGAGTCGTCGCTTATGTTCTATTTCCCAAATTCCAGGCTTGTTTCTATGGATGCATGCGCACACAGGCCATACATGTTCTCCCTTTTTCTAGACTTTCTTCTCTCCTCTTTTTTTTTCGTTCCTTCGCGTTCCCGTCTCTTTTGTCCTTCCTCTTACAGGCTGTATGGGCCCAGGTTCTACAGGTTTGCCTCATATCTGTGAGTATTCTAGGCTCATATTCTCCTCGTTGAAATCTCTGAATGTACACCCTTGCCCCCTTGGGGTCCCTGGGTTATTTGGTCCGCATCCCACTAGGCTGGGATGAATGGAGGAGCCACCGTGACACTGTTATTTTATCTGAGGATTCTCGCAACCCGGCCCCAGGGCTCGGGCGGGCGACCCCTGTTGTTCCTGGGGGCACATGTAGGTGGCCCCCAAGGATGCCTATGCGCCCTCCACCGGGGCCTTATTTACGCCCGTTGGCTGGTTTGCTTGTGCATGAGGTCCGTTTGTGTGTATTATGTGTTTTCGTGGTGTTTAGATGGGGGAGGCCTTGGTTGTCCCCCCCCCCCCCTTTATCGTGCTCTGATACTCTGTTGTTCACTTTGTGGTGTACGCTTTCTTTTCCGATATTCTCTCATTCTGGGTTTTTACGTTGATGGGATGGTGAGATGGTGGGTTCAGATTGGGGTTTGGGCCAGCCTGGGTGAGGGAACCAATATTGTTCACTTCGTGAGCATTGAGCCCGTCTTTTCCCCTTAGTTCGTTTACGTGCCCGTCTCATTTTTTTCTTTCGCTGAGAGGCAGTATTGGCCCAGGTTCTGCGGGTTTGCCTCGAATCTGAAATTGTTCTAGGCCCTCCTTCACCTCCTTTTGCCCAAGGAGTAACCACCCTTGCCCTTTTGGGGTCCGTGGGCTGTATGGTCCGCATCCCGCTAGACTGGGATAAATGCAGGGGCCAACGTGACACCGCTATTCTATCTGAGGCTTCTCGCGACCCGGCCCAAGGGTTCGGGCGGGCGACCCCTGCAGTTCCCGGGGGCTCCGGCAGGTGGCCCCCAAGGACGGCTATGCGCCCTCCACCGGGGCCTCATTTATGCCCATTGGCAGGTTTGCTTATGGATGTTGTCCGTTTTGTGAGGTTTATGTGTTTTCGTGGTGTTCAGGTGGTGGAGGCGCCGGTTGTTCCCCCCTACCGTACCCCGATATTCTGTTAGTCACTTTGCGGTGGCCCCTTTCTTGCCCGACGTTCTCTCACTCTGGGTTTTTACGTTGGTGAATTGGTGGATTCACATTGGGGTTTGGCGTAATTGTTATCCACCTCGTGAACATTAAGCCTATCTTTGCCCGTGTGCACCTGCTCTACTTTCTTTCTTTTTTTTCTTTTCTGTTTTCTTTTCAAATCCGCACCCGTCGACCCTTTAATATCTACGGGTGATTAGGCCCCTATGTGAGTGTTTATTTTTTTCTTTGTCGTATAGCGTTTGATATTTGTTTTACCATTTCTTCTAGCAGATCCATGACCTTGCGGTCATGGACCGCTGTTGGTTTAGTTGTGTCGTTTAATCCCTGTGGTAAAAGCCGAGTGAGTTGTGTGCGAAAGTGTGTAGTTAATGTACATGTAGCTGTGTAGTGTGTAAATGATGAGCACTGTTCTTCACAATGACAAATGTCATCTGGGGCTTTATTATGTTTTAAAAAATAATAAGGAAATCTGCCGTGGTTTTTTAATATTTGTGTTGTGTAGTATGTGGACGGTAAGCAATCAGGATTGTTGTGTATGGATGGTATCCAGGTGAATAATGGAGAGTATGTAAAGTCTTCAGTCCAGTAATTGTTCGATTCCTCGTAATTTAGTTTCCGTACATTTCCGCGGGCCTTATTTGCGAATTTGTCTGCGATGTCATTTCCTATGATGTTTGTGTGGCTTCGAATGTGTACTAAATGTATTGTGTGGGAGGTGGAAAGTTGCTAAAGGTGGAGTTTAATGGTTAGTACGGTTGGGTGTGTATTGTATGGGTTAGCGATAGCCTGAAGTAATGAGTAACTGTCTGAGTATAATGTGAAAGTGAAGGTTTGTGGTTGTTCGAGAAGTTTTAGAAGTGCGCGGTGAATGGCTGTGAGTTCTGCATCATAAATCATGGTGTGAGGGGCAAGTTTAAATTTACCGAAGTGTGTAATGTTGTAGCGTTTAGTCATTAAACATAGGTTGAGCCCACGGTGTACTTGTACACTGATCCATCTGTCAAAAACATATGTGTTGTGGTGAGAGTGGATGTTGTTGTAAAAGAAAAGTGTGGTAGGAGGGCTGGGCGAATGTTCCAAATGGGTGTATCGTGTTGTAGATCGGATGTTTTATATTCCGTGTTATTATAGGTGTAGTCTGTACGGAGTTGGAAGAAATGAAATAAGGCGGCTTCACTGTTGAGTAAATACTTTATGGAGAGGACGTTGGTGAGGACTCGGAGGCTGTTGTTGCTGACTGTGTGAAAGGCTTTACAGATTTTTAGTGGTGGGATTCGTTGGATATGTCAGTTTACGTGTGAGGTGTGTATTGTTTTGTTTGCCAATAAATTGGGGCGCCATATGCTATAATATGTTCTAGTGAGCGGGTGTATAGGTATCTAAAGTGTGTTGGTGTGATGCCCCAATTTCTACCTGAAAATGCGGATAGTGCGATTGTATGTTTGTAGACTGTGTTGCGGAGATGATTTGCGTGTGGGAGAAACGAGAGTTTTGAATCAAATATAATGCCTAATATTTTCATTTCTTGTGTGTGTGTTAAGCTATGGTTTCCGAGTTTGATGGTCGGGGGTCTTTTATGATAATGTCTACCTATGAGTGTAAAATTACCTTTAGATTGATTGAAGTTGATATGATGTTGTTTGCCTCAGTCATTTATATTATTGAGTGTTGTGTTTGCTGTTGTTTCTAGGCGTAGTCTTGTGTGTCCTGTGATGATTATGATTATGTCGTCTGCGTATGCCTGAACGTGGGTGTTAGAGGGGTGAGGGAGGTCAAGGAGGGAGGATATTAGTACATTTCATATGAGGGGTCTGAGTGGAGGGCCCTGTGGACTGCCCACTGGGGTGTCCAGGGTAACGGACTGGGATAGAACGGGGTGGGTAATCGTGCGGTTAGTCAAGATGGCTTGGAGGAGTAAGTAGAGGTTACGTGGGAGGAGATTTTGTTTGAAGTAGTCGAGTATGAGCCGGATCCATATGGTGTTGAAAGCGTTTGAAATGTCTAATGATATAAGGAGTTCTTTGTTTTATTCGGCTATTGCTGTTTTGAGTTTCTGTTTTATGTGGTATAGGGCTATCGTTGCTTATGTATTATGGGTAAATCCGAGTTGAAAGGGGTGCAAGAGTTTATTTTGGTGGAGGAAGTGATGAAGTCTGCTATAGAGAAGTTTTCTTAATTCTTTTCCGAGGAGGAGCTTAATACATATGGGGCGAGAGGATGAGGGTAGGGTAGTTAGCTTATTGGGATTTGGGATTAGAACGACCTTTGACTCTTTCCAAAGGTCGGGGTAATAAGAGAAGGCGAGGCATGCAGAAGAGCAGAAGAGGTTAGGAAATAGGGTGTAGAGGGATTTCAGGAGAGATGCTGACATGGTATCAAAACCCGGAGTGATGCGTGTGGGAATATGCTGTATGATATGTTTGATTTCATATTGTGTGAAGCAGCGGCGTAGACTTTCCATTTTCCCGGGGGGGGGGGGAGGGGGGGGGTACATTTTAGGGGGTACATTTTACAGCGTATGTATATCGCCATGTGTCCTTCCCTGTGTGTGTTATTGTTTTCTACATGCCACTAATAGAAGCTCGTTACATGGCACGTAAACAGCATCTCGGTAAGGATCATGGCCGGGGGGGGGGGGGGGCTCTGCTTCCCCTCCCCCCCCCCACCCCCCGCGTAGTCTACGCCTATGGTGTCGAAGGGAAAATCGTCGGGAGTGTTGGGCGGAGTCTGTACGCGCTGTGTTATTTCTTTATGGACGGCTGTATGTGGGTGAGGTTGGTGTTGTGGGAATTGTGTTTCCAATATGTACCGTACTGAGTCCTGAAGTGTATTTGTAGGTGTGCCATCTGGTTTGGAAGTTGGAGGAATGAGGGTTCATTTTTTTAATTTGTTCAGTGCTATTCTGTATGGTAGTGTGAAGATGTTGGTAAGATGTACTAGTGCGCAGAAGTCGCGCCGGGTTTTACGTTTTGCCTGTTTTATGTTCCTTTTGTATGCTTTGTGTGCCTGTATGTAGAGTGCTTTGTGTAAATGCGGAGATGGTCTTGTGAATGTTGGGAACGGCAACGGCGAGCTCTGACTCGTTTTCTTTCAATGTCCAGGTCCGGTGTCCACCATGGCTGTTTATGTTAGTGGTTCTTGACGTGTTTGTGTGTATAATGTGTTTGAGGAGTGCTAGTGAGTGTATCGGGGTTTTTTGCATTTGTGTAAACCATTGGTCTTGTGAAATCTCTGTCAATAATTTTTGCTGGCCTGATTTTGTCAGTATTTTTTGTAGTCGCTGTATTGTTGTTATAGGCTTGTATGAAGATGTAATTGTGATCGCTACTTGTAGTGTCTGATAGTACTGTCCAGTGTGTGATATCCGGTATTATGTTTTGTGATGCCATTGTGATATCTATCTAACTACAGCCGCGCGCAGATTCAAATGTTGGTAGTGATTCTGGTGTGTTCAGTGATAGAAAATCTCGTGCTATAATAAATTCTGCTAATTGCGCCCCCTTGTCGTCTGTTCTGTTGCCCCCCCCCCCCCCCCCCCCCGAGACTACATTTTTGGCGTTGAAGTCCCCGCCAATTAGAATGGGTGTGGGGTGAAATTTGGTACATAAGTCTGTAAGTGTCGTCAGTGTAGTGTTGAGGCCATCGTGTGGTGGGGCGTAAACTGAAATTAAGTAAAAATCTTTGGTACGATTGGTGAGACGGATAGCTACGATGTCGCCGGAAATATAGGCTGGATATATGTCAAAGGATATTGTGTGAAGTACAATGGCTGCGCGCGGCTGTGTGGGATAATGGATGACAATGTCAGTGAGTCCGAACCCTATCACCTTATTTCTAAGGTAATAGGGCTTCTGTAGCAATGATATGTGGATATCTAAGGTGTACCGGGTTATTCGAAGGCGTTCAGTTGCGGTGTACGAGTGGTTAGTTTTAAGTTGCAAAATGTTGATACATGGAGATGTAGTGTGTATGGTCTTTTGTTGTCGTTCGTGTATTTGTTGTTGTGTTGTGTTCATCTGTATTTTTTGTGTAGTCTGTCCTGCTAGGGGATAAGTTGCTTTAGAGGTAATTGATTTTTCGTTTCAGTCGTTCGATGTGCCACAGGTATGGGGGACATGCTAGGTCTAGAGCGCTGTGGGTTGGTCTGTCGTCTCCATCATGGAGGCGGAGACGTTCCTCACATGCAAAGCAACGGCGCTCGCTTGACTGCGAGCATTCCGTGCCCCGAAGCTCGCCGCCACATTCTGCGCACCTCGGTCGCGCCGAGCATCTCTCTGCCCCATGCCCGTAAGTGCGGCATCGACGACAGAATAGTATGTGTTGGTTTTCCTCAAATGAGCAGGGCGACCAGTGAATCAAAAGCCTTTCTCTCCCCCCGAGCTGTCGGAAAATAGAAAGAGACACCTTCACCACGACCATCTGGGTACCGTATTGGTTCGGGAAAGCTTTTACGATGGTCACCTCTTCTGGTGGGCCTTCAACGAAGTTTTGTCGGAGAATGCCAGCTTTCCATTCGTAGCCTCATAGGGAGGAGCTTACTCTTTTTATCTGGAGTTGGGGGTTTCGACGATATGGCCTCTTTGTTTCGAGGTTAGCTTTGAGTTCCGGCTTGCTGTTGATGGCTTTTTCCATATTATCTATGCCTTCTGGTGATTTACTGAGTACTAGTGCGCCTCCCTTTATTCGGCGCACCTCCGGCGCTTCCAGGCCGATGTCGGTGGGGGTGAATGCGGAGCGCAGAGCCTGCACCACCTGCCTGTGCTCCTCATTTTTCTTAGGTTTGGTGGAATATACTTGCAGTGCGGCTTTTGTGGGGGGAGGGGGGGGGGCTCCTTGTTTCCATTAGGTGTAGTATGTATTGCACTCAATGGCTCAGGCTGTTCCCCAGAGTTGGGGACCTCTGTGTTGCTGAGGCCTTCTTTAACCATGGAGGCATAGCTGGTTTGGGTGTGCAAGTGTGTGGGGGGGTCTCTCCGCGAGCCTTCACTTCAGGAAGGCATTTTCCACCAGCAGCTGCGTCGCCACTTTGGTCACAGCCTGGAAGCTGCCCTCCAACGGGTCGCGATAGTGGGCGAACATTTGCGTCCCCACGGCCGCGATGGCCTGCAAGAAGATGAGCTGAGCTAACCCCATCTGCCCGCGGAGAGACGCCTCCTGGGGGTTTGTTCTGCTCGTTTGGTCGTTCCGGTCTTATCCTCTCTTTGGGTTAGTTGTGGTGTTGTCTTTTTGACGTTTTGGCTCTTCAGGCTCTTTTTGGTGCGCTTTTCGGGGGGCGCCGGCGGTGCGCCGGCACTACCCCCGGAGTTGTCCTCCTCGGTTGCTGATATTGGGTGGGTCTTTTTAGTGTGGGTGCCCTTCTTTTAACCGTGTTTTTAGATCTTGCCAATGTCATTTCAACATCATTCAGGTCAGGAGAGTTTCCCTAAATCTCCTTGGCTGTCTCCGGATCTGAATCTGAGATGGAGTCAGAGTCCGACGACGAGTCGTCCGACAGCAATTGTGTTCTGTCCGCTTTCCTTATTTGTCCCGCCATGCCGCCGCCCCCCCCCCCCCCCCTCCCCCCGGGACCATTCAGGAGGGGGGGGGGGGAGTTTTTGGTACTTCCCGATATTTTACAACTCCGAAAGTGTTATTTATGGTTAGGGAATAAAATTTGAGAACACGAAAATCTTATTTTTATTCCTCTAGCTCATACCCTTGATTTTCTAAAAATTTTTGAAAATGTGAAAATTGAAGTTTCATTTTAGCCCCGTAGGAGGCGTGAGGGGACTGCGTTCTCGAAGGTTCCTCACCGCTCCGCTGTCCCGTGGGGTAGCAATATGGCGGGTCCGAGTTTATTAAGCGGCCGCCATCTTGGATATACCGGGAAGAACAATATGGCTGCCCCAGTCGCTCTCAATTCAAATATTTTGATGAAGATTACTCCGTAACGCGTTGGCTTTTCGCGAAACAGTTTCGCGGAAACGTGGACGCGTATCGGAACTACCGCCAGTGAAAATATTATGTGCCCCGATAGAATGGAAAAAAAACTTATGCCCTGTGAAAGTTGGCCCTATGTATTTGTATTTCCTATGGGGCCCACTCGGCCGAGATTTACCGTTCTGAACTAAAGGTTTACAAAAACAATTGGTGAAAGCCCTGTGTTTCCCCGAACTGCTGGTGTGTTAGCAATCTTTTATGAACACTTCACAGGCTTTGGGAGGTTGATAATTGAAAAGAATAGGCAAATAATCGCAGAGCTCACTCACCAGTGGTCCGGGCCAGTCCAGGGTTGCCAGCAGCTCAGTAGGCTTTGAGGACAGGAGGAAAGGGAAAGAGGCGAAGGGCGTTATGCTCAATTTACAAGCCCAGCCGACCTTATGTAGCCGATCAGAGAATACAAGTTTGCCTTCCGGTGCTCGGGGCAGGTGACAGAGAGGATACGTTCATTCAGGCAGCTCGGTCTCACATGGTAGGAGAGCGACTACAAAGCGTTGTGTTTTTCTTCTTCACTAGTGGGACAATCTCAGAATCTATGTCTGTATCCGCGAGCACAAGGTGTTCCTCGCAAAATCCGGCTTCTGTGTCTTCTTCTTCGTTGTCTTTTCTCTTAAGCTTTTTTTCTCCTGGCTGGGGTCATATCCGTTCCGGTACGCAGACTTGGCAGACACGCCTTCTTCCATTCACTGTATGACGTCGAGGGGTGGGGGAGCTGGTCTCAAGAGAATTGTTTGTAGAGACGTCTTCTTCTGCTTTCATGTTCTTGTGTTTTATTTTTTAACTTCAACAAAATCAGTTGCTTCTATTGTGTCCTTTCTCTCGACGGTGCGAGTTGAGCCTCTGCCGGGCAGGGATGCCTCTAGCTGTTCTAGTGCTGCTGCATGCGCCTTGTCGTTCCCTTGGATACTTTGGTGTCCAGGGATTCATCGAATTGTAATATTCGGTTTGGAGTTGTTTGGCCGTCGTCTAGGTTGTGTTGGTGGTCATGCTGTGGATGTCGAGTTTGCTGCAATCTTGCACCGCTTCTTTGCAGTCTGTTTAGATTTAAAGGCTACGTTTTTGTTTGAAATTTTTGTCTTCTTTAAATGACCACAATAGGTTGGAGTTCAGAATCCTTGACGCTTTTCTTGCTGCATAGTGGAGGGGCGAAGCGTCTGTGGGTGTTGGTACAGTAGTCTTTTTAGGCTGTGCCTCTTTCGTCATTGGTTTTGTCCGTGTATACAAACGTGTTCCTCTCGCCTTCGATAAGTGCTAACACCTCGCCTAGGTGTTTACTTGCAATGTAATTTCTTCTCTTCATATCACTCTTTGATTCATTTAGTGGAGTGGTGCAAATGTGAACCATGATTTAGTCCTCGCAGAGTGGGGGAGGTTCTGAAAACACCGGGTACTTTTTTTATGCAGTACACGAGTTCTTTAGGGATGGCCCGTCCCGGTTTAGTTTCTTTGGAGTCTCAGCACCTGGTCTGTTTGGTTTTGTTTCGCAATGTCCTCGATGGGGTTGATAGCTGCTATATGGTAAAGTGTTTCAATTTGCGTAACTTGTTAAGTTCGGTGATAACTCTCAGGGCTTCTCTGTTAAGTGATTATAGTACGTTCTTCTGTGCTTTGGTGATATTAAGGTAAGTATTCCCGTAAGTTGCTTTAGGCACAAGGACGGCTTTGACCATGGTCTTGAGAACCTGATCATGGACTCGCCACGTTTTGCGAGAAGTGCGTTTGATGAGATTGAGCGCCTCTATCCAATGGTGAAGTGTAGGACTCTATTTGTATTTTTGGAGAAGACTTGAGGGGTTAATTTAGATAAAATTTGAAATCTCCTGGAAGAACCATTTTGGAAGGCACAGTAGATGCCTCAATAGGGTTATAGAAAACCGCTGGATATGAAAAGTAGGAAGCAGCTGAGTGGCATATTGTGGCTAGAAATGAAAGTCAAGAATGCAAATCTGCAAGCATAGCTTTAGCGTTGATGAAGAATCGATCGTATTTACTCACGTTTCATTCCTCAGGTGGCATCATAATCAACACAAGATCTGAGGAAGAATTACGTTTTCATTTACTTCCCAATCTGGCGCCATGTTTGGAGTTTGACTAATCCTTAAATGGACATGCTCGTTTACTGTGTCCACAATCTTCAGTGTAATTTTTGGTGCTTCGAAGATTGGCTGCCTTTGTTCTGCGATGACCCGTTTTCGCTCATACTGTATATAGGTTTGGAAAGCTAAGTACAGTCCAGAACAAATGCGGCAACTTTTTGGGAAGGGAGTGGTTTCATTGCAAAAAACTCTAAAATATGACTTTTAATTTATCAAATATAAACTGATATTACGTTATTAGTTTTGCCGCTACAATATACTATAGAGTACAACGATCAGCTTATACATTATGCATATAAAGTAAGAAAATATTCTACACGTTTTGTCATATCCGTTTTTATTTCAAACCACCCTGCGCATAAACAATCAAGGTAACCACTTCGATAGGGGCGCGTCAAAAACGCTTTTCCTTCGGCGTTTTTACAGCGGAGCTGTTAAGGGCTAGGTTCCCCGGGATCGTGTCCGGTACCAAAGAAATGTCGACACAAACCTACGCGCCATCTATAAGCGACAGCGGCAACCAGTCTGGTTGCCGCCGTCGCTCATAGATGGCGGCAACCTTTCCTGCTATTATAGAAGAATGGATAGTTGGGCGAGTTAGTGAGAATTCATCGTAGGAAACAGCGCAAAAAAAAAAAAAAAAAAAGACGAGGACGAAGAAGAAACGCACGTGACGAGCGCAACGCACGTCACGTGTGTTTCTTCTTCGGCCTCGTCTGTTTTGCGCGCTGTTTCCTATGCTCTTATCAGTTTCGGTTTGGACTCACGATGAGTCGGCCGCGTGTCCTTTCTTCGGGGAAAGAAGACCGGGTGCGGAAGGAGCGGCGACGTACGCAGCAGCGCGAATGGGTTCGCAACCACCGTGTGCGTGGGGCGCTTTAGATTCCCTTGCAAAAGAAGAGCAGATCGCTCGCCTGGAAAGCCACCGCCGTGAACAGAAGCTACAGCTCCGCTGCTCTTCCTTCTTCACCAGAGTGGAAAGGCTGAAAGTTTTTGTTCGGCATAAGGAGAAAGGAAACATCAGATAAAACGCCGGAGCCTGTTACGCTATGCGTCTTGTTTCTAGCAGTAGCAGCCTCATGCTAATGACTAGTTTGTTTGCTCAAAGTAACCTTCCTCTGAAATATTTTAAAGATGCCAGCACACACCACGAACGCTCATTCATGGCGAGTTCTGATTACCATATACTCTTTGAAAAAAGAGTATACATGCATTCCTCCATAAAGAGAGAAAGGATCTTGTAACGCGTGTTTTTTCAGAACAAAATAAACTTTGGTCTCTGAAAGTAGGGAAGCAAAGTTCCTCCCTCGTCTGCATCTAATTGGGGAGGCCCCGAATAGAGCAAATCGGGGTCTAAAGGGCCTCACGAGGACGCTATACGTTTTCTTTTCTTATATTTTGTAAACAAATTGCTGCCGCGATGAAACCGAAAATAGTTGACAGAGTTTTCGGACAGGCAAATATCTCGGGATAGTGGCGGCCCCCAGTGCCGGCAAGCAGCTATCGCAAGTTAAGCAGTCAGCTCCTTTTAACAAATCTGAGCAAGCCACTGCTTTTGGGGCGAGAGGAGCAGCAGATAAAAATATTTCACCGGCTGCGCACGAACTGTATTTATTGCCGAAGCGAGATTCCCGCGCAGGTAAGGAAACCTGCATTTCGAGCGCAGCTAATCAGTCATTTCGCTGTCAACACTGCGATGTTATACAAATAAAACCGAAACTCGTCCACTTCGTGCACTTCACGTCTTATTTTTGCTATTCCTCAAGTACAATACGCTTCGTCAACACCGCACGTCACGAAGGTGTGGTAAACCATTCGCGAAACAAAATGGTAGCATACTTGCGTATAGCACGACAAACAAAAACTATTGCGAAGCGTGAAAAAGGTTAAACAACTAGCACCAGATCAGATGTTGCGATATTAATTTTAAAAGTAATTAAATTACATTCCTCATTACTTTCCTCGGAAATACAGAAATTAAATTAAATTACCTTACAAATTACCGCATACTAAAAGTACGTACTTCACATTACAATTACTTTGGAAGAGTAATAAAATTACATCCAAATTACTTTTAAATTCATTCAGCTAGGCAGTATGTCGTGCCCGCGACGACAGAAGTGTTAAACTTAATGTCGATATTAAGATATGACTAAAACACACAGCTCACCGGCTTTGCTGTTCATTCAGCGGTGAAGTTGATCCGTTAATGGCTGATGTGATTGCGTCCTCCTGATTTTAGAGAAGTCGTCCACTTCGGTTGGTCGGGCTATGGTTGCGCGTTTTTGTATGAAGTCATGACGACAGTCGGGAGATGTGCTGAAGTGCCCCTTATGTGGCCTTGGGCGAACGGGACCCATTGTTCCCAAACCCATTTTTCACAAGGTTGAGGAGATTTCTAATGCTTATTCTTTCCGACTCACACGCAGTCGAATCCTTTTCTCTCGAGGACACCGGTCAGCGCATCCCCGAACGTTCTTCTCGAGGTGTATTCAGGGAGCAAGACGTCTGCTTCTTGCGCACGAGCTGCGGTGACGTCTGAGAGACGTCGAGCTCTGATTGGCTCTGATTGATAGGATAGTGGGTAGACTTCAAAGCAAGCTGCCTTGAGGTCTACCATCTATCCTTCATTCAGAACCAATCAGAATTCGGCGTCCTTCTTACGTCACCAGAACTCCCGCGCAAGAAGCAGACGAACTTGCGCTCTGCATTGGTCCGTAACACAAGAAGATTGCGAATAATCGCGCGTTGTCACACGAGGGGGCCGGATATTTTCCGGGGCAGAAACGCCACCAGAGAAGAAAAGGGCTGGCCTGCGCTTCCAAGAATGTGTCCTTCCTGAACGAACCAAAGGCTATATTTGTGCGTTCGCTTTGAACCGACCTACCCTCCGCAGATGAGCCTGCTTTGCTTGCTTTTTTACCGTGTCCGACTATATTCCGTTCACCCCTAAGCTGATAGTGCGGTGGTAGCTACGCGTTCGTCGGACCAGTCAGCCGCCTGCCTTTTATCACCTGATTTCGCTCTCTGCGCGTGGGCTTGTCGCAGACGTGATAAAGTGACAAAAGGTCGACGTACGACTAATTCAACTAGGTCGCAGCGTCCACTGCGCTGTCAGCTCAGGGGTGAACGGTGCATGCAAAATGCATATTTACCTACAAAGGACAAGGCAACACCTGAGGAGTTCTAGATGCTTTGGCAAGAGATTTAAGATTAACGTCTCACTCCTCGTCACAGGTTTTAGAATGTGTTGACCTCTGTAGTAACGTGCCCTCCACATTGTAACTGGAACGGTCCCCGATTAATAATATTAATAATAATAGTCTTTATTGATAAAAATCAACAGTACAAAATGTCAGGTCTGCCGAAGCCGGTTAGGGCTTGTGTGGCGCGACCCTGGCAGTGGAAGCACACTCTTTGTAGCAGAAAATAAAACACAATTTAGCGACTAGTACTCAAAATTTAGAATGCTTATTTCTATCATTAAACGGACTCTTAACGTTCTTCTTAAGGTGATAAGTCGATTTGGAAAGAAATACAGATACAGGTAATGCGTTGACTATTTTGGGAACATAAAATGCCCTAATGCTTTCCCCATAGCGACTATATATATACGTGGGACTTCAAAGCGAGTATTGCACCTTGTTATACGTGGTGCACTTTTTTGAATGATAAAGTCCCGGTTCCAAAAGTACTGCTGAACGACAGTTTGCAAAGAAAGTGAATAGAAACAAGGTAACTGAAGCGAGGCGAAGGTATTGTCACTTGAACATAACGATAAATTGTAGGAGACACTTTTCAACATCCCCTTCAAAATACCATTCAATCTATCGTGCCATTGGAGGGAACAATTAAAAAAAAGAGTAATACCGTATACCTGAGCACACTTTAGGCCAGAGAATGCATTATCAACTTTCTCACTGCAAACGGAAGAAACATTTTTAAATTGTAAAGCTGGCATGAAACACTTCGGAGACGCTTCGCAACAAAAGCCATATGCGTGTTCCATGATAAACCGAGATAAAAAAAAAAAAAGATACCAAGATACTTAACAGAATGAACATACTGGACAGAAGTGCAGCAACAAGGAACACAGTTAGATCCATGCAAAAATACGTTCGGGAAGACGGTGAGCTTTTTCCAAGGGCTGCGAAAACATACATGCATATTTTTTAAAGAATTCACAGGTATCGTGTTTTCTTTGAAGCAATCCATAACTGCCACAGCATCCGTTTGTAGCATACGCATGGCGGGTTCAATATGAGTGTGACTTGTAGAAAACAGTGTCATATGCATATTGTAGCATGCTACTAGTGACAACAGCCGGAAGATCGTTTACATAGACATTGAATAATTCAGGAGATAGTATGGAGCCCTGCGGCACTCCAGAGAGGAGAGGAACTTTGCTACTTCGAACATAACCCAAGGACACCAACTGCGAAGGAGATCGAAAGTAATCTTGCAGCAGAGCGAAGAAAGGACCTCTGAATTCTACACGGTACAATTTCTTAATTAAAATTGCATGATTAACAGAATCAAATGCTTTTTAACATCGAAACAAAGCGCGCATACACAAGAGTTGTTTTCGAAAGGCGAATGAAGGAAGTCGAAGAACACGTCTAGTAAGCATGACGTGGCACGCCCCGCGACAAAGCCCTGCTGTAAAGATGAGATGATACAATGCTTATCAAGAAAATGCTTTTTAACATCGAAACAAAGCGCGCATATTTCTTTTGAAGGAAAATAGAATCGAAAGTAACTCGGCCCTTGAAATTGCAGGAAGAAAAGCAGATTACGATACTATATTTATATCATAGGCATTGGGCATATTGTCCCCTGTGCTAATACAAATGAAAGAGGCGAAATGTCGAGCAGAAGTAGTAGCTGTTGCTAACTAAATTGGTTCCAAAGCTCTTTTCCAATATTTTAGAGGCACTTTTTCGAGAGACACCGCGAAGCTCGTTAATTATTGACCACGTTTCCCTAGAATTGAAACGCGCGTTATAAAGTTTTTCTGTGTATTGATTACGTCTAGCAGGGCGTATTAGTGGATTTACATGATTCCGAGATGCCTTGTATTTCATTCACAACTCCTCATGTCTTAGCGCACGCCTGCTACGCTTCGATAGAAGTTCTTTATATTTGATAGCCTGAAGAATGTTGTCGTTAAGCCATACTTGTTCCGATCTACGCTTCCTTACATTAACAGTTACTGTGCTAGAATCCTTAAATGCTTTAATAAGCGAGACTACTTTAGTATAGAGTTGAGATGATTCTTTCTACATGTAGGAGAAACTCCCAATCATACGAAAAAACAAGATTGTTAAAAAAGGAGCGTTTAAGGAAGTTAAATGTTCTTGACACCCGAATAGGTGTTTGCCCATGTTCACCGGAATTAATCTGAATACCAATGAAATAGTTGGTAGCTAATTTTTCGGTAATAACAAACGATTTAACTGAGGTAGTATCAGGTGCCCTAACGTTTATGTGGTCAATACAAGACGTAACCAGCTTGTCCCTCAAGAATTCTACCCAGGTAGGAGCAGCTAGCAGGTAGGTTCATATAGTCACACACTAAAGGAACATTGTCTTTTAGGGTGTCGATCTTCAAATACCATAATAGTGGCCATAAAAAAAGAACTGTCTTCATTTTGCGTCCAGCTGAAGAGCGACCTTGAATTTTGTTGTGTCTGTCTTTCCTCGAAATTTAGTAAAACGCTGCTTGCTGTGTGTTATCGACTCCCTGGTAGTGACTCTACATTTCTCAAAAAACTACACACTGCTCTAAATGAAATGACAAAACGCTTCCCCAAAGCGAATCTGTTACTCTTTGGTGAATTCAATCTTCCTGACATTGACTGGCAGCTACCAAAAACTACATCCCGAGACTCCCAGCTCTTCCTCGATGTAGGTATGATGTTTAATCTCAGTCATGTGATCGATATGCCTACCCATCACGAAAATATTCTTGATCTAGTTCTTGCATCGACACCTGATCTCGTGCAATCAACTGTTTTTATGCCCGGCCTTAGCGATCATAGAATAATAAATATATTGTTAACTTTGCCTGTTATAGTTAAGACACCTGTGTCTAAAGTCATCCGCAATTTTAACAGAGCTAATTATGACGGAATTAATAATGAGCTCACCATCTTTTTTGACGTCTTTCTCTCCTTCTATTCCTCACGGACCGTTGAGGACAATTGGCTAATTTTTAAGCGCAAGTTAATTGACCTCATCAATTTATATGTTCCCCTGCTGCGACTCCGTGGGGATGTTGGGCAACCATGGTTTAACAAAAAACTGAAATCAATTGATAACAAAAAGAAAAGGCTTTTTCGAAAAGCGAAAGCTAGCGGCTCCTCAATTGTGTGAATAAGTACTTCTCCTGCCTAAAAGAGTACACTACTTTGATTAAATCTTAAAAGGAAAGTATTTTCATCAAGATTTTCCCAACATTCTTCGAAATAACCCTAATAAGTTTTGGAAAACAATTACACCAAACCCCGGAACCCAGTCGATTCAACTAATAGACGGTAGTGTCGTCGTGCCTGACGAACTTACCCCGGATTTAATGAATGCTTGTTTTTCCTCTGTTTTCACAATTGATTCATCAGATAACATCCCTTCCCTCTCTCCCCTTCAACTTCCTCGCATGCCACCAATCACTGCCACTGCAGCTGGTATTTAGAAGCTTATAGATAAGCTGAAGATTTCTTCCGCCCCTGGCCCTGATACTATCTGCTCAAAACTACTGAAAAATACAAAATGTATTTCCAGTTCATGTCTTCAGCTAATATTTAACCAGTCACTGTCTAACGGCTGCATTCCGACAGATTCGAAGATTGGCCGGGTCATTCCTGTCTACAAAAGCGGCGATCGATTCCATCCCAGTAACTATCGTCCAATATCGCTAACGTGTATTGCATCAAAAGTTCGAGAGCACATCATTCATTCGAACATTATGAATCACTTAACCTATAACAACCTCCTTCATAAGCAGCACGGTTTTCGCAAGGGCTATCTGCACTCTAACCTTGATTCACGATCCCAAACGGACACCATCTTTCTAGATTTCTCAAAAGCTTTTGATCGTGTTCCTGACCTCCGACTCCTTTCAAAACTTTCCTGTCTCAATATTGATCCTTTAATTGTGTCTTGGATTCGCAGCTTTCTTTCATCCAGAGTCCAATACACGGTTGTAAACTCGTTAGAATCTAACCTTACCAGTGTCTTGTCAGGTGTCCCACAAGGCAGTGTACTAGGTCCCCTCCTTTTCTTGATCTTTATTAACGACTTCCCAAATTCAGTCACCTCTAATATACGTCTATTCGCCGACGATTGTGTAATATATCGCCAAATAAACTGTTCTGTCGATCATCTCCTCCTTCAGAATGACCCAGAAAGCATAACTAAATGGTGTGATCAATGGCTTATGTTACTAAACCACTCTAAGTTTAAATTTGTCTGTTTCTCCCGCAAGAACTCCCCATATCTCTTTCAGTATTCTTTAGGCACTGAACAAATCGAGTGTGTGAAATCATACAAATATCTTGGTGTTCATTTTTCTCCTAATATGTAATGGTCTCTACACATTAACACTATATATGCTGAAGCTTCTAGAACCCTTGGCTATATAAGACGATGCCTCCACTCTGCCCCTCTTGCCCTACGAATGCTGGCCTACGAGACATCTGTCCGCGCGAAGATTGAATATGCTGCTTCTATTTGGTCTCCTCATGAACTCTATCTCACTAACACCTTAGAATCTATTCAAAATCTTGCCGCCCGATTCATCCTATCTAATTATGAACGTTCTGCCAGTGCATCAGCCATGAAGGCTGCTCTATATCTTGTCACCCTCATTACTCGCCGCAGAATTTTACGCATCCGTCTCTTCCATAAGATCTTCTATCACCACCCTCAACTCAGACAGTCACTGCTATTAGATCCCCATCGTTCATCCCGACGCCTTTGTAACCTCCTTAGTGTACGTCGCATTCCTGGTTTAACTGTCAGCTTCAACCACTCATTTCTTCCTCTTGCCATAATAGAGTGGAATAATCTGCCGGATCATATTGTGTACATCAGTGACTCCGATCTTTTTAGAAATGCCGTGTCATCCATATATAATGCCTAACCAGCAACATGTCTTCTTGTGTGGTCAGTGTTAGGCCACTTCTTAATCCTGTTTTCGTTTTTTTATGGATAAAAGTTCTACATGTATGCCTCCCGGTATTATCCCCCCTTATGTAATGCCCCAATGGGGCCTTTAAGGGTCAATAAATGAAATGAAATGAAATGAAATATTTTTTTTATTGTCGATGACGTATTTAAATAGCTTTTAATTGCATCTAGAAAGGCAGCAATATTTAACGACGGTGGTCTATACACTGTGAATAAGAACACTCTAACATCAGATTTATTAATATGAAACGCCAATGACATATCATGACTGAAGTGTACAGGCACTTTTTTCGTAATAAGGGAGTTCCTTGTGAAAATACCAATGCCACTCCCACTGCCCATTGGGTGCGTAAAAAAGAATTCATTAAGACCATTAATAGTGAACAGTTGCAACGCTGCTTCTGGGACATTAGTTTTTCTTACAACATAGACATCAACACAGTCACCCAGGTTCTCGACAATAAGCAGATATTTATCCCAGTATTTTCTAATGCTACGCGTATTTACGTGAACAACTGTAATGTCTCTAGTACAAGGCGACTGCAATTCGTTTTTGAACAAATAGAAATCGGGGCACTCAAGGAACTGTACTGTCAGGGCTCTAGTTTATTCTTTCAAGGTCCTGTTCTTATCGGATACGGACGGACGTGGCCTCCACCTGCTCGCATAGGAAAGATCTTTCCGTTGCGCATCCAGACACATTTAAAATGATTGATC
The DNA here is from genome assembly GCA_013358835.2 of Ixodes persulcatus. Lineage (NCBI taxonomy): Eukaryota > Metazoa > Arthropoda > Arachnida > Ixodida > Ixodidae > Ixodes > Ixodes persulcatus. The sequence continues at coordinate 159,850 of JABSTQ010010438.1, forward strand.
TCGCCACGAGTTCTGGCCTGCCAGAAGAGATAACGGTTAAACATTGTTAGGTTCTCATTGAAGTATATCTGCGAAACAGACTTGTTAACCACTAGCGTACGCAGTTTACCCCTTGTGTTCAATTAGGATCCACGAACTTCAGTTGATACAAATTTTATCAGGACCGGAGGTGTTTTGCCTTCCTGTCCGTGTATTCTATGCAGACGGATGATTTGGGAAGGGTGAAGGAAGGACAATTCCAATTGCTTAGATAGGTCAGCACTGTTATGCATCAGCTTTTAGTTTGGAGTTACAGACATTCCGTGAATTCCAAGGTTAGGAAGGCGACTGTGCTGTTCGGTCTCGTTTAACTCCGCGTGCAGTTCCATGATATGGGCAGCATTTTCCGATACGTTCTAGCCCACGTTGGACCAACGTGGTTTGCGATTCTTTTATCCAATATTGGCATAGAGGTTTCACCGTTGGCTGAACCAACATTGGCATCCAGCGCCCTACACACTGGCTCTTCCAACATTGGCCTAAATATTGGCTATTCCAACATTGGCATCCAGTCTAATACACTGGCAATTTTTTTGCATCCATTGTCTATGAAATTGGATGCCATTTTTCAGTCCGTGTTCTAACCAGTGTCACAAAAACAGTGCAGAGAACCAAGCAAGTCCCTTGCCCTTTTTCCTCAAGCACTGTTTTCTTTCTGATACTAAAATCTAATAAATGCAGCAATTTTACCATATTTCGACACTTTAGAAATCATTAATGCATGCAAATGAATTGTTCATGACGTTTGACTGTTAATAATTTATTTAAATCGAATAAAAATATTTAAAAAAAATTGTGCAACCAGGGGGGCCTAGGCAGACTCGGCGACAGGCTCGGTAGTGGACAGGGCAGAGGGCTGGGCGAAGAGCTGGGCAAAGGGATTCCACGCAGGGGCCTGGCCACATGATTCTGAAAGAGACAGATGCGGGCGCTTGGATTCAGGTGAAGGGTTTCAGAGGCTCTCAGTTCTCTCTTACGCTTGTCAATAACGAATATAAAACTAAAACATAGCTTCATTATTATTCGCCGCCCTTTAATTAACTCTACGATTAATCGGCTCAGTTACTCTGCAAGTATAAAATCTCGGAAAGGCCTACCAACTTTTTTATGTTTACTTTTCCATATTATAAACTTTATATTCCAGTGAATTATTTTTCGTTAATTTGTATGTAAAGAACTTAGTACTGCCTTCTAATATAAATAGATAAGCAGGTAAGAGACCGGGGTGAAGGAAAGCTTAGACTGGGTGAAGGAAAGCACTGTAAAGGCTGGGACGCGCGAGCGTCTTGAGTCGAGGTTTGAGTCCCGTTCAGCTCGTACGCTGGCTTTGGCAGTGCTTCCTTTACCCCCGTCTCAGCTGAGACGCTGTTTCCAGAAAGACGGCCCAGGCGTTTACTATTGTTTTGTTCGTCCGACTTGTCCTTACTTAGAGCTCGATCGATCTAGATTAAAATATTTATAGTGGTTTAAAAAATCAATGAAATAGTACGAAGGTTATTTCATAAATTGCTTAACTCTACTCTTGCAACATCATGGCGTCCCTCAACCTTTCACCTAGCTTTAAGAAGTCTTAAGAATTACAATCTCGCCATTTAGGTTAACACCAATATTTCTACGTTGATTTGAAAAAAAAAGAAGAAAAAAACGTTCTTAATATTTATGGTATTTGCGGCACGGAAATATGTAGTTATTAATGTATCCATATTGCCTCCACAATATTCAGAATTTATAAATGCAACCGCTGGCCTCCCTCTTCAGCTCACCACTGTCAAACGCACTACTAAATTAACAGTTCAATAAATACCCCGGTATACGTAACCACATGACAGTTGAACAGAACTTGATGCTTGAATCAATCAAGAGTTTAAAATAAATCGCGCACATAAAATAGCTTGTCGTGTAAAGACAATTACACTCGCAGAGCGCGGTGATATAACTGACACTCCACTCGCACCCAACAAGCCGAACCTTGGCAAATAAGGACTACACAACGCTCTGTGGTATTCGGCTTGGAAATACCGGGAGGACTTTTTACTAATAGCACACATCTACCGCCAAGAAGACAGCCATATTTTAACACAAAAAAATAAAAATAAAAATGACTTCGAACACAAAAATAACCAATCAGAATGTCTCTCACGGTCTATTAGAATAAAAAGCACTTGCAAATAGCGGTGTACAGGGCCTTGCGGGCCGATCGCTCTGGATTACACGTTGAACTCGTCGCAGATTCCTGGCACAGAGTTCGACACTGTTCAAACTCATCGGATAGGGACAAAACGTGCATTGCGTAGCAAGAATACCTATCCCCAATGGTCAGGAGGACTTCTCCTTGTCACTCACATGGAAGAGAAGGCGGTCCGTCGTGTCTTCGGTCCGTCGAAGCTAGTGGTCACATGTATGCCCACAACAAAGGAAGATCACCGGTGTGTAGGCGCTGCCGAAATAATATCCTTGGTCTTGGCAATCCGCATGTTGAAGATCGCACTTGGCACTAAGACGAAATGCGCTGCTGGTGATCGGAACTCTCGAACTAGATTTACCACATTTACCACAGAAGCGAAATCTACAGCAGGCCCGCAGGCCGCATCACACGCGTAACTAGGTCCGGTCTTCGCAGGCATTCCGGGTTTGTCAACGGCTAATGCGTCATCCGTCAAACCACGTGATCACGCTGCGCCTTCAGCTTAGGGAGAGGGAGAAAAAGAGAGAAGGAGTAGAAAGAAAGCAGCCCAGAACGGGGGGTGCGCTTACAAAGGCTAATCTTCAGGCCCATCTCAACAATGAACCCAACCAGAGGATTCGTCACTTTTACCCAAGGTTGATAGTGCAGTGGATATTATGCGTGGCCTTGGGCTTTTAGTCAGGTTCCGTGCTCTGCCTTATCACCAGCTTCGAGACTGTAGTCACGTGACCCTAACCGGAGACACGATTGGCCTAAAACACGCATAGCGTCTACCCTGCTGCCTATACTAATTGAACAGGACAGCTCTTTGAAGGCCAGCTTTTGAATTTCTAAAGAGGATGTCCAGCCCAAAAGTGATTCTAAACGGGGCAAGTTTGAAGACACTATGTTTTACGTCGTATAATTCACATTAAAATTTAGAATGAAGAAATAAACGCGACTATATTTTGCGCACGATGTCCACAAATAAATAAATAAATATATATATATATATATATTTTATCCATAAATTTAAAATTATTTGTACACTGTTAGGTTCGCGTTTTTAAACTTCAAATTTTTTTTACGAAAGAGTTACACATAAAATGCACCACGGACAGCACATCGTCCGACTTTCAACGCACGATGAAACGCCGACGCTCGCTGACAGAAGGTTGCGATGCTGCGCGAACAATTTTGGAAAGATGCTGCGTAGGCTACGCCGGGCGCAACGGCTTCGCAACCGTTCGAAGGGCAAAGGATTCGCGACGACATAGTAGCGTCTTCCAACTTCAGTAAGCTAACGGGGCTCGAGAGTACCACGCTCACATTTCCGCAGAGCGAGCGCGGCCGGCGAGATGGAGGCGCAGTATGCTCTCGCGTCGCGATTGCTACGTCGTGCACTGGCAGTCGAAGCAGCCATCCCGAGACTTCATTCGAGTTCAATAGACAACTTTCTAGCGCGATAAACTCTCGTAAAAGTGAGAGTAGAAGTCGCTTCGGTTGGCGGCGTAAGCGGCGGCTTTATGTTTGTTGACACCTGCGTCGACAATGACAAATATAGACAGAAACATTAAATATAAAAAATAAAGTACGCAGAAAGCAATACAAACATGGCAGGGGCACGGGCAAAGTAGGAGACGTTAACGCTACGGAATGCATATACATACAAAATACACTGGAATAGACAAAAATATTTAAATCTAAAAAACGGAATTAAGTTTTCAACGCCGAGGTAAGGCAATGCGAAGGGAGAGCAGCAGGCAAAATAAAACTGCCATAGTCCTATGGCAGCTAAGGACGTATTTGTGATCGCGGTTGTAAAGCACCGGCGACGTACGCCCCATGAAGTTGGGTAAATAAAATTCTCGCCTCGAGCGAGCGCGTGAATGACTCTTTTTTTACTTTCCTACCTCTGCAATGCAAAAAAAGGGTCGCGGGTTTATAGCTTAGGCGACACAAATATCGATAAGCCATTGGCTATGGCAATGCAATATTGACCAGCCTATACCATGACATCACCAATATTGGAAAACTCTTGGCTTTGACAGTTTAACATTAACCAGCTTAAGCCAGCGTTTTTTCAATATCGGAAAGCCATTGGCTCTGACAGTCCAATATTGTACAGGCTTTGCCGGCGTATATCCAATATTGGAAAGCTATTGGCCTTGACAGTCCAATATTGGACAGCTTATGCCGGCGTATAGCCAATATCAGAAAGCCAGTGGCTCTGACAGTCCAATATTGGACAGCTTATGCCGGCGTGTATCCAATATTGGAAAGCTACTGGCTTTGACAGTCCAATGTTGACCAGCCTGTGCCAACGTATCACCAATATTGGAAAACCACTGGCTTTGATAGTCCATTATTGTCCAATGTGATTCCAATATTGGGAAACATATGGCTCGTTGGGCCACTGTTGGTCCATTCTTTGCCACATCAATTCCAATGTTGGCCCAATACGGTGTGCTGCCTGGGGTAGTTCTAAGTAGGGACACTTCTACCCTGAGCTCTTTCACCCCAGTCTCGTCGGTTGTTGTTTTCTTGAGTAATGTATAGTACTGAGCCGAGTTAAATTCCACCGACTCCCTCAGCTAATTTTTTACTGTAACCCACAATTCATCGATTGCAGACTTCATTGCGAGTAAGCCGTCTACCTTGCCAGTTAGAGAGAAAAGTGATTACACTTCTTCTTTCAAAAACAGGAGTTGATCGAGTTTCGCGTTCATTTTGGCAAACAAGGCCGAGAAGTTAACGAAATCAAACTGGGAGGCACCCACATCCGACACCGAAGTCGCCCGCCCATCCTTGGTCCTACATGTTCGACATCGCCAATACTCGCGCTGTCTAAGTCCCATGCTTACAAACGTAGTTTCCGCGACACCAAAGCACGTGTTGCCAAGATGATTCAAAAAGAAACACTCCGAACAACATACAAAACAGTTATTATCGGGTAATATCTGATAGTCAATCGTTTGAAGCCATGATGCACCTAACCGACGAAACAAGCCAGACAGTCACTCAAAGTTGCAGTCGACGGCCGTAAAGTAAAAATAAAAACTTTGGCTAAGACGTTGCGTTCACCTACCGTACAAAATAAAAGGTTTCCGACAAGCCGAAGAATGGCCGCCGACTGCGAAGACACAGCGTACAGGAGCTGTTTTTATCGCTGTCCGAGAGACAGTGACGTCGATGAGATGCCGGCCAATCCTGGTGCAATGGGTACAGTCCATAGTAGACAGGGGGTATTCAGCGTCTTCCAAAGCGGGGGCCGCAAGCAGAGTCATCCGGTAGGTTCCAGGGTGGCGATCCCGGCGATGACTATGCCGAAGCCAACCTGCCGTACAAAATAGAAGGTTGCCGACAAGCCGAAGAATGGCCGGCGACTGCGAAGACACAGCGTCCGGGAGCTGTTTTTATCGCTGTCCGAGAGACAGTGACGTCGATGAGATGCCGGCCAATCCTGGTGCAGTGGGTTAGTCCATAGTAGACAGGGGGTATTCAGCGTCTTCCAAAGCGGGGGCTGCACACAGTCATCCGGTAGGTTCCAGGGCGGCGATCCCGGCGATGACTATGCCGAAGCCAACCTGCCGTACAAAATAGAAGGTTGCCGACAAGCCGAAGAATGGCCGCCGACTGCGAAGACACAGCGTACGGGAGCTGTTTTTATCGCTGTCCGAGAGACAGTGACGTCGATGAGATGCCGGCCAATCCTGGTGCAGTGGGTCAGTCCATAGTAGACAGGGGGCATTCATCGTCTTTCAAAGCGGGGGCCGCAAGCAGAGTCATCCGGTAGGTTCCAGGGCGGCGATCCCGGCGATGACTATGCCGAAGCCAACCTGCGGTACAAAATAGAAGGTTGCCGACAAGCCGGATAATGGCCGCCGACTGCGAAGACACAGCGTACGGGAGCTGTTTTTATTGCTGTCCGAGAGACAGTGACGTCAATGAGATGCCGGCCAATCCTGGTGCAGTGGGTCAGTCCATAGTAGACAGGGGGTATTCAGCGTCTTCCAAAGCGGGGGCCGCAAGTAGAGTCATCCGGTAGGTTCCAGGGCGGCGATCCCGGCGATGACTATGCTGAAGCCAACCTGCCGTGCATAATAGAAGGTTGCCGACAAGCCGAAGAATGGCCGCCGACTGCGAAGACACAGCGTACGGGAGCTGTTTTTATCGCTGTCCGAGAGACAGTGACGTCAATGAGATTCCGGCCAATCCTGGTGCAGTGGGTCAGTCCATAGTAGACAGGGGGTATTGGGCGTCTTCCAAAGTGGGGGCCGCATGCAGAGTCATCCGGTTGGTTCCAGGGCGGCGATCCCGGCGATGACTACGCTGAAGGCAACCTGCCGTGCAAAATAGAAGGTTGCAGACAAGCCGAAGAATGGCCGCCGACTGCCTTTTCGCAGTGAATTTGTTTTGACTGAGGTCTCGTGAACCATGGCCTTACAGCTGTCCTACTTCATCAGCTACGCCCTTCGACCCCGTCCTTGTGCGTCTGTCGCTGTCTCGACTATCGCGTCACAAATTTTGTTCTCAGATGGGCATCGGAAAAATGTAATTGCAAAATTGATGCGATATTTTTTTTAAAATTATTGCCAGTAATGTCATTACTGCTGTCTCTGCACCAGGTGACACGGTCGAGCACAGTATTTGCGAGCAGGTATGCTAGGTGGCGCTAGATAGCGCCCGATTAATGGGCCACACAAATAATTTTGTTCTCTCGCGCAGCCATTGCGCTTCGAGGTCTTTATCATACACACATGTCCAACTTTACTAGATTAGGTCAGTCGTAGAACTCCCGTAGAGAGGCGTAGCCCCCTCACTCCCTTCAGTCAGCTTCTAGTCGTTTGAAGCGCCATCTTGATTTTCGTCTCAAAACTGTGTGTGCCATAGAGTACGGTAAAACGCCATCTAGACGATGTGCTTTAAAACATAGGCTTTTCTAAGACTGCAATGCAGTTGCCATAAATGCCGTCCCTAAAACAGTGTTGTGTCGAGCAACGTGAGGAGGGCCGTGGGGGGAGAGAGCACGTGGAAGCACCATCAATGGCAATAGGTGCACACGTTGCAGTTTACGTAGCACTAGTTACAATAGCATCAGCTGAACATATTAACATCACACAGAAATCCTACATACAAACAAACATCAACATGAACGCTCACTGCTCCGATCACTAAGTCCGCTATTTAATATTTTACCGCTATTTTTATTACTAATTTGGTAGGTTTTTATTACAATGTCTTAGTGGAGATCAATTAGCATTTCTCAACGTCGTTTTTTCTTCCGAATAATATTGTAGGTAAATATAATTTATATTCACTAAAATAAAACATTTCATCGGAATCGCAATGTCTCATTTCAGCTGGTAGGAGCAATCTTTTGTCCAAAATAATTTTTCGCTACTTCTAATGTTGTATGCACATATGTTGTTTTACATTGGGCACGTTTTAAGTTTGTTTGGATCTCGCGCCCAAGAACCAAATGCGCATAAGTTGCCTCTTCTCTACACCAATCCAATTGATAAAACTCTGCAGAAGTGCATGCATTCTCGTATTCCAACACATATATGTTTGTTGCTTTGGAATCCAAATTCATGGCTAAAGTCATATTTAGCACGAACGCTAAAAATGGCTTCAGCCAGGACATTTTTAGTGGATTCCTCAATTCATTGAGACCTGAGAGGGGTCAGAATCGTCAAGGCAAATAATATATTAGATGATTCCTCACAAAAGCTGTTATATGTTCATTTCCCGCCAAACCTTCCTCTGGCTGAACAGGTGGCTGGCGGTGATGGCTCACATTTGAAGTATATGTCAGATTATTCAAACCTTCCAACTGTAATTGGCGAAATAACCATAAAAAGAGGCTGCAAAATCCACTATTTTTGTTGTCTATAAATTGTGATAGCATTCGTCATGTTTACCTCCTTCTTTTTTTACGAGGACCGCTATGTTTACGTTCACCGCAAAATTGCGCAGGGAACCTATATTTGTCCTTAGGTCCCATAACGTCAGGTCCCCTGACGTCAGGTCACGTGACGTTAGGTCACATGACATTATTTTCCTGCCAAATTTAGCGGGAAACTAAATTGGCGCATTGGTCATGGCGTCAGTTGTTCCTATAAGTTTGTCGGAAAACCTGAATTGGCGCATATGTCAAGTGAGGTCAATGATTCGGCTAATGTTAGCGGGGAAACTGAATTGGTGGCATAGGTAACGCGATGTCAATTTCTGCGCTAAATTTAGCGAGGAAACCTAATTGGTGTGTAGATCACAACACATCAAGTTTTCCTCAAACTTTAGCGCGGAGCCTTAATTGGTGCATAGCTCACGTAAAGTAAATTTTCTGCTAAATTTTACGGGAAACATTAGAGGCCAGGTAACCAAATATTTGTGATGAGTAGCTTAATAAGGCTGTGGCATTAAAAACACAAAGGCGTATGGCGCGTTCCATTTTAATTTCACATAATGCAATACAGGCTCAGGAAGACGACGCCTCACGAGAGTATGTAGTTTTTTCACGCTGTAGAAGCGAGGTCTTTCGGCAAGCCGTCGTTTCTTATTGGTGTGCTCACCAGTTCTAATATACTTCCTAATATATTCGCTAAACATGGTGATTTGATTAAACTACCCTCAAATCAGTTTCGACCGATTGTGTCCATGTTATTCAAACCTATGAATTTTTAGGAACTAGGAAGAAGCTTTTTATTATACATAGGATCAGTAACGCTACCACACGAAAGGTGTCTTAGCCGGGCACCGCTCTTCACGCCGTCATGAATATATTCCGTCCGTAAAAAGATAAAAGAACACATTGTTCTTTGTATATATGAGGAACCAGCACCGCCTCAAAATTTTCACCGCGCCATTTTATTTCCCAGTAGCAAACCGGCAGAGAAAGAATGCAACTCTCAGAGCTCAACGCCGACGTCCCTCGGAGTCCGAAAAGAGAAAGCGCACAAACCTGCGCTGCATTTCAAGTAAAATATCGCCTCTTTAAAAAACGCTATTCTTTGAGAAAGTCGAGTCTGAATCAGCGATTTTTTACGTTCATCGCAGTTCCAACAAGGATGCAAAAACTCGGCAAAAAAAAAAAGGATAGGAAGCTCGAAAGAGGAGGAAGTAAAAAGATGGAGAAAAAATGGAACTAATTCGGAGAGCCAAGCGAATGTCGGACGGTGAGAAGGACGCAGCAGCAATTCGTCTTGCTCTGGTTTTCGGGCAGACGTTTTGGAACCAAGACGATGCTAAAAATCGTCAAAGAGGGACCAATATAATTTAAGTTGCGGCGGACAGAACGGGAATTTTTCTTTTTGCGATACATTTGTCTAGGTGAATTTTGTTTACCTAGTTAACCGAAACTTAAATCAAATTATCGGGCTTTCTTTCTAACGAACCATTAAATTTATGTTTTTTGATTGCGAGTAGGAGTTGTAGTCAAGATTGAGTTGATACTAGTAGCCTCGCCATTTTCTGAAAGTAAAAGAAGGCCTGCCCTAAATTTTGATTATTTTGACACGTGTCCCGTTTTCTCTCCGTCCTTCGGAACGGAATATGAATATTACCAAAATGAACGGAAGCATGAAGTTTCCCCGAGTTTCTTTGATACGCAGGAAAGAATAAAAGCTGCAATTTAACGTAATGAAATTAGGACCAGTCCAGGGCCGACGTCCGATATATTGAACACTCTTGTTTTTTTGTGTTTTCGACAGACGCTCCAAGTTTGGCTGTGCTGCGCCCCGTTCACCTTACTGGAATTCGAATCCTAGTTTTTGCGGATCATTTTGTTTTACGTTTGGAAGAAAGAAGTCTCGTAATGCGACTGGGTTTTTCTAACTCAACTGTCGAGGAGATTTAAACTTCCTTAATCCGGGGTCATCTCCTCGTACATTATACAAAAAATAGTCCCGCAAACACGAGTCACCTTCAATATCCGAGGTTCGAATGCCGCGTGCCAAGTTTCTCTTTGAACTTATTGCCATGCGGCATTCGAAGCACATTTCGCGGTGACTGGCTTTGGAATCTGTTTGCAGACTGTCTCTTGTATGATGTATAAGCAGTGTGACTCCGCCTTTATTCCCGCGTGTTTTTTTTTATATTTAAATAAAAGTTTGATGTGAGCATTAACTAGCGGAGTTAAGTTATGTAAAAAAAAAGATGAGGTCCACTCTGAGGCGCATAAATGCCGACATGTGGCATGTTACATAAATTGTGATGAGAACTGATGGTAAGATCCTCTAAACGATACAGAAACACCAGTCGTAAACAATCATTATAAACAAATTCTTTTGATTATGATTAAAGGGGCAATGCCAGAATTTTTTACCTTCTGTAAATACATATGAATTAGATGGATTCCTTTCTATTCATAACCAACGAAACACACGTTAGTTTAATGTTTCTCCGAATGATGGTAAATTAAAAAAAACAGAACTTGAAAGTCGTTTACAATATTCTGCAATGCCGAATTAGAGCGCAGCTCTTGAGGAGGAGGAGGGAAAAGGTATGAAAGGGAGGGAAGGGTACGGAGGGAAATTTACCGGGTGATTTTGGGACAATTCCCCCGTAAATTCTTTCGCCAAATTTAGCGAATAAATTTCCTTGCTAAATTTGGCGGAAATATTTCTCCGCTAAATTTGGCGGAAACGTTTCCCCGATAAATTTAGTGGAAGAATTTCCCCGCTAAACTTCGCGAAAACAAGTCCCCGCTAAATGTAGCGGAACGAATTCCTCACTAAATTTAGCGAAAGAATTTCCCCGCTACATTTTGCGGGAAAATGTTCGCGCTAAATTTTGTGGGAAAATTTTTGCGTTAAATTTAGCGTGAAAATATTTCCGCTAAAATTATCGCAAAAAAGTTTTACGCTAAATTTAGTGGAAATATTTCCCTCCTACATTTTGGCTACGTGTGGCGTCACGAGGGTGACGTCTTCACGTGTGAAGTCATTATGGTGAACGTCCCATAATGCAACACGCAGGTACGCCGATGTCGACGGCGACGCCGCTCAAGCCGGAAACGGGCGCCTAGGAGCTGGGCTCTAAAACTAGCCGTATTCATTCCCTCAACTCACAGTCAGAACAAGCGGCCATGTGATCTGGAGCCGATTATAATCCCACGGTGCATGGCGGAGTTGGCAACACACGCGGCTAAAACGAGGAGTAACGGGTTTCGAATCCCGCTGGGCTTGGTTGTTATTTTTTATCATTTAATGTTTCATTTACAAAGTTCCAGCCCATACTCGGCTGTCGTTGTGTGTTGTAATTCATAATATTCCTGAACTTACTTTGCGTATAAGAGCAGCGGTAGCACACTGCATCCAGTCAGTCATCCTACCGCTGTTAACGCAGGATGCAATGTAAAGCTTTCGTTTTATTTCCAGACGCAAGTTCGCCTCATTAAACATTTATTTATATTTGTAAGTTTTAGCTCCTTTTTTTATTTGTGACATTCTGGCAGAAGTGGTGAGTTCTGTGACGATCCCAGAAGGGGTAGCACAAACACGCCGTGGTGGGCCCACACAGAGAAGCGGATAAACGAAGCGAAGGCAATACTGACTTTTCAGGTTTAATTAGGATGTTAGAAGTCGGTGGTGATGCCGCCTGCTGCTCACCACACGCTAGTGGTTTCCTGCCGAGATCGCCTCCTGGGTGGCGGGAGTGTTATGTTGGGAAGCTGGGCTTGGAGGGGCCACGTCATCGCCCTATTGAAAATATCTCTTAGGGGCCCACCAAGATTTCTGAATTGTTCTAACGCACCAATCAAAGATGTTTTATTTGTTTGAGATGTCCGTCAAAGCTTTTGTTTAAGTTGCCTGACGTACACTTTAAGAATTCCCAAAGGGTGTAAGATACCCATAATAGAATTTCAAGAGGCCTGTCGGGTCTGTCCCATTCGTATCTGTGCAATCACACTACCCATAAATATAATTTAACGGGTTTGTTGTAGAGATCACGTGAACTGTGAGGATATTTGCGTCAGGGAAGCCGCTTAACCATTTTTGGATCGGGCTGCCACGAGGAGTTTTGGAAATTGAGGAGATATTTGTGTTTGTGTGTAGGCGATGTAGGTGGAAAAGGAAACAGAGGCAATCGGGGGTGTGGGCTCATAGGCCCGTCTGTCACTGCGTGGGTGTCCGGTCGCCCCTGGCGATCGCCACATCTAGAAAATCGAAGCGTTCCCGCACTCTTGAGCCAACCTTGCCATTGCGAAGGAGGACCTTGCTTCCCTCCACCTGGTGCTGGGGAGAGGGTGCAGGGCAAGCCAGGCCCTTCTCTAGCGGTCCGTGGGGGAGAGGTCTGCGAGGAAGCCGAGGAGGCCCGCATTGCCATTTTCCGTCCGCTCGTGGGGGGTTTCTTGTTGTTATTACGGGATTTCTGGAGCAGGCCGGTTTCCCCAGGAAGGTGAACATGGCTTTTTGAGGTCACACTCCTTGGTCTGTTTTGATTCGTACGGTTCCGTCCTCGGTTCCGCATGAAAACTAAAGTGCGGTGTAAGCCGCCGTCAGCACAGTCAGATCGTCGTGTGTTCGCGCCTTTCAGGAGGAGTTAACTGCTGTCGGCCCATTCGCCACAAGCCTGGCAGTTGGGACTGCGTCCCACCGTATGTAGTGCCTGCGCACCGGGTTCATGGCTCCGTGGGTCCTGAGACGGTTGATGACGGCCATTGTCCGGGCTTGCTTTTTTTTTGTCTGTTTGTCCCGTCGCATTCACAAGTATCCACACTCTTAAAAAAAAGGGTACTGTAGTACCCTCCTTAAGGGGGTAACCGACTTGCACACAGGGCAATCCCTTTTGGAGGTATCGTTACCCCCTGCAACGAGGGTGCAAACTTACCCCCTAGGTTAGGGTGCAACATTGCCTCCTTTTGGAGGTAACCTTAGTTCCTTCCGGTGTTAAAAGTGCATCCTTTCAGGGTCAGCCTTTACCTACTTTAGGAGGGAATTTCAATCCTTTTGAGAGGTAAGACGACGTAATTGAGGGCGCTGCTTTTACCTCCTTTTGGAGGGAACTATGATCCACTTTGGGGTTAAATACACACGATGAGGAAAACAGCTCAGAAATCGCGGACTACGAAGAACAAACACGATAGAAAAGTGCTGTGCTGTCGTGTTTGTTCTTCGTAGTCCACGCTTTCCGAGCAGTTTTCCCCATCGTGTATAACAGCAACCAACTGGCCCAGTTCACCACCTTATTACAGGTTAAATGCACACTTGATGGAATCACTTTTACCCCCTAAAGAAAGGTACTATGGCCCTTTGTGGGTGTGATAGTACGTGCTTCAAAGGTGGGCCTTATAATAGATGAAGACGGCCTAGTTCTGAAAGTACATGACAATGTTTTATTGTGGCTGTCACAAACAAAATGGCATAAAAATCAATGGAATGACTAGACATCTTATAAAGGTTCTAAGATGAAACCACTAAGCGCAATAAAGACATCTGGAACAACACTTTCGGGGCTCTAGTCGTCGCTAAAGATGATCTAGAGGCAGAATGCAACCAGGACTGCCTCAGCAGGCGACGCGGCTTCGAGGTCTCCCTCCACTGCCACATAGCTGGGCGCCTCAGGATTAATTAGGCTTGAGTTGACAGCCTCCGGGTAGACTGCACTGCCTGCCTGGAACCAAAAAAATGTGGAAATCATGTGATATGAATTTGAAACATATCATCCCAAATTTGAAGAAACTGTGAAGAAATATTAGATTTTTCTAAGACGCATTTGAAGCATTTGATGGGCCACTGTTTCCAGCATTATAAAGAATCGACCATACTTACCAGACGTAACCAGTTTAACTGTTGACTAACTACCACTGACTAAAATTATCACATTGCGGGTGGTAATCGTAGATTAGTAAGCACTTTGTATTCACCGGTCATGTTTAAATTTGTCACCCCGATTTACTTAGGTGACTAACAGATCTTAGTCAAAAGGGTACAACTAGTGTAGCAGGTTAGTATATACAAGTGCTGATTGTTGGGCGAGTTGGCATTGTACGTGAAAAAAACATGATTGCGCTTTAAGACAAGGACAGAGGAAGAACATACACCACAGAGCGCTACACCACATTAGCTACTCAGCACCACAGCAGATCCCTATGACCGCCAACCCTAACTGCCGAACTTAGGCAAATATCCAAATATTTTTGCCGAAGTGCTCTGCCAGATGAAAATTGAATTTATGTTTTATTTAGACATGAGAAGAACAGCACACAAGGAAGAAAACACAGAAAAAGAACACACCGAAAAAGACACACTCAAGCGCCTTGTGTGTCTTACTCTAATTTATTTACTCGAAGTATACCCTCAACTTTCTCTGGAAAATGAACGCACACCACACACACAAAGAAAAGATAAAAATCAAGAACCTCATTTCAAGTGCCCAAATGCGAACAGGAACATCAAAATAATATATCTGACTACGCTTACCTGCAGTTGCGTCCAAGGTAGCAGGCATCCAGTACCCTCGACGAAATCACCCTACCACGTTGACACAGTAGGAATGAAATATATTCAATCAACTTCAAATAATGCAAACGTAGCCATCTGACTCGCCTATTGCATGATCAGCTTTTAAAAATGCCTGATGACTCGCAAAAAAAATATGCCAAGACAATATACTTGCTAGTCTCTCTGCCGGCAATAAATTAACGACCTTATCCAGTAATATATTACTATTAATGTTTGCGAAGCGCACGATTAATTTCTGACTGCCGAATGTTGAACTTCGGCAAATACTTAAAGTTTTTTGCCGAAGTAATTTGCCAGATTAAAATTTGAAAATTGAATTTATGTTTTATTTAGACATGAAAAGAACAGCACACAAGCACGAAAACACAAAAAATAACACCGAAAAAGACACACTCAATTGCCTTGTGTGTCTTACTCTAAATTATTTACTCGAAGTATACACTCAATTTTTTCTCGGAAATGAACAAACAGCACACACACAAAATAAACATAAAGATCAAGAGTCCCATTTCAAGTGCACAAATGGGAACAAGAAATTCAAAATAAAATATCGCACTACGCTTACCTGCAATAAACAGTGTTAAGAACTGTCACGAGATGAGTCCAAGGTAGCAGGCATCCAGTACCCTCGACGAAATCACCCTGCAACGTTGCCGCAGGACGAAAGAAATATATTCAATCAACTTCAAATAATGCAAACTTGAGTTGTATCTATAACTCGCCTACTGAATGATCCGAGTTTTAGAAATGCCTGATCACACGCAAAGAAAATGCCAAGACAATATAATTGCTAGCCTCGCTGCCTGTAACAACTTCATGACCTTATTCCGTAATATACTACTATTAATGTTGTGCGAAGCGCACGAATATTAACTCAGACATTTATATTCGGTATTTCAAGGTAACGTGACATTTGACCAAACTATTTATTAAACCTCGTTAAATTAAAAAACAAAAACAAAAAACGTTGATATTAAAAATCAGCGTTTAACCCTGTCTTTTCGAAATATCAACGACGTTGAGAATAAATCGCGCCGGTTGGCCGGTGCCGCCAATGAATGCCTGCGGAAAAAGAAAAAAACACCTTATGAAAATTTTAAATATTTGATCAGATCCTCAATTTAACGTCCGACGCGACACGCCAACGGCCCCAAAACAGAAAACCTCATACCCCCTCACGCCTTAAACGTAGGCGACCCCCCATTCAAAAGGCGCCTTCGCCCGGCCGCCCCTCTCGCCGAACCGCCGATTTCCCACTTCCTCCACCCGCACACACATACACCGGGAAAAGCTGTTGGCTACGCCACTGGTTAGCGTATGTCAACCTTCTAAATATGCGCTAGTGCAAGCGACAGTCATTCCTATTCTTGCTCTTTATGAACTTCGATGGTCTAAACCGTGTCTGCGTTCGCGCCACATACTAATTTTATCGAACGCTCGACGCCTTCAAACGTGCCAACATGTCCGCCAACCCTTTGTCTAAGGAAGACGGGGGTCGCCTTCCCGGGCGGTCATAACCGACGCCAACTGCCGACCGCGCAGAACATTTCCTTACCTGCATACGGAGCACACAACTTGGATCTTCGACTGAAGTCAATGCAGCTCTCTCGGTGACCTCGTAAGAAGAGACTGAGCCGAACAGAACAATAAAGAACGTTCCTGCGCTGGGACGCCTCCGTCGAACATTCGAGAAGGAAGACCGTTATGCCGACACGACCAGCCGCGTCGGCGGGAAAAGCTTCGACGCTCCCGGGCGGCTGAGCAGGCGCTCGGCCGCCCGGGAGCGCGAAGAATCACGTGCCATACGAGGAGACCAATTAGCGAACTCGCTTGCGCCTTTCCACAGCCAATCGCAGCGCCTAGGCTTTGGCCGTGCAAAACAGGTGCACCCTCTGGGAGGTAATATGTGCCTCCTCGAAGCCCCTTCGCGGCGAACTTCACCTGGTAGCACCGCATTCTTTGTGTCTGCTGCGTCTGAGGAGGTAATCAAGCGGGGCGCTTTACCCCTGGCCGGGAGGAGGGAGGTAAAGGCGGTCTGTTACCTCCTTTTGGTCCCCTTTTTTCTTAGAGTGCAGCAAGCAAAAAAGATGCTGGAGACGCTACCGAGACGGCATCATGGACGACACCGTGATTGTGGTAAAGATTTTTCAACAGTGGCGGATATTGGGTGCACGTTCGTGGTTTGAGTTAAACGTTGTGGTGACGGTGGTGGTTTTCGCTAAACATGCTTATTGACAGTGTGTTGTATTGGTGTGGTACACCTGCTTGGTTTTATTAGTTGAACTACCGTATATTAGGAATTTACCCAGCGGCATTGTGAGTATTTTGAAAGATATTTGTTTTCTGAAAACAACTCGGTTGTATCTATTTCATCTGATCGCATTCCTCGACAGCTGCTTGCTCCTGGGTTTGAGCGAACGTTGGTTCTTATCGACTTTTTGAGTTACAACATGCATGTAAAACTCAATGTCTGAAATACATTTTCAAGAACGTTTTAAATTGAATTTTTTGCCCATAGGTCACAGTAATTTGGGAGTTTCAATGACTGATTGGCTAGGTGGGTTGGGGATGAGTAGTCTGACGGGCTGAAGGGGTTTAATGGGCTGGAGGAGTCTGAAGCGCTGAGAAGGACCCATAACAAATCAAGGCTGAAGGGCATATTTTCAATAAGGCATGCGTCACTGTTCCTAGGAGTCGGTAGACTGTTTGTGGGTTTCTCGGAAAGGCTACGGATGTGGCGAACCGGGCTTGTGCGGGACTTGGGGGACTTTGGGTCTGGTAACACTGACCCTAATGCTTAGGAGTCAACGTTGCCATCACGTTTTCTTCTTTGTGCGCTTTAGCACCTTTTCCATCGCTCTTCCTCGCACTTCCAAAAAGTTCGTCCTCACAACGGACTCGCTTTCCAAAAGACCCGCTTTCTTGCTCACGTCCGGCACGACTTGCTTTCCCTGTCTTCCCCCGTCCTCACCCGCTCCCCGCTCTCCGATCGGTTTCCAGTCCCTCTTCTTTGCCCTACTCTTGTCTCTACCTCCTCCGCTCCCAAGTCGTCACCCTTCACAGCGCGAGTCTGAATTTGCGCGCGTCCGTTTTGGACTTTTCCCCCACCACCTCCATCGACGTCACAGTACCATCCCATTATGCATATTCATTGCACCCAAAAATACTATAACGAACGACAACGAAAAGAACTACACACGCGAAACGACCACAGGCTTGTGACCACGATGATTTGCAATGAGGATTGAGGACAACAAGAATGGTGTGACAACCAACGAAGACAGCGGCAATAAGCGACGAAGAACTACGACAACAACCTACAACAACAACCTACGTGTGCGTCCTACAAACATCAACGACAACGATCAACGATAACTACAGACATGGAAGAGCACCGTCTTCGGGCAAAACTAGCGATGCAATGAAGTGCCTGTCAGGAATTGATGCTCTGCTATAAAGCAGTGTTACGTAATGGTCACCCCCATTCCATGGACAATTTCATACAGGTGAATTAGTGTTTCCGACAATTCCATTCTTCTCAACTCCTCGGAATGGGGACACTCGGCCCATTTTCCACTCCTGGAATGGCTGAACTCCACCATTTAATTCATCTAATTCCTAAAGGTAAACAAATGACCAGTGACTACCACATTGCTACTGAAAAAAAATCCGAATAAAGCTGGTGACGTTATCAAACACGGAGACGACTACAAAACGATTCAAAAGCTTCTCAAAGGACTCATTCTACTAAGCCGAAGGGTGGTCACACAAACTGCTTCGTGGCACTTGATGCCACTGCAGACGTTCATCGCGCGATTAAGCGTGAAAAGGCTTGTGAGCCGCAAACGACTCCAAAAATTAAAACCACCCATTATTGTCGCAAACGAAACGTATTCCGTGCACAAATAAAAAGTTACCTTCGTTGCAATATATGACCTTAAAAATATCTTGTTTGTTCGTGGCGCAAGAAAGAGTAATCTCGCTTTCTGCTTCGAATACTTGCACAACAGCACTACTGGTGCCCTCTTAGGAGCGACGCCTCGAATACCTTTTCCAAATCCCCATACACCGCGGCAAGAACCGAAAAACGCTGACGAAGTGCATTCCGTATACGGCGACAGCACATTGCACTGTAGCAACTTAATAAGGAACTTGCCTTACTCCGTATTCACACTGGCGGTTGAACCGCATTTGCAAAAGTGTGAACGCGGCTGTTTAAATATTTAATACAAATTACGCAAAGTTGATAAAGAAAACGAGTGGATTTGATTTGCGGTTGCGATTCGAGCGCTGGCGTGAATGCATATCGAAACATAAACTTTTACCTTTCTTTCGCGAATCTGGCATTTCTTAATATATTGAATCCAATTCTTCATGTGTGTTCCACGCAAACACTAAAATATCGGCTGGGTTAAAATCAGGGAGCCGTACCCGGGATTATTCCGGTTCGGTTCGGATTTGGGTTACGTACCTTTGCATTCCGGTTCGGTACTGGATTATTGATGCTTTTGAAATAACAATTAACCAAGCGCAAACCAGAAAAACCCGTTTTTTAGAAAACGTCCACAGATCCCGGTCGTAAATAAGGAGAGGTGAACGCATCACGGAGTCATTGGCATTAAAACAAGATTAAGTCATTATAAGTTACGCGGTGGAAACGAGGATGGAAAAACAATTATGTAGTTAGTTTTGTTTTGCGATCTTGAATATTTAACAAAAGCATCGTTCTATAAAAAGTTACGTGGTTATACAGGCTATCGGAAACAATACCAAAGCGCAGTACTCACGCTTACTTGAATACCAGCTGAACGTAGAGGAAAAGCGATGGATAAAACCGTTACTCTACGTTCAGCTGGTATTGAAGTAAGCATGTCAAACCAACCGGCGCAGCTCCAGGCCATTACAACTTGCAGTGCTCACATGTAAAGTCAATCTACAACTCACGCACAGTGACACCGTGACGCTAGCACGCACCCCAGTCTCAAACTACCCAGAAAAAACAAAACAAATTAGTCCT
This sequence comes from Ixodes persulcatus, assembly GCA_013358835.2. Lineage (NCBI taxonomy): Eukaryota > Metazoa > Arthropoda > Arachnida > Ixodida > Ixodidae > Ixodes > Ixodes persulcatus. The sequence continues at coordinate 179,537 of JABSTQ010010438.1, forward strand.
TATTTGTTGAAACAGCAGGAGTTTAGTCTGCCAGAGTATGGTGATATTGTTACTCTCTGTGTATTGACAAATATAGCCAGTGCAGTACGACTGCTAGCCTGGGGTCTTTAACGTGCATCACGCAGTACTGATACACGACCGCACGCCGGTACGATGAGCATCCAGATCGAAACGCAAAACTACCGAAACCGCACACCCGAGCGACTTGCTGGAAGGACTAAGCTGAATACAAGAAAGACAGCGAAGGTCGGTCGAAAGTCGATTAAATCAAAATAGGGCATAAAACATGCAACGGGCGACTTGCTGTTTCTAGAAAGCGAACACACAAAACACATTTCGTCAAGCAGGACCCTCTGGCGACTAGGGCCCCAGTGATCGGCGCCGCAGTGTCGCACTCGTCACGCCTTGTCCTCTTGGCGCTTGCAGATATCAAAACCGCGGAAAAAGCGCGCTGAAAGCCGTAAATATTTTGTTTTTATTTTAAAATTTATGTTCTTTTTCTCCTTCCTTGAAGAATATTGCGTAGCAGCAAGAAAAGAAAATACACACGCACACATCTCTCAGCATAGTCATACAGATATACTTCTTTTCACCTTTCGACGTAACGCGATGGATTCTACGAGCCACGCGAGCCAATCCACAGTGCGCATCTTCTCTCGCGACTTCGGGCGCCCCGCGTTGCTCTGCCCAACCGGAAGGGCACGAGACACCATCCGAGCTATGAATTGGCTCCGGTTGCCTGGATCATCCTTTGCGGTTCATCGTAACATAAAACAAAGTTTAAGGGTGTACGCCTCTATGCCGTCTCGCTGCCGCAGATTCGTACTGCATATAGACGTGAAATGTAAATATTGGTCTCAGTTTTTAGCTGTCTTAATTTCATCACGGACGTTTATTTAGTCCAAACTAAGCCGCTAACGCCTTCGTCGCGATATTTAATTGACTCTACAACGCTACCCCCAAGAAGCCGCGGCTTACATTCGACTACGCCGACCCGTTTCCAATAAACCGGAAGCAGCCACATGAGAAAACGGTTCCGTTCCGGTTCGGGCTTATTATCAAATGTTTAATTTCGGCCAGTTTTTGTTTGGTTGAATTAAAAATAATGTTGTTTTTTTCCGGTTTTTGGGTCGGATTTGGCTGTGATCATGTGCTAATAGCACATGATTACAACAGCCGCTTTGTCGTGCCTCGCCTTGCCGGGAACGACAACTTGTCCGACTACAACTTTTTAGTTTAGGTTTCTTGACTGAGCGCGCGCAGTTTTCATTGTGAAATTAGTAGACGGCAGTGAGATAATCAAGCCGTGATTTACCTCCAGCCCTATGATCCTCTATCAAGAACCGCTTACCATGCGCTTGCGAATCGTGCCATCAGCCCGTAGGCCCTAGATGAAAATGGACACAGTTCGCATAAGAACCGAGCCCATTTTCTTCCCACTTTATTCCTGGCCAAATGCATCCAATTCCATTCCCGCTTGATTCCTCCCCAACGCTGCTGCTCCATTTCATTCCCATTTCGTTTCGGCGTCGAGAAGGTGCGGAAGGATTCCGTAATTATCCCAGCTCCGGAGATGGCAACTCCGCTATACACTTAAGGCCTGTTCACACATACAGCGGAGCGCTAAGTTAGCGCTACGTGAGCGCTCGAAGGAGCGCTCTGGTGGCGCTTCCTAGAGCGTAACTTCGTTCTAATATAGCGCGTGAGTAGCGCTTTAGTAGCGCCTTGTTAGCGCTCCAGTAGCGCCTTGTTGGCGCTAGAGTAGCACCTTGCTAGCGCTTCAGTTGCGCCGTGCTAGCGCTTCAGTAGCGCTTCTTGTACCGCGGTGCTGCGAATTAGCGCGTGCACTGAGGTTCCGGTTGCTGTGGTTGGGTGTGCATCAGCAGCACCATGGCGGACATGTGGAATGCTGAAATAGAAATGCGACAAATGTTCTTACATACGCGATTAGTGAGTATGTGTGTGGACGGCCTTAACGCCCAGAAGAGCCTTATTTCGCCACCGAAATCTTTCGCCACCGAGATACCAACGGGTACCCGGCGAAACTTGTTCTTAGGCTGAGGGACCGAGACACAGAGCTCTTTCGAAGGCGATTATAAGTAACTGCGTCTCTTTGAAACCAGGGTCACGCATATTGAATAGAAACCGATGAGGTCGTACCCAATCAATTAGTCGCTCAGAGTCCATGACTCTGGATCGCCTACTCGATCCTTTGCTTGAAAAGCGGCTCTTTTACTTCCTCTTCTTCCAATGCCAAAGGAAAAACAACAACAACAAAATCACCGTGCACGCGCTATTCCGCAGCAGCAAGCATGGCACATGTAGCGTGAGAGCGCTAACAAAGCGCTTCTGAAGCACTAACCGAGCGCTACATCACGCGCTATGAAGCGCCACATGAGCACTTCTTCGAGCGCTCATGTAGCGCTAACTCAGCGCTCCGCTGTATGTGTGAACCGGCCTTTATTGTTACAATATGCCGCAAATGCTTATCAGAGCCACTGGACTGCACTCTAAAAAAAAGCCCGTGCGTCTGCTTTCCCGCACAACACTCGGAGAGCCAATCACCGCAACTTACGGAGGCAGCTCAGCGAATGACGATGCCGAAACATATGTTTAGACCAAAAAACGCAGGCTGAGTTGTGACTTTAAGCAATGCAAGCGTGACGTTTTGCATTGCTTAATGTCATAACTCAGACTGCATCTTTTGGTCTAAACATATGTTTCGGCATCTTCATCCGGTGAGCTGTCTCCGTCAGTTGCGGTGATTGGCTCTCCGAGTGTTGTGCGGGGAAGCAGAAGAACAGGCATTTTTTGGAGTGTGGGAGTGACGAGGCACATGGCACGTGCCGAGTTACACTTAATGTTAAGGTTCGGCCTTCCTTGTCATCGCTGCAATTCGGGACAATTCCACTACCCGAATGCATCTGGAAGCGTTAGTTGTAAAGATCCCAGATTGAGTGCGCATGCAGTGCTCGTTTCTGCTATATGATCTGCATTTAAATATCGTCATCGCGGAAATTGTAAAGCATGATGGCGAAATCCTGGCGATTGCACTGCTGAAAACACCAACAATGGGATACCCAGATCTTCGTCATCAAGTTTTGCGAAGGAGAGACTGAAAGAAAACGTCCGCCATTATTCTTGAAACGTCGTGGGGAAAACGAAGCGTTTTGGTCAGTGCCGTGGCGTGCAAGAATACTTGGGTCCCCCCAGTACCAGCAAGCTTGTATGAATGTAAGAAACATTTGTACCCAATATTGTTGCACGGCCCCTTTATTTATCGCTGATAAATATGGAGTTTTTGTTTTGCATAGCCGCGAGCAGCCTTTTCGCGCCTTTGACAAAACGCATTGCGTTTTTTGTGTTTTTATGGCAGTCGTTTGAGCGCTCATAATCGGTACATCATCACCACGAGCCGCTGTGATTGTGGCGTTGTTTGTTTGTAACATCTTCTCTATTGAAATTCAAGGCCAATGGTTGCGGCTCGAGCGCAAGAACGGTCATCTCGAGCTCAAAGGCAGAATGTTTTTTTTTTTTTTTTATTGATTGCATTTCAGCTACCACAATAACTCCGCATGCTCCGTGGCACAATATAAACGCTGGCATTTTAGGAGCTTTAGTCCCGGCCTGTGAGAAAACAGAGGAAGCATTTTGGACAGCTAAAAAAAATTTCTCACAATAGCACGCGCACACCACGATGTTTTTTTTTTAATTATGGCTTTGGTCATTAACGTATAAAGAGTGCTTATTCGGAAGGAATATTTTAAACGTTTCAAAACACTGCGTGCTCCTTCCGATTAATACGAAAAGCTTCTTGTGTGCGCGTGCAAAACTTAATGCTCAACAACTAAGGGAGGTGAAGCAGCACAGCCTTTTAGGATGGGAAAGAAGAAATGACGTTGGAACCGCTTTCCCTCGACACGCATAGGTACAAATTTAAATTCTATTTCTTTTCGCGGAAGCAAAGGGAGCGCTTTTTGTCAAAGACAAATCTGCATAAATATACTGATTTTGTTCATATATAAAACAAAAATTACCCGTACCGTAAATTATAGGAACTCTCAATATTTGGTGTACGTCTAATGCGCTTCTCGCTTTTTGTCCCGCTGCATGCTTATATAAATTCTGATACTGCCGCCGACATGATCTGTCAACTAAGGCTGCATTCCTCAGTTGAGGGCAGCGCGGGGCATAGATGTCCCGCGCTGTCCTTTAAATTTAAAAAAAAAGCGAGAGCTAGCAAACGCCTTTAATAACTATTTTGTGAACTTGCCAAGAGATAACCAAGGAGATTACGCCTGTGCTTACATCGAAAATCTGTGTGAGTGTTCTATATTTCTTCACTGAGTTGTGGAAGCCGAGACGACGCTTACGCTCTTAGCACTAAAAAATAGTAAAAGTTGTGACGCTGACAACATGCAAATAGGGCCAATAAAATACGTGTTAGACATCGTATCTCCCTGAATGACGTATACTTTTAATTTGTGTTTTCAGGTCGGGGTTTTCCCGCAGAGAATGCAAATCGCAAGGGTAACGGTTTTCTACAAAAAGGGTGAGGAAAACGACTTCGGGAATTATAGGTTTATATCAATTTCACCTGGTTTTTCAGAGGGTTTTGAGAAACTTCTGCTGTCCCGTATGGTAACGTTTGCGGACAAAAACAATATAATCACTTCTTCGCAATTCGGATTTCGTAAAGGCCGGCGTATAGAGCTGGCCCTTCTGGAGCGAAAGGAACACATTTTGCGTAGCTTTGAGGATAAACAGATGACTCCTGGTATTTTTCTTGATTTTACGAAAGCCTTTGATTATTTAAATCATGACTTTCTGATAGAGAAACTTGAAAGATACAGAATTCGCGGACTAGAGTCAGTATCATTTCATCATATCTTGTTCATCGTAAACAATATGTTCATATCAATGGGTACTCTTCAGATATCCCACCTGTTATATGTGGCGTTCCATAAGGCAGTATTCGAGGCCATTTTTTGTTAATTTATATAATGAGGCCATCGTGAAAGTAGATAAAAATAACTAATATATTGTCTATGCTGACGATACAAGTGTGTTTTTCACAAGTGTGTGCTGTGATGACCTAGCACTTGGGCGAATCAAACACTGCAGTTTAGTAGCTGGAGCCACGCTAATGCCTTAACAATCAATGTGAACAACACTAAGGCTATTTTGTTTCAACCGAAGAATAAAAATGAAGCTATTTCAAGAAATATCGTTTCAAATTCGAGAAAATTAGAAGTTTTGACCAGTTTTAAGATTCTTGAATTGTTTTCACGCAACAAATGACTTGGGACGAACATCTAAATCAACTATTGATACGGCTGTCACATGTGATTGGCATAATGTATCGTCACCGCTCTATTTTGGCAAAAATGCTAAATTGTTAATCTATAACTTATTATTTCTTTCGCATATACATTACTGTCACCTGGTCGGGGGAAATGCTACAATGGCAAATTTGAACAAGATACTTATGCTACAAAATTATACTGCGAATAATATGTAATGTTCAATACAATTACCCTAGTAAACTTCTTTTTACAAAATTAAATTTAATCCGTATTCACAATATCTCTAAATATCGGTAATGTCTAAGTTATAGGTCTGAAATAAAAATAATGTTGTCAAGCTTTGTGAACTAGCGTCCTTATCACTTACAACTGGAACGTCCCTAGTTGCAGAACAACTTATGGTGAGCAAATGCCATTCAACCTGCTTCCGATCCTACTTAATTACATTAATACTCATAATATTCACCCTTCAACATCAACAGTAAAATATATCAGAGAATTGCTTTTTCCTGTAGAGTGAATTTGCATAGCGATGACTAAGTAAATTTTAGATTGAATGTCCTCATTTATAAGGTGCAGTTATGTCCGTTGAGAATGAATTTAGCGTATAAGTATAGTATTCATAGTCGTGCAATACGTCTTGAATCTTGAACCCTTGAATGTCTTGAATATCTTGAGCCCTTAAATGTGCACTTGTTGCTTTTTTAGTAAACCGTCTGTTTAGCAGAGCTAATTTATCTGCTACATTGGAATGTTCTATATTGAAATACTTACCTGTGTATTCTTTTTTTTTTTTATTTCGTTCCTTTCTTTACAAAGTGGCACATTTCTTTTGAGACCTGCCACTTTTGCCGATTGGGGAGGGGGCTCAGGCCTCGTCAAGCTGCACAAATGCAGCATTTTTTCTCAGTCCCCTTCCATCATGTACTTGTACTTGATGTTGAAATCAACATTATTATTATTCTTATTATGGGACACGGGCGTGGCGGGAACGTTCGGCAGGAAGTCGCGGTGTCACAGATTGAGTACAAGTCCCAGTCAAATGATGACGCAGCACTTGTTTATTTATTTATTTATTTGAAATACTATCGGTCCTACACAGGACCAGGATAGGAGTGGATTTGCACAACACCAAAAAAGGCATAAAAAATACACGCGTTCAAAATGCACAGATTAATAACACGTATTCAACACAACGATGAAACGACAACTCTAGGTACTGCTGTTAGAAATCTCTGAAACAAGGGAACTAAACTCTTCTCGAGTTTCAGCGGTCACGACATGTGCCGGTAGCGTGTTCCATTCTCGCGCTGTTTGCAAAAAGAACGAATACCTAAGACAGTCCTTGGAAAACTTCCGCTCTTCCACATACCGAGCATGCTTGTTGCGGGTTATGCGCGACATGCTCTCATTAATATACTGTTGCTTATTTACTAGAACCAGGTTATTTTATAAAAAAAGGTTAAGCCGCTTCTGCTTCCTCCGCACTTGAAGGAGGGGTAGATTTGCCCTTTTATAAAGAGGTGGTACAAAGTCCAGCCGTCTATAGCTAGAAAAAACAAATCGTAACGCACGCCGTTGAACTTGCTCCAGATTTGATACGAGATATTTACCATGCGGGTCCCAGACTTCACATGCGTATTCTAATAAAGGCCTTATTAGCATCTTGTATGCTGTGAGTTTTGTTTCCGAGGAAGCGAGTTTAAGAGAGCGCCTGATGTATCCCAGTCTTTTATTAGCTTTTCCGATTATGTTGCTAACGTGCGGTGTCCAACTTAGGTTTGAGGCTATTGTAAGACCAAGGTATCTAAACTCTTACACTCGGCTTAATGCTTTTCCGTGCAGCATATACACATATTCTAACGGCTGTAGGTTATGAGTGATCGTCATACATACTGTCTTGTCTAAGTTTATCGACATTTGCCACTTAACACACCATTCATTGATCTGAGAAAAATATTCGTAACTTGTGTTACAGAGTTCCGGAGTTTGCCTTTTTTATTTGACGCCGAAAACTAAGCCCTACGGCGCTTGCTATCTAGGTCGGAGGGGGTTGCCTCCGTGCTAGATATTTGTCGACTGGATTCGCTTTTAAGGATAGGGAGGGTGACCGGATTATTCACCAAACTGGCTACTGAACTGCTGGGGGTTTCTCATCCTTTTCTTTTCGGCTAGTAGTTAATAATCTAGATAGATAATAAGTAAAGGGCCACATACACAGGCACGCACGCACACATACAGTCATGTCTCGTTAATATGAACACCGTTAATATGAATACCCCGCTATATGGACATCATTTTCACAAACTGGAAAAATACGTGCATTTTTGTCTCGTTATTATGGACAACTCACATTATGGACGACTTTTTTGGGGAAACAGAGGCGTCCATATTAACGAGACATCACTGTACACGAACGAAGCGAATTTTGAAAGAGATCCATTAATCGTGCACGCATACATCGAAGGCTTTGTAGCGAAAGTACGGAAGGTTTGTGAATGCTCCGACAGGTTCATTTCAGATCTCGTTACGCGCGAGGTGAGATTGTAGTCTGGTATTTTCTAAATATGTAGTTTTGTTTTTCTTACGATATTTGTCACAGTTAAAAAAAAATTGTATTCTGTTGAAAGAAATAACAAATGTAATAAATAAACTCGTCGCATAATAAATTGCAAAGGAAGGTGTGATGCCAACACTAAGGCCGAATTCCCCAATAAGCACTTTGTGAAGGAGAACGGGATGTTATAACTGTTTAGGTTAAGACAGGAAATATCAAGCCACTTGACTCTTCAGAAAACCGCTAAGAGCTCGGCCCTTGAACACTCGGGGAAGGGCAGGCCACCTAACTTAACTAGCGGCAGAACCTAGAAAGACCCGCTTCATTTTATGCTTTCAATGAATTTCATAAAAGTAAAAACAAAAAAAAAACTCCCAGCCTTTCCAATCTGGTGAAGAAGGAAGACGAGCGAAGCTGTACTATGGTTGGAATAAAGCAATCGGAGGCCGCAAGTCGGCAAGCCAGAGTGGAAAGACTGGAAATGTTGTTGCCATCTATGAGTGACGGTGGCAACCAGAAAACCGGATTGTTGGTTGTCTGGTTGCTGCCGTCGCTCATGAATGACGGGAGCTGTCCGGAGTGTTGTGCCGACATTTATTTGCTGACGGACATGATCCTGGGGAAATTCGCCTTTAACACCTTCTTTGTAAAAAATCGCAGACGCACTGGACAGAAACTTTCAACAAATGAATGCGTTTGGAGAAGAAACGAGGAGGCGTTAATAAAAAAAAAAAAACAGGTCAATAAAATAAATAAATAAAAAAAGCAGAAAGGTCACCTAAATAAAAAGCATCGAGGAAGGAAATTGGTGAATCATTTTCTTTCCTCCGGCCACAGAAAAAGAAAGAAAGAAAGTTGAAGCATCCTGGGATCGTTGGATGACTGCCGTAATGCACCCTGACAGATGATGCATCTCTCCCGCGCCTGTTCTCTCAGAGGACGGGTACTTCCCTATGCGGGAAGAAAAGCGCAGCGGGATATCCGTTTGCCGGTGCTGCGGCCGCCGCCGCGTTCGTCTCCGCAACTGCTTCGCAATTCAGCCGTCCCCGGATGGCTGACTCTACTTCGTTTCACTTTACGGTGGACCACAACGATGCTACGAGCACAGCCCATTCAACGCTGTGAAGGTACCACGTGAATATGCGTCTCGGGAATCGCTGCGACCTTTTCGGTGGTCACGTCAAACTGTCACGTTATTAGATTGGCTCCGATGGATTGTGGCGCCTTCTGTGGTTTATCCTAAGGTGGAACGGAGCGGAGTGTAGCACTCGCTTCCGCAAGTTCGCGCGCGTTCGTTCTTTGATCGACTCCCCCTTTTCATCTTCCTTTTTCCCCTATTTTAGTTTTCAAAGAGAGAAAGTCAGACGTGGGTTCACGCCTCGGGAATCGGGAGAATAAGGAGACATATCGTACGTAGAGACAGCCGCGTGTGCGGGTGACGAGCTATTCGTTCGCCATTTGATTTTTCCCTGTATTTGTATAGTTTACTTGAGGGGATATGATTGAAGCTTCATTCTAGTTTTTTTTTTTTTTTTTTAAGTGGCAAAGAAGGAGGTGTGGCGTTTTTTCGTTCAGGCTTTTCTTGTTGGGTTGTCGGGCGGTTGAAAATTATAAGGTTACTTTGCTGCAGTATTTCTTGTAGATATTATCAAGTGCAAACCCGTGTGGCGTCCCGAAAGATAGGTTAAGAAAATTGTTCAGTTCTTTCGGCAGCACATCGACGTACGTCTTTTCTCGCGCATGTTTTTCTAATGCGAGACCACAAAGAACAATGTAACTGTATGTTGCGGTATTCTTTCAGAAAACAATTTTTTATTGGTAAAAAAAACGGGTCGATGCATAGGTGCACTGTGCTGCATAAATATCCGTTGAACTACGTTTGTGTGGCACAAGAAATGAGAGGGAGGTGGTATAAGGCAGCCTCTGCCTTGTCCACTCATCCCATATGTGTTATTTGTGGCAGATGGAGACGCGTCCAGGGACTCGCGCCGCATGGCGATGGTGGGTACGCGAGATGTGAATGTCCATAGTTCAAAGTCTCGTAGAAAACATTTTGCAACCCCCCCCCCCCCTCTCCCCCTCCTCCTCCCCCCGCCCTAATCCCCCACGCCGTCTTCTCTTTGTCACATATACGGAATTGCGTACGTAAGAAGTCTACGGAGAAAACCTGGGAGCTCTATTAGGCCATTACAAACACATGATGTGAAGTTTTTTATCGGAAAAAAATAACACACGGAGCCCAAGGCGCCTCCGTCGGATCGATAGCATGTTTGGCGCGTCATTGGTGTACCGCGGTGCGATGAGTGCGTCGTGACGCGTGAGTGCTCGCAGGTTCTCTTGTTTTCTTATTTCAGAGTTCGAAACAAACTACAATTTATTTTGACGCGCGTGACGTCACTTCCACGACCAACTTATCGTGACACTCCGTGACCAAGTTTTTGTCACATCGATTTCGCAACTTTGCACCCTCTTTCAAATTTATTTTGGCGTGCGCGACGTCACTTTCGTGACCAAGTTTTCGTGACATCGACTACCAAACTTTGCACGCTTTTCCAAATTCATTTTGACCTACCTGACGTCACTCCTGTGACCAAGTGTTCGTGACACCTACTTCTGAACTTTGCACCCCCTTCCAAATGTTTTCTGACAGGCGTGACGTCAATTCCTGACAAAGTGTTAGTGACATTCCGTGACCAAGGTTTCATGACATCGAATTCCAAACTTTGCACCCCCTTCCTAGTGGAAAAAAAAGACGGATTTGTACGTAAAACAAATTATATATATATATTTAGAGTTTATTAGGAACAAGACCTCAAGACCCTGTACTTCTGGTGTTAAGATGTCCTAAGACGTAATAGCGGGTACGGCTCACTGGGGATACATCAAGCGCCTTCCAATTAGTGCTTGGTATAATTGCTCTCATGCGCAGGTGAGAGTTTTTGCAATGCACACATTGGTGTACATTGGATTGCGCACACATTGGTGTACATTGCATTGTGCACACACTGGTGTACATTGCATTGGTGTACGAATTGGTGTACATTCTGTTTTCACTCACACTTCTGGTTCAATGGGTATAAAGGATTCAATAATTGTGCGGTAATGTTTGTATTGGGGCGTACATCTTTAATCAGTTTCATAGGTTTAACCGCGTGTATCTGATTCTTTGATTCTGGGTGTATTTTGTGTGTGTTGCTTGTCCTTGTAGCCAGAACAACACAGTCGGGGGAGAGATGTTTGGTTTATGGGTGGTATCAGTTTTGGGCTTTGTTTTTGAGCAAGGACAAAGGAGAGGGAGTTTTGTAATATTTATTATTGTGAATGTCACAGACGGGACCTTCTGCCGCTTATGGCTTCGAGACTAACCCGGGTCTCGGACAGTGCAGTTCAGGCCCGAGGGATGTGCGCATTACATCACCAAGCAGGAATGGGCGAGGTGAGGCGAAGTTAACCAGCGAGCGAGGTGTTAAGATACACTTCCCGTGCGCGTCGGGGAGTTCGAAGACGAGGGGAGAATTTCGGGAAGCTAAGTGGCGCTCGAGGAAAGGCAGGGGGAAACTACGCTGAGCATCGGAGGAGGCAGGACGCCACCAAACTCCAAGAGGTCTCGCGGTGGTCATAAGATAGGTAAAAACGTTTGAGTGTAGTATGTAAATAAACTGCTTATATACCTAATGGTAAGCTTCACCCCAGGTGTTCCTGTACTTAGTTGCAATATCCGACCGCAAAGCCGCAATGCGGATTGTCCGTGATCCCATCTATGGCAGGCCCTCAACAAGACCTTAACTTCGATCTTATATTTTTACTCCCGGTATAACCCTTTAAGCCTTTCTCGCTGGGCTAAGGTGAGTAAGAGAAGTCCCATGATTCTCGTTTGATTTTCTACAAACGTTAAATTTGTGCCTATTGTGGACAATCCCGCACTCCTGAGTTCGTACTAAAAAGCTTTCTATGTCTCTCTTCTTTCGAGGAAAAGAAAAAAAAAACTAAAAAGCGAGGCTGACACACACAAAATACTTGAAAATTGGGCAAGTTGGTATTAGCTGATGATAATCATACCTCTGCAAAACGAACTCACGAGTGCACTCACCCTCCTCATTCACCCTTACCGATCAGGCCTGAGGTAAGGGTGAGTGAGCTCATAAGCCTTGAAAACTCATGCGTTTGAGGTTGAGTGAGGGGCGTAAGGTCGGTGAGGGACCTGATTTTGCTGAGTTCATGTGTTCGTTGAGTTTATGACTCCGCTGTGTTCATGAGTTCGGTGAGTTGATGAGTTCGGCGAGGGGCGTGAGTTCGGCGAGTTCATGATTTTGATGAGTACATGAGTTTTGTTGAAGGGCGTGAGTTCATGAGGTTGGTGAGTTTATGAGTTCAATGAGTTCATACATTTGGTGAGTTCGGGAGTTCGTGAGTGAAGACTTGAAGGTGGTGCGGCTGTGAAGGTGAGGGTAAGCGAATTTTTAACGTTTTTTCTAGTCGTGACTTTGAAGTTCATTAAATAATTATTATCATTAAGAACTGGTTGTGAGTGAGTTCAATCAGAAATGCCGAGCTCCGCATGGTATACAAAGAGCTCGCAGATGACGGACACAAAATGTATTTTCATGTTAACCACTTCTTTGTGTAATAAGTATGGTGTACGGAACTCGTCTTCGAATGGTGTGATTAGCGCGTCGTAAAATGTGTTTGTTTGACGTCCGCCTCATGACGCGATACAAGTGTCATGAACATGATTGTAAACCTGAGACTGGGGCAGAAAAGCGAACACAACAGAAGGTAGAAAAAGAGGAGGCAACGTCTCAAACTCAGCTGCAAAGTTTATTTCGTACACGCCTTATATACCACATCTCCAACGCCGTCTCTACAAAAGAAATGTGTGACAAGAGGACAATGAAATTTGGGTAAACCTTCTCTTATCTCTCTTGACCTCAGGCTGCGAAACACTCACACAAAGGGTCACATTCTAGCATAACCACCGACACCCGGCGAACGTAGGTGAATCACTACTGAACACAAAGAAAGGTTGACCTTCAAAGTTGCGTTTCCTCTAACGTTGTGTTCTCTATTCTGCCCCTGTCTCAGGTTTACAATCATGTTCAACTTACACCAGCTCGCCTGCACTCTGACTATTTTTTCGTTAACAAGTGTCATGTCGTCAAGGGCCACGATCCTGGTTGTGTCACAGCAGCAGAGGTGGATATGGCAGACGCCTGCTGCGCTGCGGGTCGCTCCCTGCAGCTTGACAGTCCGCGGAAACCAAGGAGACAAGAGGTGTGACTAGGCGACAACAACGACCTTTTCACCACGCTCTTCCCTTCTGCTAGCTTCTCTATGACCCATCGCGAGAATTGCGACCAAGGACAGCATAACGAGCCGGTCTTTGTGAAGACAAATGTTGCCACCTCGGGGTTAGTTTCAATGTCCCAGAAGGATAGGACGGTAGACGCACCAGTTGGAGACGCGTTCGAGGCACCACAATAAAAAAATAGTGAAATTAAAATATTTTGTTTTCTAAAAAGACCTAGACGGGACACGTATAAAACGAACAAAGTATTACCGCGAAAAATTATATATTCTCGCCGCCAGTAGAAATTTAGGTGTAAAAGATGGAGGTCGCAGCCCGTTAAGTCCCGCCCCGTGAATACGCCGTGCTTACATCTCTCATTGCACGGAGAACGAAGATTGAGGCGTGAAATGTTGGTTGCAAAATTGTCTCTCTGTGCCATTATAGTATATTAATTGACAACATGTTTATGTTTGAGAAACAAACAATTTAGATAAAGTCATTATGTTTTTCAAAAATGCGCCAAGAGTGCCTTTTTCCACTTTGGTTTCAAGCGAGAACCAACATGGCTGCCGGCGTTTGCGGCCTGCTGAACGAGCATAGCTCGCTGAAGTCGTCTATTATTAGGAGTGCGAGTTGTTTTGCGTTCACCAAGGTGTATAGTCGAGAATCTCCTCAACCGACGTAGCGAGCACTTTGCGAGGGAGAGTACAGGCCACTCCCAGCACGGACAGTATCTGGGCCGTTTGAATGGCTGGATGTGTCTTAGCGTCATCGTTTTTTCCATATTAATAGGCAGGTAACCAACGCCATCTCTCGGGTTGGCGTTTTCGCTACCGGCCACTTATTTGGCGTGTGCGCTGTTCGGTATTTTCTTCAAATGTAAATGAAACTTCAAAATAACCTTTTATTATTATTAAGTATACTACACGCTGCATTAGCTCAACACCTCGTTCGGTTACACCGAGTTTGAAATGGGCCCGACGTCTGTTACTAGCACAGCCATCTTGTAACTAACTCGATTAGCGGGTGTAACAGTAAAATACTGACCGGGGTTTTTATCAAGCAGCTTTGAAGCTGCGGATACTTTAAATATTGCGAGGGTGTGATAAGTTTGATTAGCGGTAATCACGCTTTACATCAATAATTCAGCAGACAGGTAAGCATATTGGTATATAATGATACGACAGTCGCCAGAGCACCCGACGGTCCGAGAAGTGATCGAATCTTCAGTGCCTCATCACCTGGTTACACTCGAGTCGAGTGCTCTCCGCTTACGCCGGCTTTGGTGCATCGTAGCGCGGTCGCTGCTTGCGTCCATGTTCTCAAATCGGGTTGCTTGGCGCCCACGTGATCCCGAAAAAGAGGTGTTAAAGGGCAACTCCGGTCCATACTTTCGATTTTGGGATTATGACTGTTTTTAGCGCAGTCAGCGTCCCTGAATTGCAAGGTGTATTTTTTTTCTCGTTATTGTGCGTAGTTTTAAAGATATCGACGCCTCAAAGTTTTGTTTTGGGCGCGGCCGACAAAACAGAAACTAGCCGCTTGAGGACCCGGCAACACTGGAAATCAGCCACTATGTGGACGTGACGTCATGATCGTTCTCGTTCAACGAGTACGCAGGCCAAGCGGCACCTACCTCTGTTGCGCTAGCCGTCTAAAGATAGAAGCTAAGCTAATTTTGTTTTAATTCAATATACGTGGTAGTTATCCAGCATATGTAGCAAGAGTGAGTGCGTATACCCAAAAGCTAGCGACTGAAAAACCCGTGAACTCGTTCGGTGCCGCACTCGGCGGCCGCCGCCGTGCGTGCGCTATGCCGTACTCGTCGCTTGTGTACCAAAAAGCTAGCGACTGGAAAACGAGTGAACTCGTTCGGTGCGGTACTCGGCGGATGTGTCCGTGCGTGCGGTCTTCCGTACTCGTCGCTAGGCCTAAATTGTCATCGGGGCTCCGTGGATGGAGCGGCGTTGCTCTACGCCGCGCTGCCAGTGACGTACAGTCTTGGGGGCCCTCTCGCTTTCGCGCTGTGGGTCAGTCCCAGACACGAAGCTTTGAGGCTCTCCGGCGTGGGCCGCGGCACCTGAACACACGTGTGCTGGGCTGTACACGTCTGTTTTTTCGTTCTTGTTTCCTCGGGCGCGTAAAAGCCGAAGTCCAAGATCCACTCGTCGAACAGCGTTCACCCACACCTTCTCCGATTTCCGGTCCACTGGAAACTTGTGAAAAAGCACCTCCGTGTTGCGCAGCGGGTTGTTTGAGCAGCCCCCAGCGCTGCAAGTTGCACTCGGCATTTTTTGAGGAACAGCTGGGCAGTCTTGGGCGCACCAAGTTGCTCGCTAAAACGAGTCTTGGAGTCCTCACAAGCAAATAAACAAAAGGCTATACCGAAGCTACATGGGCTACAGATAAAAGCGACGGCTAAACACGCCAATCAGAAGCCGAAGTAGCGGTGGTAGCGGCTCAAAGAAGCGCACTCCGCGCAACGCCCGGACCGGAGGAAAAAAAGAGAACGATACTTATGTCAAGGCCCAAGGTTGCTTTAGCGATCGGCAACCCGCTGGCCGCCCACTAAGGAGCTGCGGCTCGCGGCGGGTCGCATTTTTATTATCGGCATTAGTTGAGAATGCGGCGTCCCCCGGACGTAATACTTTGGCTGGGGTTGTATTTCGTGTAACTACAGCGATACCAGTAATTTGTTTTATTTTGAGTATTGGCCGGTGTTGCCCTTTAAGAGATAAGGCAGTCAGAGGAGCGGAGACTTCAGGCAACCGTAGCGGCTAGAGCAGCCGAGTCACGAGGGGAGGCTTCGGTGCTGCTATCACTCTGCCTAATACAAATGAATAGTGTGGCGTGTATTTCCCCTGTAATGTATTTGGACGTAGTTTGCAGCAAACAACTATCGCAAGTACGCGCGTTTGGAAGCGCTTTGCGGGTGTTTGTCTCTGCGGCGGGATAAGCCTAAGCCTAGAGTCCCACGAAAACTCTTTTGCTTGATCGGGCTAGATTTGTTCGTTTGCACGTGTTGATGCTGAATAAATATTTCTCATAAAAGCTGCTGCATATAACCTAATATTGATCTGTGTATTACTAATATCGATAATTTTCATGTCATTAGCGATATTTGGAGTTATTAAATCAGTGACCGTTTGCCAATATTCTTGGCATACATAAAGTAAACATTGCAAGGAAACAAAAACACTCAATTTTAAGGCATTACACTTGATTACCTTGTCAAGTTTTGTGAATGTATTGGTAATAAAAATTGGGCTCAGTTTAAGTTAATGCAACAAGCCCATATGTGGCGTAGAATAATTTTTGGACAGGTTTTAGGAACTGTGTGCATGCAAATTTTAGTATAATAAAAGTAAAACATAAAAATAATCCAAAAGCCCTGGATTATTTCTGAGTTTAAGCAAAATGAATATAAAACGGGCACTGTGCACTTCATCTAATAACATTTAATCAAATAATCATCTAACGTTTTAATCGCGATCAACCTTTTGCCGATTAAAGTTTGACCAACAAAGAAAAAGTAAGAATTCACCGCTTTCACCACGCGGACGTGGACGAGTAAACCTGTGTCAAGGTAAACTTTACGTACAATTGTGACCTACAGTAAACTGTAGGGACGAGATTTGTAACAACCAACAAGTGGAGAAGGTTATAACTGTGCCATCCACTTGCGAGTGTCCGTTTACACCATGTGAGTGTCCGTTAAGCACCACAGAGAATACTGGGGAAAATCAAAATAGTTCGCTATTGCCCAAGAATATTAGCGAACCTCTTTGCTTCTCCGGATGAAGTGACAATATGTAAGTGTGGGTGTTTTCTGCTCTAAACTACACTTTGAAGGTGCCCTGATGAGGTTTCTGAAATGGCCTAAATATGGTGTAGCGAGCTTGGTTTACGTAACTACATTTATATTTACAATATTTACAAATGGTTGTTAGCTGCAATGCAGAAGCCGGCCATCTTAGAACGTCCGTGCACTACGTCACCCCGAATCCCCGTGTCTCGTGGCACCCGTCACGAATCGCGTGGCGCCGAAACGAACCACTCTCGCTGTTGTTTCTGTTGTCCTTGCAGCTCGGTGGCTACAGGTGCCCCCCCTTGAACAAGTGGCTGTGGCTACTTCAGTGAAGTTTGTTTGGTGCTCTGTGGGTTTTGGTGTGTTATCCTGATGCTTGCGACGTTGGTGAATCGAAAGGGGAGAAGAAAGCCGGTTTGAGTCTGTCGATTGTGACGATTTCGCGTTTGCCTCGAAGCAGCAGAGTATAGCATTTTGGTGATTTTTCCAGGACAGGAAATGGTCCATCGTACAGGTTTTGCAGAGGCTTCCGCGGTGCATCCTTCCTGACGAAAACGTCCGTAGCTTCAGCCATTGGAGGATTTTTGAAAACCTTCGGTTGCGTTTGTTGTCGTGATGGAACTGGGCGAAGCGTTGACATTGCTTGCCTTAACTTGTGGACGTAGGATGCGGGATCCACGCTGTCTGGTATGGTAGCGGCTCGATCATGTCCGCAGGCAGGCGTTGCGGAGCAACGTAGAGGAGCTCAGTAACCGTACTCCCCAGGTCAGGTTTGAGCGTTGAACGCAACCCAAGCAGCACAATTGGCAAGTTGTCGACCCAGGCATCGGGAGACAACTGCGTACTAAGTGCTGATTTTAGCTGCCTATGAAGGCGTTCCAAGAGGGCATTTGCTGCAGGATGGTAAGCTGTTGTGCGCGTACGGGAGCAGCCGAGAAGGGACGTGAGTTGACGGAATAGAGCGGACTCAAATTGGCGTCCTCGATCGGTCGTCACCGTGGAAGGTACTCGAAACGGCTTGCCCAGGTAAATCGAAAAGCTCTGGCGACCGTCTCGGCCGTTATGTTCTCGAGCGGGTAAACTTCAGGCCATCGGGAGAAACGGTCGACGCACGTCAATAAATAGGTGAAACCGCGTGATGAGGGCAAGGGTCCGACGACGTCCACGTGCACTTAACGTAGTGACGGAAGAGGAAACGCTCCCAGCGGTGTTCGTGTGTGTCGCTGTGTTTTGCAACGTTGGCAGGCAAGACAGAAACGTACCCAATCACGAACGTCGGCCTTGACTTTGGGCCAGACAAAACGGTTCGTAATCAGTTCCTGCGTTGCACGGACACCAGGATAGCAAAGCGAGTGTAGCGACGTAAACACAGCACGAAGTAAGTTTTCTGGGACGTAACGTCGTGGAGTTCCTGTGGACTTGTCGCAGACGAGGATGACACCGTCATCTGGGAAAAATACGTCCTCAAATATCAGTGAAGTGCCGGCTTCGCGGATGGATGGAAGCTCGTCGTCATGTGTTTGGGCCTCTGCAAGCTCAGAATAGGTAAACTGCGTCTTCTCGGTAGCAATAGCGTTGAGGTCCAAACGAGACAGTGTATCGGCAGCAGTGTTGTCGTTTCCCTTCACGTGGCGCAAGTCGGTGGTGAACTCTGCGATAAAGGAGAGATGACGGGACTCTCGCTGGGAGTGGTTCTGACTGGGTGACTGAATAGCATGGACAAGCGGCTTGTGATCTGTCGCGATGAAAACATTGCGTCCCTCTAGAAAATGTCGGAAATGCTTTACAGCCAAGTAGATAGCCAGCAATTCTCTACCAAAAGTGCTGCAGCATTTTTCAGTGTCTTGCAGCTTTCGTGAGAAGGAAGAGATGGGAGACCAAATGTTGTCAACCTTCTGCTGCAAGACGACGCCAACAGCAGCGTTGGAAGCGTCGACCATCAGGCAAGTCAGTGCTTCAGGTGAAGGATTTACAAGAAAGGTGGCGTCCGCGAGCTCTTTCTTGACCTTGTCAAAAGCAAGTGCTGCCTCAGGGGGCCAAGCCAGGGGTGACTTTTCTGCGGTGGATCTGCAGAGTAGGGCTTCCAAGGGGTGTAGCAACACTGCGCACTGTGGCACAAAACGCCTGTAAAAAATGACAAGGCCAAGAAATTGTCGTAGAGCGCGCTTTGTTGTTGGAGGTGGACAGTCCAAAATAACCCGAACTTTTTCTGGAAGCGGTTTGATTCTTTGACTGTTGATTTGGTGGCCAAGAGATGTAAGTGGGTTTGCGCCGAACTGGCACTTGTCCGTGTTGATTACGATTCCATGATCGAGGAGCCTATCAAAGACTTGCTCCAAGTGGACCTTGTGCTCATCCGGGTTCTCACTGGCAATGAGGAGGTCGTCCAGATAAGCAAAGCAGAGGGGGAGGCCACGGATGTCTTCGTCGATGAAACGTTGGAACGTTTGGGCCGCATTACGAAGCCGAAATGGCATCCGAACCTATTCAAAGAGGCCGAAAAGTGTTGTTATCGCGGTCTTCGGTATGTTAGATGGCTACACAGGGATCTGATGGTATGCCTTGATGAGGTCGATTTTGGAATAGATTGTCGTGCCCGTCAGAAATGATGTACAGTCCTGGACATTTGGGATGGGGTAGCGATCCGGCATCGTTGCGGCGTTGAGGGCGCGGTAGTCGCCACAGGGGTGCCAGTCGCCAGATTTTTTGGGCACCATGTGAAGGGCGGATGACCAGGGACTGGATGAGGGTCGCACAATACCTAGTTGAGCATATGCTCGAATTCTTCACGAGCGACGCGCAGCTTGTCTGGTCCAAGGTGACGTGGTAGGCAATGAACTGGCGGTCCGGTCGTGAGAATGTGATGCTTTACATTGTGCTTTGGCGTCTCCTCGAAGTTTCTTGGCTTGGTTAGATCGGGATACTTCTGCAGAATTCGGGTGAACTCGTTCGGGGGCGGCTTCACGAAAGTTGGGCTAAGCGTTGGAGCCCGCGGTAGGACTCCCGACACATACATGTTGGTGCTTGCATCGATCAGTCGCTTGTTTTTTCATGTCAACGAGGAGATTGAAGTTTCGCAAGAAATCGGCACCGACGATCACGTGCTCTACGTTAGCTACCCAGAACAACCACTGAAACCGACGTCTGAGACCGAGGTCCAGGGTCAGTGATTTTCGTTCATAGGTAGCGATGAGGGAAGCGTTGACGGCTTGCAGCGGAGATGTTTTGGTGCGATTTCTGCGATCGAAAGTAGAGGCAGAGATGACACTTACTTCTGCACGTGTGTCGACCAGGAAACGTGGGCCGCTGATTTTGTCGCGAACGTGGAAAAGGCGGCTAGTAGGCTGGTGTGGGTCGCTGGCCGCCACTAGCGACCACCCATCTCGTTGCCCTGGTCCCAGGAACAGGGAGCCCGAGAGAGGTGGGCCTCAGAGCCAAACTGACGGTTGTATCAGCACAGCGACTTTGTAGAAGACGGGGGAGATGGTGAGGGTTGACGGGTGCTGTCGCGGGGGGACCAAAGCGTTGGACTGCATGGTCTCGCGAGCGCCGTCCCGTCGACCGAGCACGCTGGGAGGATTCCCGTCGAAGCTCGGACACCTCTGCCGTCAGTTTCTCCATGGCCTTCCGGAGTCCGGCGATGTCCGAAGTAAGGTCGGAAGTTCGCTGTGTTGCACCGATGGTAGTGCTGTTGACCTCCATGATTTGCTCAGCTAGTTCGGTGAGTTCCAGGAGTAGAAGCCTGTAGGCCACAGCTAAACCGACGCGAACAGGGGGCGAGAGGTGCTGTAAGAAAAGCTCTCGAAGGATGGCTGCGTCGATGGATGCCGCCTTGTCGCCTAGGAAGTGTTGTAGGTGACGCAAGAACTGAGATGACCGACGGTCACCCAGTTCTTCATCGCTAAGGAGCTGCTGGTGCCGTCGCTGCTCTGAAGCGACGAGGCGACTGACCAGAGCTTTTTTGAGTGTGTCATACGAGTGTCGCCGAGCGGCGAGAGGAGGATGTCTCGAACCTCGGTGGCGGCTTGGGGTAGGAGGGCGTCGATGAGGAGCTCGTACTGCCTTATCTGGGAGGTTATTCGGTGAAGGCGGAACTTGTTCTCCACCTGCACGAACCAGAGTGCTGGATCTTCTGCCCAGAACTAAGGAAGAGTCAGGACAACGGCAGATCCAATGGCGAGGGGGGCGTTTTGGTCAGCTCCTGTAGCTATGGCGGCGGATGTCCGGGTCACCAGAAATGTAGCGAGCTTGGTTTACGTAACTACATTTATATTTAATATATTTACAAATGGTTGTTAGTTGCAATGCAGAAGCCGGCCATCGAAGAACGTCCATGCACCACGTCACCCCGAATCTTCGTGTCTCGTGGCACCCGTCACGAATCGCGCGGCGCCGAAACGAACCGCTCTCGCTGTCGTTTCTGTTGTCCTTGTAGCTTGGTGGCTACAATGGCGATACCTCACTCTGCTAGCTCTAAGCATCTTAGAAATGCTTAGATGATGACGATACCCGGCCGATTTCTCTATTAAAAAAGCAATCAAATATCGCGATACAAAGAGGTCATCTCCGCAATGGGACGAGCATGTTCCAAACCAGGACCACTGTCAGTCGACAGCAAGCGAAGGATCCTCGCGCCTCCGACCGGTAGAACCGCGGAGTGATATCTCGAATGCGCGCGGCTCATTGCCCATACAGCCCGGAGTACGATTCCACCCAGCGCGCAGGCGCTTGAGTGCTTGACAGCTCCCAACCGGACACGTCACTCCCCTGAAAAAAAAAAGAACCAAACAAAACAAACAACCATAGTTCGCTGTTTTTGAGATGATTATTGCACTATTATGTTCTCTCTCCGAGAAAAATACACTTTTTGGGTACTCCAACTTGCCTCTATAATTTACAAATAATCCACATTTTTTTTTTTAATAACAGCGTTTGCAATCTCAACAAAATGTCGCGTTTTCATTGGTCAAATGCCGTCCTGACTGCCGGCGCACCGGAGATGAGATGGATTTTTGATTGCTTTTCCAATAGGAAAGTCGGCCGCGCGTCGTTATGTTTTATGGATTCCTAGGATGCTGAGAGACCGCGGAGTGAGTTATCGCCACATTTAGGCGATCTCAGAAACCTCCTCATCGCACTTTTAAGGTTGAATAAAAATTTAAAAGTGTACGTTGCTCCGTTTATTCGATAATCAGAAAAAAAGAAGTGTAATTTTGACTTTTATAAAATGTTGTGCCTTAGAATGAACCAAACCAATTAATCGATTAATTAATCACGTAAAGGGTGGCGATTGATCCCGTTAAAACTCTTAATCGACGCCCAGCCTTAATAAAGAACCGACTCTTTCCAAAATTAATTAACACAAGAAATCGGACGGAATCATGAAATTTAAATTTTATCCAATTCAACAAATAAAGTAATTCAGAAAGCAAAATCAGGCTATTATCAAAAGAACTTTGTTTTATAAATTGGACGTGAGGATGTTATCTGGAAAGAAATTCATCTAGTCTTACAATTTTATTGGCAACATAATACTTTTGAAAAACTGCGTAAACTCTAAAAAAAGCCCGTGCGTCTTCTTTCCCGCAGAACACGTGGACAGCCAATCACTGCAGTTTGCAGAATCAGCTCAGCGAAAAACAATGCCGCAACATATGTTTAGACCAAAAAGCGAAGTTTGCGATGTAGCATTAAGCAATGCAAAACGTCACGCTTGCATTGCGTGATGCTACATCGCAGACTTCGCTTTTTGGTCTCAACATATGTTTCGGCATTGTCATTCGCAAAGCTGATTCCGTAAACAGCAGTGATTGGCTGTCCCCGTGTTCTGCGGAAAAGAAGACGCACGGTCTTTTTTTAGAGTGTATAAAAGGTAAAGAACATACAGGTTCGCTGACAAATTTAACAAGCGTTTTGTAAATTTACCTCACGAGCTTAAAGCATGGAGGCATGTTCTTATATTGAAGAGAAAGGAATGAGTATTTGATCTTTCTAGATCCAGTGACTGGCGCCGAAGTGTTTTCAGTGTTTATAAATTTACCCAATACTACATATAGAGATGCATATCATATTAAAATTAAATCAGTAAAATATTCTCTAGACATAATATTACCCTATATAGGCCATATTTTTAATCGTGCATACGGATAGAAATATTTCCTTTTTATTAGAGAGGTGGCTAAAGTTTCTCTGCAACGTAAAGATGGAGATAGAAATGACATATCTAACTACAGACCTCTATTAACACCGTTGTTTTTCAAAAGGTATTGAAAAGAGTATTTACTCCCGCATGTCTGATTTTTCTAAAAAAAAAAAATTAAAGACTTTTATAACTCCCTGTAACGCCAAATTAGAGCGCAGCTCTAGAGGAGGAGGAGGAGGGAAGGGTATACCCCTCCTCCCTTCTCCTCACCTCCTCCCTCCTCTTCCTCCTCCTCGTCCTACTCCTCCCCCTCCCCCCTCCTCCTTCCCCCTGCTCCTCCTCCTCTTCCCCGCGCGTTGCATAATGGGAAATGTCCCCTAATGCACCGCGCGGGACCCTCGTGACGTCACACGTGACGTCACGAGGGTCCCGCGTGGTGCATTATGGAACATTTCTCATAATGCACCGCGCGGTTACGCCGACTCCCACGCCGATGGCGACGGCGACGCCGCTCAAGCCGGAAACGGGCGCCTAAGAGCTGTGGTCTAAAAATAATTACAGTATCCTTGTTTGGATTTAGAAAGCATCGAGCTAAGGAACTTACGTTACTTGATGAGAAAACATTTTGTTAAAGATATATTGAATATCAAACAATAGTCCTTGAAATATATTTAAACTCCATTAATGCTTTTGATTATTTAAATCATGATTTGTTCATAAAAAGGTATATTTTATGGGGTTTGAGGCCAAGCATTAGTTATTGTATCCTACCTCAGACATCGCAAACAATGTGTACGTTTTGTGGAATTCAACTACACAATAATCTCTTATTATTCTTTTCAAAGTTTCTCCCAAGGATTTCTGAACACTGACCAGACTACTAAACTTAGAATATACGCAGACGATGCAGCTATTATCTTTCTTGCTGATTGACAAATTAACTTGAATATATGGGCAACATAGTATTAGATAAACAGAGACTTATGGACAAAAAATACTTTAAAATAAAGACAACTAAAACGGAGGTCATTAGATATCGGAGTAAAAATAGAGCGATTTTTTCAATAGGTTCCATTGATTTAAATACGTTTAGTATTGAAATATGTGTTCCTTTTAACAGTCTTGGAGTTGTGCTTACATTCACTATATCAAAGATCATACTGAATATTTAAGAAAATTTAGTAAATGTTGTTGGTTTGGCATACAGCACAGATAAATACTTCCAAGGTCAGTTAAACTACTATCGCAGAAGCACTATTTTTTTCTCAGTTAAGATTTAGTTGTCTAGTGTGGGGTACCACGGCAAAAAAATCTCGAGAAAGTGCATTTGTAAAAAAAACGAATGTTACGCACAGATGCAAATCTCCCTTTTTGTTCGGTCACTGATATCCCCTTCAGGGAGTTTAATTTTTTAAGCATCTACAATATGTATAATTATATAATTTTGACAAGGCTTAGAACTGAGTTCCTCAACATTAATACCTACTTGGTATAATTGGCTAGTTTGAGCCAACATACTTTAAGGTATCAGGGCCGGCTTGCTAGAAGCAGCGTCTCAGCTGAGACTGGGTGAAAGAAAGCACTGCCAAAGCCAGCGCACGAGCTGAGCGGGACTCAAACTGCGTCTCAAGACGCTCGCGCGCCTCAGCCTTTGCAGTGCTTTCTTTCACCCAGTCTCAGCTGAGACGCTGTTCTAGCAAGCCGGCCCAGGTTTCTAAACCCTGAATGCTGGAATGTAACTACATATCGATTAAATATCGGAAAGGAAATGCTACCCTACATAACCCCTAAACCTCTAAATTTTCTTTTTTTCGAGTGATATTCATTTGAATGAAATAACAACGAAGAAATTGCGTATGCTTATGTATAATTTTAATATGACTTACTGATGTTTGCAGTCTTTTTTTGTAACATTGTTTTTACTTTACAACAATGTTAATGCGAAACTGTAAAATGATATTCTTATTTTATTCATATTATTGTGTCTGCAATTTCAGTCGCTGATGTGGAACATAAATGGGGGCCGATTGCTTGTCAAGCCGTACAGTGGTTCATTGTTTGTCGACCTCCAACATTGTATAAATGGAAAATAAGGATATAGGTATATATATGCGAGGTGTGATAAAAAGCTCCGAGATTAATTTCGCAGCCTCAAAAGAGAAGGCAGTGCGTTAAAACACGCGCAGCAGTCAAGGAATGAACCTTCGTGTCTCGTTATACCAAATGGCGTCACTCTTGGAACATTTGGAGCTGCGCTACACGGGTTTTTTGTGACCACGTGCACGGGCGCAATGACGATTTTACCATAAAAGGCAAACCACAGCGAGAGCGAACATCAATGTTGCGTCAAACTCGGCAAATATAAAACAGATACATTTGAAATGATTTAAAAGGCTCGTGTCAAAAAACAGCGAATTTTCAGAAGTGTTCTAAGTGACACTCACGCTTCAGGAACGGCAGAACGTCGCTGGAAGACGGAGAGTCATAGGGCGACCTCATCCGACCTCCCCTTGACTTCAGCGGCGTTCTGCCATTCTCGAGGCGCGAGTGCAACTAAAAACATTTTGCAAACCTCACTGCTTTTTGACATAAGCCTTCTAAATTATTTCAGAGCTCCTTGTTTTAGAATTGTGTGTTAGACGTAAACTTGATTACCGCTCTCGCTTCGGTTTGCAGTCTATGGAGAGATAGCCAAATATCGATCTCTCGATAGATCAATAGTGACAGATGGGCCAGTTGGTACATGACTTATTTTCACAAAATGCGCCGCAAGACAAGGACAGAGTGTTGTCTTACTTACTCTGTCCTTGTTTTGCGGCGCATTTTGTGAAAATAACTCTCGATAGATGTTATGTTATGTTTTGTTGTGCTCGTGCATGTGGTCGAAGAAACTCGTGTAGCGCAGATCCAAATATTCGCAGTGTGACGCCCTTTGGCATAATGAGGCAGAAAGGTTACTTGCTTCGACCGCTGTGCGTGCATCACTGTGCTGCCCTCTCTTTTTACGCTACAAACTCAATCTCTGAACTTTTTCATCATAAGTTGTTTAAACCTTCTACACTCGTGATTACTTCACTTACAAAAAGTGAAGCTCCTTACCATCCAAGAGCACTAAGAATTCATTCAAGCACCCATCAGTAATGCAGAACCGCTATGACACTTTCCATTAAAACATACTGGTGACACAGTCTATTTTTGAACAAATTTCTACCTGTCTTGATTATCCTAATGAAGCCGGAGATCAGAATAATGTCGTCTGTGCCGCGCATCCAAAAGTATAATACACCCACGACACAGTTTGTTCTTGCCGATTTTATCAAAATAATTAAAGCAAGTTTTTGTTTCTTATCTTTTTTCCCCCCAAAATGTATAAAAGGGTTTTAATTGTGTGAGTTAATTTTCGAGCCTGGTGTTCACTTTGATCTCGTTTGCGTTTGCTAGTGCGAAAATAGGTGATCAAAATCTCCAGTAATATTTCTAATCATAATACTGAAATTGACAAATTCCCTGCACCTCGCACCCAGTTTCAGGACTGTATAGCAAGAAGAAAATAAAGTGGGAAATGATAGCACAGAGGGGTGAACCTAGAGACATTTGGCTGTAACTGAAGGAGTGTAATTGAGGTAGGCGGGAAAAAATAAAACAAGTGGACCACATTGCGTATATTTTGGGGAAGAAGGCGGGAAGATATTAGAAAGAAACTCCGCCATATTTTTTTAAAGCTTTTCATCCCTCTCTTGGGCTCTTTTTTACTTTCTCCTGTAAGTTTTGCTTTTGTGGTTCAAGGAAGCGGCCAATAACCGAGAGATAGGGTTTTTAATTATTTGTATTTTTTTTTCCTCTTTTTCAAACAAAAAATGGTTCCAAACTTCAAATTACAAAAAAAGCGAAACAACATAACAACAGTACTTGATCTGACCCCTCGAGGGATGCTAAGGACTCTTTCCTTCCTACCGAAAGCGTCGGAAAGCTGAGAGGTGTCGACAGTGACCTAATGTAGGACAGAAAACAATAAAAAAAAATTTCCCTCCCCCCTCCCGAAAAAAAGGAAAGTTTGGGAAGGGGAGCTGAAGTGGAGGGTAGAGGCTGCGCCCCTACGAGGAGTCAGACGTCCCGACGTGCCGGGGATCGCGGAAATCCAGGGAAGAATTTTTCCCCCGAGATCGGGACTCCAACGCGCTGCAACTGCGAAGCGGTGTAAGCGATACTACCAACGGGGAATTTTGAGAAGAAACAACTCTTTAAGCCAAGTTCTTTTTTTTTTTTTTTGTATATTTCATCACCGGCCTTTTACGCGGATTTTTCGGTCGGTTCGCTGTTTATGGTGTGTTCGGATCGTCACCATGTCCCTTTCCTGTTTCGGACTTTGGGGAATGCAATGGATGCTGAGGATGATGGTGCTTTGCGAGCGCGTGTTCGTTGCGAGGCAGGACTGCGTAAAAGTAGGGAATGCGAAGCGCGAGAAGAACAAATGGGGAGGAATGGAGGTCGGGTGAAGATAAAAATGCACCCTAAACGCCTTTTAAAGCTAGTAGCATACGAACGAAACTCATTATACAGTGTCGTAGCTGGTAGGTATAACCGCGAGCATGCGCACAAAGTCATTTCGAATGCTCGTAAACTCTCCGCGATTTTATGGTTTTTATTTTTTCTTCTTTTACAAGCTAAAAAAAGGCTTATGCTGATGTTTTGGTTGTCTTATCGCTGCACGGAAAAGAGCAATAAAAAAAGTAAAAATAAAAACATTCTGAAATGATTATTTTAGATAAACTGTTACCGTATTATCGAGACCAAACAAAGGCAATCGATGAAAACTTTGCATGGAAGAATTTAGGCAAAGAGTGTTTGTGTTGTTTAAGAAGAAATAAAAACTGGGTAAGAAAGGGATCACCATAAAATAATATATATATACATATATATATATATATGGTTTCATCTCAAATCGTGCAGGCAAAAAAGGTAGAATTTTTAATTTCGCTGAAAAAAATATATGTTATGGCGCCGTCTCTAAAAACACAGTAGCCACAAACCGCAAGTTCGTCGGATGTTTGGTTCTCGACTTACGAATTTTAAAAGAGGCCGCGGCGGAAAACAGTGTTTTTCACATCCGTCGTGGGTTGGATGTTTCGCTCGATCTCCCGCCGTGGATTTTCAGTCCACATTATAATAACTTTTTTCAAGCACTCTGTGAGCACAGGAAAATGGCTCTAATACCATAAAATAATTTTAGGCGTTTTTTTTTTTTTCTGTAAAAATGTCAAAAACGCCCCCTCGGTTAATTGCTGACGAACTTTGATAATTAAATACTGGCGATCTACTTGGGTTACGTCGATACGTTTTATGTCTATGGAGAGCCCAAAACACGCTCTTTTTAGATATTATAAAATCATTCAGCTGTATAAAATTCCATTTGAGGTACGTTTTGCGTTAATGTTATGCGAAAACCAAAAAGTGCCAATTTTGAAATCGCTTTTCTCAAAAAAACCTTTTTTTTTATTTTTCGTTAAACAGTAGATATGATAGTTGTCTACTCGAAAAGCAAGTCGACAAAGTGTGTATTTTGTTTGTATGTTCTTTTTTAAGCATCAATTTCGTACAAAAACGTGTTTTTACGGCTCGAAACGGACTTGCGAATTGCATGTCTTTACAAACTTCGAAATATTTTTTGCCTTTTTTCAACGTTCCCACATGAAAATGAAATACATTATTTCTACCCTGTTATATTTATTGATCATTTAAATTTTATTATAGGCGTCAAGCTACATTGGAGGAGTTCAAAAGAGAAAGCAACACTTCTTAACAGACCAGCAGGTGTCGTAAATTTTTAATGTGTAGAAATCGGGAGACGTCGTATTGATTCGGGGCCTTCATTGGCCTATATGAACGCCCCGCCATTTCGGAACCTGCAGATGACCACGACCTTTCGCGCTCGTTGTGTTAGATGGGACGGCCCGTGACAGTAAAGCGAGCAGCGCACCCTGTATCACGAGGAGTGAAGTGGTACGAATGTGTCGTTGACGCGGCGAACAGTGACGGCCACCCTGGAGGAGTTAGTCAGTCGAAAGCAAAGGAAGTGTTGCCTGGGAGGATGAGGACACCACGGCCTTACAATATCGACGCTCAACAACAGTTCTGCCGGTCAAAACAACGCCGCGAGCGCGCTAAAACCGGCGGCGCGGGACAAAAATCCCGTAGACGCACACATGAAGATGGGCCGGTTCCGTTAGGGATGTGGGGAAATTTTGAAACCAGCCATCTGTGCACACTGAAACGATACCGCGTATTTGCCCAAACTTCAAGCGCCCTATCCTTGAAACGGCCGTACTCTATCTCTCTCCGCGGAGATCCGTTAGCACCGAAACTTTTGAAAACAGCAAAGCCCGGAGACCAACATTAAAAACGAGCGTGTTGGTAAATATATTTGTGTTTATTCTGCCCGGAGACTAGTTGGGTCGAAGTCAGCCTCCTTGCCAACTATAACCGTTTGTGAAGAGTGCTCTTCTCCCGAGATGAAAAGTTAGCGCCGGCTGATGTGTTCTTTTGAAAAAGGGAAGGGGAAAGAGAAAGTTTGAGCAACTGCAGTAACTACCTCGAAAGCTTCCCTTCCGATATAAAGCTCAAGGCATGTTACGTCTCGGTTACCTTATCGCGCATCGCTGCTCGAATCTATTCTTCACTTTGTTCCGCACAGCCACTGTTCCGCACTACCTTCGTGGCTGTGCGGAACAGAGTGAAGAATAGATTCGAGCATCATCTGGACGCCGTCATCCTGCCAAGCTTCAGTGTCGTGGGACTGGACTCAGCGTCGGTCAGTTAAGACTTTTTTTATTATTTCGTGATAGTTTCTTTGTTCCGCTAAACTTTGTTTTTCGGTTGCGGTTCTGCGCAACGTTTTTCTTTTTTTTTAATGTTTTCTTACTAACTGTTTGTTAGAATTGTTTAGTTGTTGGGTTTATTTCGTCATGGCGTAGCGGCCTGACGGTGCTGTAGAGAGCGTGTTCGCACGCATTTGGTTGCGTCCCGGTTAGGAAATGCCCGGAGGAGTTGGTTCTTGTTCTTGCCGTGTGCGGCTGAGTTTTTCCGTCTTGATTAATTTTTTTTTTTATTTTATCTTTACGTGTCGTCGACATTTTTGTCTGACTCTCCACCAGGCGTGGACCTATTGCCTTGGCACCACTCGAACCTAAATCTTTTATCTTTTTAACGCTATTTTCGTTAAGATCGGAGTTGGGTAATATTATTCTTAATTATTTATTTTTATTCCCTACCCCCCTCCGTGACAATCTCTCCTTGTGTTTAGGACCGTTTGTATATCTTCACTTTTGTGTATTACGGAAGCGAAAGGCAATTCCCTGGTGATCTGTGCGATGTGCGGTGGACAAACCCTAGCGTTTAGTTTTGGAAAGAATTCTGTATAATATATCGATGATGTGATGACTTTCTATGTCTTAGTAATATGACAGCTAATAGCTAGTCGTGCTAGTTTACAGTGAAAGTTTTATAAATCGAAACAATACAACGTCTCTGCCTCTTCGAAATTGAAGGTCTTCTCGGCGTACTGATTTGATTAGATATGTTTCTCGCGGTTTCCCGCTCCTATATAAACATAAATAACTATTCAATACCACAAAATACGTTTATAATTGATTACAAAACGCAGACAAAAATTCAAGAAAGTTTTTTCACAATTCATAGAAACGCACGGGTCGCTATGCCTGACTTGGGTCTTGCAAAACGAAGAGGTCTTTTTTTGATATTGAGGCTTAAATATAGAACATACAAACAAAATACACACTTTCTAGGCTTTCTTTTCAAGTAGACAACTATCATATCTACATTTTAACGAAAAATAAAAAAAAATAAAAAATAGGTTTTTTGAGAAAATCGATTTCAAAATTGGCACTTTTTGGTTTTCGCATAACATTAACGTAAATGTACCGCAAATGCAATTTTATACAAGTGAATGCTTTTATAATATCTATAAAGAGCGTGTTTTGGGCTCTCCATAGACATAAAACGTATCGACGTAACCCAAGTAGATCGCCAGTAATTAATTGTCAAAGTTCGTCAACAATTAACCGAGGGGGCGTTTTTGACATTTTTACAGAAAAAAACCAAAACGCCTAAAATTATTTTATGGTATTAGAGCCATGTACCTGTGCTCACAGAGTGCTTGAAAAAAGTTAATATAATGTGGACTGAAAATCCACGGCGGGAGATCGAGCGAAACATCCAACCCACGACGGATGTGAAAAACACTGTTTTCCGCCGCGGCCTCTTTTAAAATTCGTAAGTCGAGAACCAAACATCCGACGGACTTGCGGTTTGTGGCTACTGCGTTTTTAGAGACGGCGCCATAACATATATTTTTTTTTCAGCGAAATTAAAAATTTGACATTTTTTGCCTGCACGATTTGAGATGAAACCACCCATATATATGTATGTATATATATTTGAGGCGATGAGGTGGAGGGTTAATGTGATGATTGGGGGATTGTAGATGATGGTCAGTGCCACAGCGCAGTCAGGCGAAGTCAGTTTGAATAAAATCGCGCGGGCGCTGAGCACCCGAATCTTGAGCGCGCCACTAACGCCACGTCGTTTTTTTTAGGAAAGAATACGATGCCAGTGGCGCCCCCAAGGTTCGGCTGCTGAGCGGGACGACGACTTACTGAAAATTGTTTATGGTCGGAGGGAGTGGACGTGTGGCGACGTGAAGAAAATTCATTGATGGGCAGGGACTGCGACTAATAGCTTGGTGGTCAGTATACTCTGTGGAGTAGTTTACATGGTTTGTCGGCGAGTTGCGAGCCGTGTGGTTAAGTCGCCGGCAACAGTATCGGAGGATGTGTCCTGATGTGTGACATTA
The DNA here is from genome assembly GCA_013358835.2 of Ixodes persulcatus. Taxonomy (NCBI): domain Eukaryota; kingdom Metazoa; phylum Arthropoda; class Arachnida; order Ixodida; family Ixodidae; genus Ixodes; species Ixodes persulcatus. The sequence goes on from JABSTQ010010438.1 coordinate 211,506, forward strand.
ATAACACAGAGGTCGCAGATCTGGTGTTCGCCAGATGTTTGTCCTTCATTGTAGTTGTGGTAATGAGGGTTTTGTGCGGCATATGGTGACAGAAATAGACTGATAAGCGCAGATCGGAGTTGGGACGGGTGCTGCCGGTGCGTACGGGGAGGCTGCTGGCGTGACGTTCTCCAGAGCGGCGCGCATTTTGCTTTGAATGGCGTCCTTTATGCCATGTATGTACGTAAGTATTTGTTTGCAGCTCGTTACTAAATGGTTGTAGCTGTGCAACGGAGGCACGAAGCTCCTCGCGAATGATCGCGCGGATGAGCGAAGCAAGGATTGTGTCGGGAGTTGTTCCCCGGGACACTTCTAAGGGACACTCGAATGTTTTTTTTTTTTTTTAAAATCCGTGCACTCTCGAGCTCTTTGTATTGTCGGCTTTTCGCTATCAGACGCTTTGTTGTAGCGGGCCTTTTTGGAGCCACTACAGAAAAGAGCTCTTCCGAAATGCCCTTGAAGAGGTGGCGAATTTTCACGTCTACGGCCATTTCAGCTTTATCTCGGCGGCAGAGACGAAGAACGTCCTCAATGTACGCTGTTGAAGTTTCTGTCGGTCTTCGTTAGCGTCGCAATTGTCTTCCTGACGAAGGCCGGAGTCCGGCCTTCGTCAGGAAGACGAAGGCCGGACTCCAGCCGAAACGTCGAAGAAGAAATCGTCCGTTGTTGCTGTGTTCACCAAGAGTTTCTTTCCTCGCAGTTATATACCCACGCCTTCGGCCTCCCGCCACCATGCCCGTTATATCTATCTATCTATCTATCTATCTATCTATCTATCTATCTATCTATCTATCTATCTATCTATCTATCTATCTATCTATCTATCTATCTATCTATCTATCTATCTATCTATCTATCTATCTATCTATATCTATATCTATATCTATATCTATATATATATATATATATATATATATATATATATTACAGCTCTTATTTCTAAATGAATTTGGATAAATTATATCAAAATCTTCCTGATACGCGTCTAATAAACAAACGCTGCAACGAGAAAAAGAAGCGGTAATACGCGTTTCAGATTTTTTCTTGTCCGCTTACGAGCAGCGCTCCGTGCCATTTTCGGCACTCTGTGCCAGCGTGCTCTAAACCGCACCGCCAGTCGCAACCTTAAGGACAAGCCAGTAGCAGAAGTGTCTCACGCCACATTGCGAACCATGTGGCAATTCCCCCCTCCCCCAATTCGGCCCGGTTTACAGATCCGGATCCCTTATAAAAGATTTCCACGCATTCGAAGCCACCTCCACGGTCTCCAAAGTCAGCTTGAAACACTTGCTACGGCGCTCGTCCGGTAGGAGTCTAGCTCCGACTCGGCCCTCATATCTGTGTAATGCCATAGCCTCCTCTACACTGACAAAGCCTGGCAGATCGCCACGAGACGCGGCCGCCGAAATTGAAAAGTTAGAGCGGCAGACAACGGATGAGAGGAGAGGCACGTGACGGGCGCGCTGCTGCGGCGAGACGCCGAAACACACTTCTCGCGAGCGATGGAATGTCCGCTCGTGCTCCTCGCGTTTCTCGCGCTATCGCTTCTTTTCTCGTCAGGTTTCAAAATCCTGTTTCGAGTCCTCGTCGCTGCAAAACCTCTGCGCTGACGACCAGGATCCCCGACAGAAATCCTCTGTGCTACCAGATCCTTGCGCTTTAAGTGTGCGACCGACCACTCTATGGCTCCGTCGTCGAACTGCCAGGCTTTGTGAGTATAGAGGAGGCTATGTTAATGCACTCTGAAATCAATCGAACCAAGCGTGGGGCTCGAGCTGCGGCCCTAGCTCAAACGCAAAGTTTTAAAAAAAAGGAAGGAAAACTGCTTTGGGCCTTTTTATTTATATCTAGACCGATTTCTTGGGTGTTTTATCTGGGTTGACTGCCTTCCTGAGAGAGCTTTGACTGTTGCCGATTTGTCGATGCTTGCCCAACCTTTATTTTTTTATCACTTTTTTATTCTGACGCCGCAGAGAAGGGTGAGCAACGCAACCATTTGTAGCTTTGTCAATCCCCGAGGGATGGTACCAAATAAAAAGGGACGTGTTGTTCCGGCAAACCATATGCTTTGCCTCTCGTCACGTGACTCCAAGTCCTCGTCAAGTGTAAGAGGAAGTCGCGGTGTTGGAATGACGATGGGTGATTGGTCGAGACAGCGCTTGGCTTCTCCTCCGCTTTCAGTTCGAAGGTTCAGCTTCGCCGACTGTCCGCTCCTATTTTTCTAATCCAACTACGACGCTTTTTTTTTTCATTTTTACTACAGTGTGGGGCAATACGAGACTGCGGTGACCCAGGAGTAATCTTGCGGACATCTACACGGACTGGCGAGAAAAAGGCTTTTCCTTTTTTTTTGTCTGTATTAATACTGCGTCTCGCCCTTTTTCTTACCTATGTGTGTTTGTGTGTGTGTTTTCGGTGGAAGAGTGAGAAGGCAGCACATGGCGAGAGGGCTTGTGTCCTCAGAGGGCTTTCGTTTACGACCTAATGGCTTCCGCGGTGTTGCAGAATTTGAGTGTCCCGTGTGGGTTTCGCAACGTCAGCTTACGCCTCAGGAGTGCGGCGAAACGAGTTAATAATAATAAGGAAAGAAAGCAAGATGGCGCTAATAAGATAGAAGGAAAGAAGCAAAAAGATTGTGTGGACTGCACAAAACAAAAACTGGAGGTCAGGAAATATGGATGGAGAGATTCCATCAGCAACCCGCTTCGATCTCATCTTTTTTCTTCTTGTCTTTTTTTCTGGGATTGCGCAATATTTTTTAGCACTCTCAGTGGGGATAGCGGCTAAGTGAGATGGAACGTCGGAGTGGCTTGTTAGCTTTATTTATTGCGATAAATATTACAGCGGAGAATGGTAGTTAACTGTAGAAGTTAAGATTATAAATATCGTCGCTTGGTTTCAGTATCTAGGAAAGGAAATGTCGCCGATGCTGAAGTCAAACGTTCATTCATGGAGTCAGTCACAGCATGCGAAGAGAGTTGGTTTTCTTGCGAAAATAAAAAGTGGAGGCAATTGATTGCCCTGCAATTGGGTTGTTACTGGAAGCGTACTTGGTTTAGCTGTAGTGGTGCTATTGCCATACAGTGCTTACCTTTTAGGGTCTAACGTTTAGCCTTTCTTTGTATGTAATGCATTAATTTGTATTAATATAATAAGTTGCGATACATTTATTTTCAACCTTGAGGATTTTCTTTTTTGTTAAATATTTAGGCTCTTTTTTGTAAAAGACACTGCTTATTAATTTGGTTTGTCTCTTTATTCAAACTTCATTAGTATTACGTGTCCACGTCCAGTTCTATGAATGGAGCACCTGGTAGTGCTGGTAGTTCTCCTAGGGCTGAAACGACGATACCAATATGCAATGTACGTGAGGCTAATGACCTTGACGATTGCTCTTCAAAAGACATGGTCAATGCGATTCAAACTGAGTATAATTTTGAAGATTCCTTCGTTGGTGTATCGCTTCATCTCAAAGCGTTGGTCAATGAATTTTCCCAGCCAGTTGTCATTGTTGTTGCCTTTAACATTGTAGTCACCCACAAGCATCAATGGACATTTCTTTGTCTTTCACATTGTCATACATATCAGTCGGCGGTATTAGGTTGCTATCCTGGATTACCTTCAGGAAAAGGCATTTCCGTATAATTTCTTTGAATGCATTGGCGATAATGTACGTAGGTATTTGCCAAGGCAAACTCAATATTGTTATACATCACCGTTACAACGAAAATGTGTACCACGATGTTGCTGAATCTCCTTTGATCTAGCACTACTTGTGTCAAGTTTAGTAATGGCTGCTCCGCGTTCTTTAAACTTTCCACGCCTCTGCTGTGCACATCGGCACGTTTGTCTCGAACTACGTGTTGAAACCCTCGAAATGCGAGCGCATCATCCGTCCACGCTTCAGGCAGCACTAGAACGACTGTAGCTGGAAGCAAACATTTGCCCTCAATGTTGCCAATGTGTGCGTTGAGCGTTTGTGCATTGTGTGATGTTACCACGATTAGATTAGACTGCCTAGCTCTCTTGAGAGCGTCGTATACTTCGGTCATCACCGTGGGTAGCCGCTTACGGCCGGACGCAGAGGACGCTGAGAGCTATCCTATCCAATCCCGCTTTGTGGAGGTAGCCCGTGATACGCTTTCCGCGCGTCACTGTGCCCCTTCTCCAAGGTCACGTGACACTCACAGGAGGTGAAGATACGCGCTGAGTTTTCCGCAGAGGCCGCAAAGCCGGATACTTCTTTTAGCAGGCAAAGTTTCGAAAATTTTATTACGCCTCGTTCAGCAAGTCGCGATTTTCTGTAATGCACCGTATTACCTGGTTTGACTTGCTTGTTTTGAAATTCAAAGGTTCTTTCCCAGAGCCCCGTGTCACCCTCTCTTTATGTTCCGTAATGGACTGGTTGGCACCTATTCTGCCGAGGTGCCTCTGGCGCTACGTCCTCACGTCCTCGCTTCCCCACATTTGTCACGTTGCGCTATTTGTCCGCAGTACATCCAAGTAGGCTATCACTGTCTGGTTTGCCGCCTCCCTGCGATCACCCTGGCTTGGTGGCGTCGGTGGCGTCCCTCGTATCGAGATAATCGAAAGCACTTCACTTGTGAGATTTTGTTCGTGCGGTTGCGCATTGACCACTCAAAAGCACGGAACAGGAGTAATACTAGTTAGTAGCTTAATCGCTCGTTAGAAAACCATGTTTATCCGTGCACTCAGCCAAACACAACGTATGTAGAGAAGGACCGGAAGTATTATTCTCCCAATGCTTTGCCTGCCGGAAGTGGAGCAAACACACTATAAAAGCCTCAAACTCTTCGCCAGGTTTACCTTCGATACCTGGCCTTTGGTTATTCCGGCCGGCTTTAAAATGGCGTTGCTTTTTGCCTCGTCGACGAATTCCCGCACATTTCGCCCTGAACGTGTCGACAACAGTGCACTTCTAATGAGCGCAAGATGTAAGGATAATTCGTCCGTTCCAAAGCGGACATGGCGGCCGCCGCTGCTCCCGAAGACCTATAACTTTTGAGGGAAGCCCGCATCCCTCTCTCCTCCCCTCGCAGACGCCATGAAATACGGACTGCCTCGGCCGCCAGGCAACGCGAACGGATTAGAAGACGGGACGGCCGATCTCTTGCCAATAAAAGCACGTGGCGGCGTCTTGGCTCGGGGTAATTTCGAAACAGCAGCGTGAACACACACCAACACACGCACGGAATGATAGCTGTGCACGCGTTAAAGAAAAGGCGGATTAGAGTACTAAAAGAAAGGTCAAGGTCGTTCAAGCTGCCTACCTTTGCAAGCGCTGTGATGCACGACTTCTTTTTTTGCTCCCAATATGTAGCGAGCTTTTTTTTCTCAGGATCTCATTGACACTTAATAAAAGGAAGAGAAAAAATATAGTTAAAGCGACCGCGTCGCAGAAAGAAAAAGCACTCAAAGATATCGAGGCGACAGCATAGATTAAAAAAGTAAGTCTTTAATACTTGTTACTGATACTGAGATTGCGGTTTGCTTCTTTCAGTGCAATAGGCAAACTTCGGTTCTTCAACGGAAGCGGCCCCGCTCCGGAACAGAGCTCGGGAGAGGCGCCCGCGTTGATGCGCCTGTCAAACCAGGCCCGATCGGGTGGTTAACCAACTGACGTCCCCATGACGCCAATTTTTATATTATTGTCGTCGTTCTGTTGCTGCGGTTGTTGTTGTTGGCTTAGGCGATACTAAACAAGAAGCAAAGTAACAAACAATGGAATCGCCTTGATAGCGCCCTTTTGGTGTAACTCTAGTTTTTTCCCGTATTTTGTGCGTTTGACGGGAGGGTTTTGTTTGCTTTAGTTGAGTGAAACGTCATCTTTCCTCTCTGCGGTCTGGGTTGGTAGCAGCGGGGACGCTAGTGTGGGAACTGTGTATCGAGAGCGCTGTTGTTTTCAGGAAGTTAAACACCTCACGTTTATGCCGTGTTTTTAACTCGTGGCTCTAACGTTCTGCTTTTTATGCTTAACTTTTTTTGTTTTAATCTTGAATGCGAGCTTCGGGGAAATTTTGTTCTTCCATTCTGGCATCGTATCAAATACGAAGCTATAATCACTGGATTTAGTGAAACATTTGCAAAACAAACAAAGAAATGTATCAATGCCAGGCAAGGGAAGCGATCAACCTCGTTAAATATACAATGTCATGAAAAAAAAACATAAATACATGACACGCGTATTGAGAATTATTTGCTGCTCAGCGCCATAAAGAAGTCGGTCATGTTGCGCTGGCGACATTTTTTTTTTCTAGAAAACAAATCCATTGTTCGTGGGGTATATTCTAGGCTTTGTGTTCAGGTAGCCGGGATTTAGACTCAAACATAAGCGCGATGTATGAAAATATCACTGTCATTTGCGCGTTTTAGAGCGGTAAGGCTAAGCAGGCGAGTCTACTACGTTTTGGTAGAAACAGTCGATGGTTATACGCGCTTCAATAACTGTGCTTAAGAAGACATTTCAGTGTCAGTTTGGTTCATAGTAATGCGTAGTAGAAACTCTAACACGTCAAAAATATTCGTTGATATCTTTAGCCCCCCTGAGAATCGATATATAAAATACGTAGACGGGCGCTCAGAAAGCACCAAAAATGTCCGTGAGGCAAATGTTTCGTCGCTCGATACCAGATGGTAGCCACGATTGAAGAAAACAAGAGGATAAATGCGGGCATGCAGACATTACTCAGGTAATCTAATCGATAAGCGCTGGTGCGTTCTAGTTTCAGTTTGAATACAACCGTAGAAAGCGAAACGAACGTTAGCTCGAAATTCATAAAATTTTAACAGTGATGTGTGCTTTATTGGAAATATTTCTTTTTGTTTTACCATGTACTGTTTTTCATATTTATAATAAGTACATTAATATTACCATTTCGGGTTCAACGTCTTTAGTGTATAAAAGCAAAACAGAGTTCAGCAAATGTAAAAAAATTTTATTTTTTAAATGCGGTGTGATGTTAAAAAAGGTAGAAACATACATATATTGGCCACGAAATGCAAGGTGTTGTAAATGTACTACACACATTCGAAGAATGGAAACTTTAACGCTAGATAATGCAGCACTGTGAAAATGCAAAGGACACAGGATGTAATTGTTACACGTGCTGTAGTGCAAGGGTCGCAGAAGGCAGTGCTATTAGTTTTTATCTCGGGTCACAGCATGGTGAAGGCTACGTGCACGAGACTGTATAAGAAGGACACTGGTTCTTTGAAAATATAGGGTGGTTCAAGTCACCAGGCTCGATCTAAAATGGACCGTAAAAATCGACGCCTGCACGTAGCCGTCTAAACGTTTCGTCAAAGGTGTATTTCACAGGTCGGTTTTTTCTTCTAAAATTACAGAGCGTAGTTCTCTTTTAGTAAAAAATAGGGCCAAGAAACTTGCCAGCGTCTACGGCGGGCGGCGACCCAGACGACCAAGTCCGGTAGCGGGGTATGTTTGGCATTCCTATTGATAGATGGCGTCGGGAGCAGCGTCTGAAGGTGCAGCCGACTAGCGAAAGATAGCAGACGACACGCAGACGAAATCCGTTGGCAGCAAAAGCGCCGCCGTTATGCAGACGCGTTTTTTTACTTGAAGTTTTGCTTTTACTGTTCTCATTTAATTTTTAACCGAAGGTACATTTCAAAGGGATTATATTCATTTTATTTAACCACGGTGGTCGCAAGCATTTGCGATAAGGATGTAGCGCCATCTATCAATACGAACGCCAAACACACCCCGCTACTGGACTCTGTCGTCTGCGTTGCTGCCCGCCGTAGACCCTGGCAAGCTCCTTGGCCTTATTTTTTACAGAAAGAAAGCTACGCTTTGTAATTTTATAAGAAAAAAACCGACCAGTGAATTACACCTTTGACGAAAGGTTTAGATGGCTACGTGCAGGCGTCGATTTTTACGGTCCATTTTAGATCGAGCCTGGTGACTTGAACCACCCTGTACTTGTGTTGTCAAAGCGGCTCTTAAATATAAGAACTCGCCATCCCAGAATTAATATTCAGGACAAAGGAAAAAGTTTCGACCTACCGGGAAACTTATAAAAAAAGCTGCGCAATCCTTGTTGTCATAAAGTTTCTATTTATTACCCACATTTTTGACGTAATTCTGCACTTTGGTGCCGAAAACAAGGAAGCAAAATTATGCGAAAACATTTCCCTATCACATTGCGTTGAACAAATTTAGAAGCCCCATCGATACTTCCTAAACCAAAAAAAAAAAAACACATCGCGAAATCAGTGAACAATCTTATACAAAACTTTCATTCTCTCCTTCCAAAGAACTCGCTCTCTTCTTCGTTTAATTCTGAAACTAAAGCGCGGAATGCTGGCCAAGTGAAGCCACGTACAACCAGGAGCCGCTCAATGCTTCTCAGTGCACGCACGAGATGGCGTTGGGAGTAAGCAAACACCGAGGCCACCTCGAAGCATGCGCACTCCTGAGAGGAAAGAGGGGCACTCACAGGCGCTCTGAAAGAAAGCAGCGTGGCCAGCCATGACAGAGGCCCATCAGCAAAGCCAAATCAAAGAAGGAAGGGCGGAGGAAAAAGCCGACAGTGGCGGCGGCACCTCAGTAAGCGGGGAGAACGACGTCGTCGTCGCCCGTAGTCGCAATTAGCCCGTTCCCTTTCCCTCCTTTTCTCCCTTTTGTCCCCAGCTCCCTTTTTTGGGTGCACCTCGGGCGTTAGATGCTCAAAGGGTTGCTTGACAGCAGGGCGGGGCAGTATCGCGATACAAATGTATCGCGATAGTATTTTAGAGATATATTCGAGTATCTGTATCTCTGTATCGAGATACATTTGAAAAAATGTATTTGTATCTCAGTAGTGAAATACAATTACAATGTATCGCTTGTATCGCGATAGTCTGCCAGACTTAGGTATTTCGTTACATTTAATTGTTGCCCCTTTTAAGATAAATTTAAAGCACAAAGGCATCTATTTGGTGCAACTTGCTTCAAATTTATATATGAACCCGCCGTAAAACATGATACATCTCAGTAACCAACATAAAAAACTGTGTTTAAAAGATTTGCAAGAATAACAAAATCAACTCCCCTCACAAAGTCCTCCACTTTTTGTAATTTAGCAGAGTGAACGCTGTAAAGGAGTTGAGTGGACAAAAAGTACAGCCCCTGTTGTCCACTCTTCCCACACTATGGCTGGTTCAGAAGCATATAAGACGACAATTTGAGATGCGCCCTCAGGGCAAAACAGGGTTCGCTTCAGGCAGACGCCTTTTGTCAAGCTTAGTACGCAGTCGTTTTCGTTATGTAACTATGTGGTTCAACGGGGGTGAGACGTTTGTTAGCGGCATCAATGATAAATAAAGAGTTCGAGGTAAGAGGCAGTGCATAAATTGACACAAAAAGAGGAGCAAAAGCATAAATTACCATTCGCATTCGCCACGTACTACACCTTCCCCACGTAGAACCGTTCGGGAACAAATGTATTTCTATAAGTATCCGCATCTTTATTCCCGAATACTTTTTCGCCGTTTCTGCAGAAGTATCTCTGGGATATCCCGTTGCATAAAATACAAGTGTATCTCAGTATATTTATTTCGGCCTTAAAACACATGTATCTTAGTATTTACATTCTCGAATACTTTTTGGAGTATCTCTGCCCAGCCCTGCTTGCCAGCCATGCACTCCCCTTCCGCATTCTTTCTCACTATATTAGGGAGAGGAAGGGATACTTTCACATCGGCGCTACCGCGAGCAGGACGACTCTTTGTGTCTAATACAAAAAAAAAAACGAAAACAAAAATGTTGAATTTGATTGCTTTGTTTCTGTTTGTTCTAGTTTATTTCGTTCCGGTAAAAGAGCGCCCCTCTTAACGCCTCATGGATCTTTCGCTCGAACATTGAGTCCCTTGCAGGCGCTCCAACTCTTACTTGTGAATCGGTTATTAACTTCGGGTGACGGTTTCGTGCCTACCTTGATGCATGCATGCCGTATTTTCTCACTTAAATCGCCGGTTGGGACCGGACAGCCTGAGTACGTAGTAGTTTGTTCGTGTACGAGTGGGTAGTAAGGTATTTTGTTTTCCAACGTGCGCAATGTGTGACGTTATTGAATTTGTTACAGCCGTTCCAAGTTGATTAGAAGCATTTAGCCCAAAAGGTTCAACTGGAACTATGAGGGATATTTAGCTACTTCGATGATTTGCTCCCCCTCCAAAAAAATCAACCTAGTATACCGTTTTGCTATCTGGATTATGGAAATGAAAATGTATCTGCATTCTATCTAGATATAAGGTTTTCATAAATTATTCCTTTGTCTGCAATCTGGATTTCAGTTCTCCAGAAACTATTCCAGTTAGATTTCCAGGTTTATATTTCGTGTAGTGAACATTTATATTGGATTTTTCGGTAGGGTCACATTTAAGCCACTGACTTGACACAATACTTGATTTTATCGTGTCATTTGAAAATGATGTGAATATCAGTTGAAGTGTCGGGCAGTCTGTGTTTAATATGCGGTAGCCTTTTCAAACACACTATTTATCTTATTTTGGAGAGCTATCAATGAACTATCATCAGAGGTATTTTTTAAAGGTGATCGTTAAAATTCAAACGCCGCAAAAATTGCCATATTTTTTACTTTAAAAGACTTGAATTCGTTTTAAACATAAAACAACAACCTATGTTTAAGCGGTCACGTTATGAATTTTTTGGCCATGAGCAATACAAAACAATTTTCTGATAGTGTGCACAACACGTACATGCATGACTCCTATTGTGTTAAAGATAAATACTTTATGGGTAAACTGCCATTGCAGACATTACTTATGGGTAGCCAAGACACCGCCTAGGACTGCTGCTAGCAGTTTTTTTTTTTTTGCTGTCTCAAAATCGAGTCACTAATATAATTCAAACGTTTTTGAACCACATTGATATAAACAAAGGCGCTCACGTTAAAATATGTTTCCTATAGACATCAAAGGGCTTCTATGAAACGCCAAGGGACCGAGCGCTTTCGACCAAGCTGTTGCGCGTGGACAGGCATTGTGAAATCGGCAAATTCTTTCGCAAGTTCGATCTACAATTTAAAACACACACTTGAAGCCAGTCGCACACACGCGTCCATGAACACATAGGCGAATGACATATACGTACCACTGTATTGCTCGAAGAAACCGTCGCCATATTTCCGTGACATATTGTTGGACGCAGCTTGTGTGCCATCCAATTCCCTGAGACGAGGCAATCAATCGGGGGAACCCTGACGAGATCCATGTCGTGGTGTTTGTCGTCTCTTGTGGCAGTGTCAACTTCTTGGGAAGACAAACGACAGAACAAACATGCCGCAAGATATGGAACCGACAGAAGACAAGCAAACAAGTGAACGACGAGCGGGCTTTGTTTTTAGTCTTCGCGGGGGCATGGTGTTTGCGGGCAAGTCTTGAGCCGCGTGTAGGCGAGCGTGTCTCCTCCGCGAGTGTCTTGTTCGAAGCCGAACGTTTTGTATGTACCTGTTGTTGCAAAGGCAAATGGGAAGAACGGCTCGCCAAGAACTGAGACTACACTCCGTTTCACCTTAAATCCGAGCGCGGACGATGTTATGAGCTGAGGGGCCCATCAAACAGCGCAAACATTGCAACGTCATGGAGTGCTTTCTGAGCTTGATAGGACTAGCCGGCGGAGGAGCACGCACAAAGAGACGGCGAATACCGGCAATTCCTATCAACTACAGAGAGCACGCCATGACGTTGTGCCTCTTTCGCTGTTTGATTGGCCCTTCGGCTCATAACATCGGCCGCGCTCGGACTTCAGCTGAAACGAAGTATTGCGAAGATATGATATAGAAAATAGAAATAATGTCTGGCGTTCGTGTGACGTGGACGATGACTTCATTTTAAAATTGACCGAGTCATAAAGAAGTAACACTTGGGTATCTATAAGAGTACACTTGCACGCGCGGCATGCGTTTTGAGATCCGACATGCGTTAACATTTGCGGTAATATAATGAGACCATTAGCGCCTTTTGTGGGTTTTATGATACTTGGTAGATAGCAGCTAAGTACGGTTTTGTGAGTTCTTCCCTTGTTTCTATAGTTGCATGTTTCATCGTGTAACCTTCTATGGAGTCGCCAAAGTAGCTCGTAGTGGAATCTAAGCGGAGGACCACAATATACGCAAAATGTAAGATACTGAACATTTAGTGACCGACAGCGTTATAGAGCAAGGCAGCAGCTACCTAGAAGACGCATGTTAAAATGTCCCAGAACGCGAGATAATGTATTGAAATGATGAAGTATTCAAAAAATGCGCGCCCGAATCAAAACGCATGCCGGCCAAAGAGAGCTGCCATACTTCAAACCGAATCAAAGTCTGCAGAAAGTGGCTGTAAATATAAATGTAAATATAAAAAGGGCGACGCACCTAGGATGACGTTTCGAAAAAGGCGACCACAGAACTTAAAACAAACCTTGCAAAGAATACTCTGTTCTAGGTTCTGAACAGAAAAGGTGCGTGTAAGTTTGCAAAGTTTTGTCGGGAATTAAGTTACAGTGAATATCTCCGGTTCGAAGCGAAGCATCAAAGCCTTATCTTTTATTTTTTTGTCTCTGACTCCCACGTCAGGTCTAATGTTGTCAGTGTAGCTATGTTTGTGAAATGACGCTGCAACATTTAGGGGCAACGCAGATGTCTGGAGATATAGATTAATAACATAAAAAAGTGCGATTAATAAAAAAAGTATGGGTTCGTTACGTTTAAAGACTACAGTCAGCCTAAAACGCACATCTGAAACAATCACCTGCCTTAAAAGCTAAAAAAAAAACCAGAGAGGACGAGCACATCTGAGTAAAAAAATATGGTAAAGAATTACTACTGTTTTTTCCCCGCAAGATAAACGACGACGAACTCTTTGACCCAAATGCGCCTGCAGCGTACGTGAGGACTGCCCTAAGAAAAATGACGACAAAGTTGAGCTTAACATATTCTGAAGCGTGTAATGATTATCTTTGTTCGCGTTCCATACCTTATGCGCTTCTCTTTGTCGTCTTTTTCGCGCAGAAACGCCCGGGAAATGTAAATCAAATCCACAAATAAAATTAGCTCCCCAAAAGCGGCGCGTTATAAATACGTCCAGTGTCTCAACCGGCGAGTTCATTCACAAAACGTCGACTCCAGTTATAATGTTCATTCGTTCTTCTAGAGCGAACTACAACAACAGCAAAAAGAACTGATATCAAAGAACGGAGAAAAACGTTTGACTCGGAAACTAAACTTTTTATGAAAAAAAAAAATGAAAGAAACAACAAGGCGGGAACGCATCGGGATTGGGCAGACAATGAACGCGTAGCTCTCAAAAGGGGGAATTGAGAACGCCCTGGGGAGAAGGAAAGACGAGGAGCGCGAGGAAGAGGGCCCCTGAAAGAGGGCCACGAACCAAGATGGCGCTCCGGATGCAAGGTGCCTCCTTTGAGCGTCGAGATGCTTCTCCGCAATCAGACGGCCCACGAGGAGAAGCAGACCGAGATGCAGAAGGGGTGCGAGGCACGCCTCGCGGCGACGCATGTGTTCCGCACGCCGATGCAAGCTACTGTAGGAAAGAGACGCCTTAAAAAAAAATCACTTCCCAATCTAATTATTTATTTATTTCTTAGGTATTTGATTTACACACTTTTTGAATATTCGAATGTTCTGTCTGAAACAATTTGGAGGATTGAGTGAACAGAGTAACGATTTTATCGTTTTGTGAAAAATATGACGCACCGACAGATTCGCTCAAAAATACAAAAGTACGATATATATGCTTTTAAAGAAACAATAAACAAAAATAGTGATACTGCTACTTCTACAACTACAAGTACTACCCCTACTGCTACTACTACTTCGATGCGTAGGAAAACACAAGTCGGAACGCGAAGCAATAAAATATGGTGACAATACAGGCTATGGCAATCTCTTCGGTGAAAATTAATTTTCCCTAACCATAGCGCCTAAATATTTAAATATTTTTATCAACTAGTACTTCGATTGTTTTCCCATAATGCTGTACGACAGCAGTCTTAGTCGCGGTGATGAATCTGAAAGTACAAAAACGAAACAAATTTCAAGATTAAGGTTGAGCCTTCGTCATCTATTAGTCGGAGCTAAGCTTCCATTACGGGCTAACCAAACAAATAAAACGATAATAAAGACGAAAATCCTTTTAACGAAACCTTCGCTCTAAAAAAAAACAGCATTAAAATTTTGAAAGCACCCTTGTATATCATGAACGAATGCGGGAGCAGAGGACAATACTCTGTCTACCACTTGCCCAACTTTCCAACCTGGAATCTCCACACGCAAGCGCAGAGACCCAGCTGCCTCGAAACCCAAAACCACGACCTTGCTACGCTGTGCCCTGCGGCACTGGCGTTTTGCGACTTTATACTTCACGAGGGGTAAAAATACAGAAAATGAGGAAACTTTCCATCTACCGGCATGAGCAAGTCCGTAGTCGCTCCCCTTCCCCTCATCTCCTTTGGTTAGGAAGCACCTGCCTTCCTTTCAGCCGCTAATGTTACGTATAAAACGACACGATCTAGAGAAGCTAACATTATCAGCGCACAAAAAAAGGAACGTTTTGTATTTGAGAAACAAAAGTTGCTGTCGAAAGATAAAGATACCACCGAATAATGAAACACAAAAGAAGGGGTAGGGGGGGGGGGGGTGGAGGGGGAGAAGCCATAGCTCGCGGGAATCCCTCCAACGAGACCAGTCCCGCGACGAATAGATGAACCTTGTGGTGTCTAATTTCGGTTGTTATACGCAAGTCGCTTGAACCTATTGATTACATTTCTCTTATCGTCTCGTATGGCGCACGCAACTGCCTCGCTTTCCTCTCCCTCCCACCGCTTTGCCCTCGCCACGCCAAACTCATAAACGCACGCGCTCACGTTTCCACTCGGGAGTCGAGGCGAGCTGCTCAGCCTCTATGAAATATCGTGAGCTTTTCAAACCGCGGTAATTGCGATCGTCTATTTTTTAGACACTGGGTTTGTGCCAGCGCACCTCCCGTCCTGAAAGGAAACTGCCCCAGAGCGAACAGTACCGCCTCGGCCGGCGTGCTCTCTCTCTCTCTCTCTCTCTCTCTCTCTCTCTCTCAGATTTGGACAACGTGGAGCGGATTATAACGAACGGGTGATCGTCATCTTCTTCGGTTCCCATCAGCAGCGCAGCCCCGGCAACGAAGCAAGGGTGGCGGCGGTTCGCCAAGGAGCCTGGCGAAGCGGTTCGCGCTTAAGTCATTGGATCTGGGAAAGTAGCGCCATTGCCTTGCTAGCCGGACACAAACACATACCAACATACGGACGACAAAACCTCTCAAGGTGGTTGGCTCATCGCTGTCGGTTGACATAGTGATCGCCATTTTGGACCGTTTTAAAGCTTCGAAGCTTCAAAAGGGTCGTTAAAGCCAGTCGCACAAAAATGTGCATCCAATAAACCTATCACTCATGCTTATTTCCCCAGATCTCTTACAAGTATTTTTCTCTTCTAGCGTGTTTCAAGAGAGTGAATTTATTTTTCGATGCCCCCCAAGCACTGACGTTGCGTATGATGGCGGTGCGAAGATCTATGCTATGGCATCACACGCGGCGTCGGTACTTGGGGTCATCGAAAAATAATTGTACTCTCTTGAAACACGCAAGAAGAGCAAGATAATTGTAAGAGATCTGGGGAAATAAGCATGAGTGATAGCTTTATTGCATGTACAGTGCCAAAGGCGCTCATATTGGCTGAGGAACGCTTTCAGTACCGTAATACTCCAAAGCGATCTTGGTGCGACTGGTTTTAAGGACTCTTTCAAAGCGTCGAGGCTAGAAAAATGTTCGAAATTGCGGTCACCATGGCAACCGGCAGCGATGAGCCAATCGCCTTGAGAGTTTTTGTCGTCTGAAGGTTGGTATTTGCTTGTGCCCGGCTAGCAGGTGGGAAGGTAATGGCCCTACGTTCCTAGATACAGGGACTTTAGTTCGCGCTACAGCGGGAAGAAAACACCTCAGATATCCCGTTTCGTTCTTGAGATAGTGGAGATAAGTTTGGAACAAAACTTCCATAAAAAAGGAAGCATTAAAAAACAAAACTAAAATAAAGACAAAATGCGGCCGAGCGGGCACCACCGTGTTTCTTCTACTGGCGCGTACCGGCGAGGGGCCCGCAGCGCCATGGGGTCAATGCGGTGGCTTTCCTTGAACTATGACGCGAGCCAGCCAGGGGGAGACTATCCATCAAAGTTCTGCTACAGACAACAGGCTTCGGTTCATTGGAACCGGGGAATTTAGGCGCCTTTTAGCCCGCGGCTTCAAAAGCTGATAACGCCGTTTCGCATTTAAATAGCGCTGCACGTCATCCGCCGAAACCGCCGCCCTGTTTGTTGGTTCCCTGACCCCTTTACTTTTCTACATCTATGTTTGCGCTCTCAACATAATTAACAATGCACCCGCGGCCACTCTCTCGGTTGTTCGCTCGCACGGACGAGCGAACAAACGAGCGAGTGTCGAAGGGCGTGGAACGGGGGTCGTTGAGGCCGACAAACGTGAGACTTGTGGCGGCTGGACTGTGCGGCGCGTGCATTCATTCAGAGTGGCGAACTTTTCGCTCGCATCTGCTCTCCGGACTTGTGTCTAGTCAGTAATTTTGGGTCGCGCTTTTTTATCGCTATCTAGGTATTCCTTTTACGGGTTTCGTTTTTCATTGGGACGGCGATGAATGCCAGAGGCAGCGTTGGGCGGAGGACAGAGAGCGATGGGGGTTTGCTGAGAGTTTGAGCGTCAGAATATTCTAAAATTCTTGAAGTGTTCCCATCCGCGGGATGGACGACGGTTGCTTGGTTTCCGGCGTCAACGTTTGACGGCGATGATTTGGTATGATTGAGTAGCAGTCTTTTCGTCCTTTGAACCCCCCTCTCCACCGCACATAATCTTGAGCGTTAGTTCAAGAAAGACTGCGAAAGAGAGGAACATGGTCTTTTTCTCTCGCTCCACCTAGCGCCCTGTGTAGACAGTTCTTTAACACACTAATGAGGCTGTACACTGGCACTTCTGGTACTTCATAGATCTTCCTTTCTCTCGTTTTAAAGCGCAGCTCTGAGGCGCCCGTTTCCAGGTTGAACGGCGTCGGCGTCGGCGTCGGCGTCGGCGTAACTGCGCGCGTAGCCTTATGAAAATAACGCAACCGGGCGTAACCGCTCGTTGCATTACGGGCAAATTTCCCGCTAAATTTAGCAAAAAAGCATTCGCTAAATTTTCCGCTAAATTTTGTGCGAACATTTTAGATAGATTTTCTGCTGAATTTAGCGAGACATTTTCGCCACATTTAGGAGGAAATTTAGTGCAATATTCCTACTAAACGGGAGAGGAGTAGGAGAGGAGTGGAGGGAACGGAGGGGGGGGGGGGGAAGGGAGGGCAGACACTCCTTTCCGTACTCTACCCTCCTCCTCCGCAAGAGCTGCGCTCTAATTTCTCATTACGAAAAAATTGTAAACGTCTTTCATTTTGTTTTTATTTAGGAAATCAGCGAAGATTAGAGTCATATTCCTTAAGTACTTATAACGAATATATCGATCAAACTATGAGGAAGGTGGTGTGGGTGTAAAATAATTGAAAGTCGAGACGACCGAAGGGGACTGGAGAAAGCGCAAACACAAAGGATATAAGTAGCAGACCCTTCCCCCTTTTTAAACTTCCTTTTGCGCTCATTCATTGGCTAGCTTAATGATACTATTTCCTTTATTTTTGCAACATAAAACATGTTCAAGAGTGACCAGGGAAAAAAGCTGTGAAAACAACTTAAAGGCCTCCAACGACCCAAACATGCAGCTCTGATGAAGGCACCAAAGGAACTTATACATTCATAGCAAAATAATAGGAACTTACACGAAGTTAAGAGAATGAGAAATTAAAAAAAAAAAACATGTAATGTACAATTGCAACTCAGATTTAAACAAACAACACACACATACACTCCTTCGCTCAAAACGCTCAGCATTTATTATAGGCAATTTGGTTTAAATTAAACAGTTCCCGTAAGATGCCCACTGAGTTATGTTTGGAATCGATATCTTGCCAAATCAGCTGATTATCAGTGGTCGGTAACGTATCAGCTGTGGTTTGATTGAATTACATCATAAATATATGCCGTCTAAAATGTGTCATGCTGGAAGTGTTTGAGCGTATCGCTCCTTCACCTTAAGCCGACTTTGGTAGACACTGATAAAAATTTAAGTTCGTTCGCATTGATTGCACGAAGTATTAAAAAAAAAAAACATAAAAAGGCGATCGGTTTACACCGCTTAGAGGCCCCTTTACGTCATGACTGATGCCGCTCATTGTGTTTCTTTTCTTTTTTAGAGCCCGAGGCAGTATTCACGTGTGTAAAACTATGCGATTCCCCCTAAGGCTCTTTTTATTTTTAAACGCCACTTTTTTGCATGCACACACAAAAAACAACAACAACGAGAAATCATTGCTTTAAATAAGACTATGAATTGAGGAGTTAACATTTAAGACTAATTTCTATAATGTCCATTCGTCTCACATGCCTCTCACTTTATTTTTATTTTTGAAAGTAAGAGAATCATAGGTACATTATGTAGCTGATTAGTTTTTTTTTTAATGTTTCTAGTCATAGCCTTTGAATTTTGAGCAGAGCCTCTCGTCCGTCATTCCGGATCGTATAATACCGCGACCGCTATTTTCGCAGTTACAGAACAAAAAAGGCAAAAACTGTTTTTAAAAACGCGAAGGTTCATTTGATTTCCTTCCTCTCTAAAGGTTCGTCTTATTACAAACTTTTGTATTTGTATTTCTTTAAAGATAGACAGAGAAGTGCATGCCATCAAACGAGACAGACGGAGAAAGACTACGTCATCCCTATGGCTTCCGGCATAAGAGAAGTATTCCGAGGTTCTTTCGTATTTTCTGCCTCGTGAGTTATTTATTCCCTTGCCCGCGAAGCAAGGTTAAGTGTACACTGTTGCGTTTGGGGCGTGTTTATTATACTTTGATTGAATGGGGTCATCCTCTACACTATTCAATGAGCACTGCATAGTTGTCACGTAAAACGTGACGTCACCTCCCAGTGTTACGTGACGTTTTCATCTTACATGACGCAGTTTGAAAATCGGCCTAAACTTATTCGTCTAGCCTTTGTATGACGCACGCCATGAGTCTTTATATACCACCGCAAAGTATAGCTCTCCCTAAGACACCTTCGCCTTTCTAACGCTGCGTAAATATGTAAAGGGTGCCTTTATCGTCGTAAACGACCGAGCAAATTTACAGGAGATAATAAGCCCACTGATTAAGAAAATCTTCTAATTAAGCTTGGCTCGTAATTTTAAGTCAGTTAAAAAGCGAGCGGTTGTGCTGTCGAGCTGGCAAACTCATTATGTCCCGGGGATCCGAGTAATAGCATAACATAACCAATTTGCATCTTATTTGCATAATGATTGCGCCGAGAAGCAAATAAAAGATATTTTTGTGGCTTTGCGTTGCCCCCAAAACAGTGAAGTTTTGTGGAATAATGTAATCGACCACACTCTAAAAAAAGCACGTGCGTCTCATTCCCGCACAACAATCGGAGAGCCAATCAGCGCAACTTACGGAGGCAGCTCAGCGAATGACGATGCCGAAACATATGTTTAGACCAAAAAACTCAGTCTGAGTTGTGACATTAAGCAATACTAAACGTCGCGCTTGCATTGCTTAATGTCACAGTGTCTTATCCTTATGCAATGCTTAATGTCACAATGTCTTATCCCTTGCCTCGCGCTGCGAGGCAAGGGATAAGACGCGATGCTTTTGTTTCTACCCAGTTTAGAAAGAAAACAACGGCATGAAAGGGAAGAATACGGAGGGCTGCAGTAACATGGTAAGTGCCTTTCCCTTTGAATTTGATGGGAAATTTCATCGCCCGAACGAGTCTACACAACTTAACACCGTAAACGACATTCTCCTTTTTGTGCACGTCGGGACGTGTCAAAAAAGACCCAAAACGCCATTAAAGCCAAGAACAACGACTTGTCCCAAGTACTTTCAAAACACTTTACTCTTTATTTTCATAAACTTGATGTTGCTTTTTGCTTGTGGTGCTGCTGTTGTCGTTACTGATCAAACAAGCCCACACGAAACATAATCAACTCGCCTAATAAAACGTACCATCGTCTTTTGCCAGGGAGCGATTTAGTGAAGACGTCCTAACCTCCTGAACCTTTACCCCGCCTTAGTTGAAATGATTGACAATAGCTTCTCACTGTTGTCCCCCAGAAAACAAGCAAAAATGTATTTTCTTCGTCCGTTGTAGTTTTCTGTTTTGTCTGTTCTCATCATACACATCAATGTATTCAAAATTATGTTGCTGTAATATAATTTTTCTCTAGGTAATTTCTATGACCTCATAGGTAGTATATTTTGATTGCTGCCTGTGACGTGAGTGTATTAAAACAGGCAAAAATGTATTTCCTTGATCCGTTGTAGTTTTTTTTTTTTTTTCCTTTGTGTGTGTTTGCAGGTTCCAATCATACATATTGATGTATTTGCAATTATGTTGCTGTTATATAATTTTCTCTTGGTAATCCTATGACGTCATACGTGGTACATATATATAACTTTTTTATCTTTTTTTTTCTTTTTGTTGTTTTGCTGTATGTTTGCTTTCTGCCTGTGTTTTGAGTGTAGCCTGGTACGAGGGGCCTAGTCAGGCGACTTTATTGTCGCCTTTTTGCCCCAGCTCCATGGCAATCTCTGTATTGTCAGAAACTAAAAAAAAAAAATCAGATTTGGTGTTCTCGAGGGTCGAGCCACTCTATGTACCCTAATTGACACTGCCATTTGATATTTACTTGAGTGCTTCTACGCCCATGATTGCTTCGGCCATCTTTAGTTCCAACTAGCAGCGGCGTTGTTTAAGGGGAAGTTCGTGCGAAAGCAAATTTCTGCCTCCCCCCCCCCCCCCCCCCCCCCCCCTTCCGCTGGTTGTGTCGTTTTCGCAGCGCCCAATTGCTAGAACAAAACCTGAAGGTGCACCCATAGAGCGGAAGGTGCTCTGGGAAATGGTTTAAACACATCTTTCTATTTGATTGTTTATTTTTATGTTACGATCGTTACTTTATTTAATGCGAACAAACACTGCCTCGAGGAGTGACGGTCTGAGTCATTGGATTCGGCATTTGTGTTCAACCTTTCTTCGAAGAAAAACTTGAACGTTTATTTGTAATCATCACAATATTACTAACTCTGGAGAAGCTACAAAGCTAGGAGAGTTATAAAACAACGGCTGTAAAGAGTGCATTTAAAACGTAAGCATGAGCGGGTGCGAATGTCCTCCTACACTCCAAAAAATTTCCGTTCGTCTGCTTCCCCGCACAACACTCGGAGAGCCAATCACCGCAACTGACAAAGACAGCTCACCTGAATGATGATGCCGAAACATTTGTTTAGACCAAAAAACGCAGTCTGAGTCGTGACATTAAGCAATACAAAACGTCACGCTTGCATTGCTGAATGTCACAACTCAGCCTGCGTTTTTTGGTCGAAACATATGTTTCGGCATCGTCATTCGCTGAGCTGCCTCCGTAAGTTGCGGTGATTGGCTCTCCGAGTGTTGTGCGGAAAGCAGACGCACGGGCTTTTTTTTTAGAGTGTAGCATACGTCTTTGCAAGCTATATCAAAACCGTCATTTTAATGCCATATTTCCTTCTCACTGACGCCAACTTGGGTTCAGCCGTGGACAGAGAAGCATATTGCCGTCAAAAACAGTCACCCTCATTGGTTGGCTGCCAGATACCGGCGGCATGAACTCCGGCGGGCGAGCAACCCAACTGACAGAAAACAAACAACAACAAAGACAATAGAACAGGCAGCAGTGAGCACGCCAAGACGAATGTAGAACCGACGACTTAACACGCAAACGCCAGGGTCCTTGGTGGACAAAAAAAATCGGGACGGCTATCGAACTCTTTCCGTTTGTCCCCATTCAGTGGGGGAAAATAAACAAAACAAAAAAAAAACTATAACGGAGAAAGCATTGGAGAACGGGAGACAAAACGAAAAACCGAAGAGGTCTTTCCGCCCTCGGTCCCGGCGAAGACTGACCTCTACTTCCAGGATCTGTCGGCCAGCCATTGGTCTTTTTCGCAAAGAGCAAACAACCCACTCAGAAGTTGTCCCTCTCCTCGTTCCCTGTTGTTGCTTTTTGTCGGCCCTCGAAGCCGTTGCTTAATTTCCACCTCGAGTCCACTTTATTTCACGTTACGATGAACCGCAGCTGACGCTACGAGACATCGGAGCCAATCGAACGCCGTGGGAGTGTCACGTGACCTTTGAGAATGGGAAGAGAAAAGTTCGAGGCGCGTAGTCACACTATACATTTAGAGCACTGGATTGGTTGGGACGGCCTTCTAACGTCCGCTGCAGTTCATCGTAAGATAACCGGGGGTATAGACCTGCTTCCGAAATGGCTGCGTAGTTTGTTTTCCGTTCACTTACCTCTTCCATGATTTACTTTATGCGAGTTAGCATTCGCTAGCTATTTGCTGCCTAACCATTGGAAGAGGACGGGAGAGTTAAAGACTTCGCCTGTTTCGGGGTATCTAGCGTATATCTTTTTTTTTTCTTGCACCGAGAGAAAACTTTTTTTCTTAGAGGCTCTTCTTTTAAGCTAAGAGTCCGCCTCCTCACGAAGCAATTGGGAAGAGCTAAAGCTGCAATTAAACATTTTGGATCTTTCTCCGCTGTTGGTTTTCGCGTCTCCGCAACCATTCGTTTCCGTCTTTGCATTTCTACTTTACCGCTTCCAGTGATGGCGGTTGTTGCTTTCTGGGAACCTGGTTAGGCTTTCCCTCTATGCCTGTGCAAACCTGTCTCAAACGTATGTTAGACTTGTAACTAATTATTCCCTCCCCTTTTCTTACATTTTGTCAATATTAGGTTTTTGTTTGTGGGTACCTAGATAATGATGTTGATTATCTAATATTAACGTTTGCGGACGAAGATCTTATGCGCTGGCGCCATATTTTACTCAGATTCTTGTCTTTTGCGTATACATTAGTTAATCAGGAGATAACGAGATTTGTTGCCGGATTCGAACTGAAAACCAATCCAGTTATCTGCCATTATAGAAACAACCGAATGGGCCAAGAATAATCATCTCCGCCAAACTACTATTTACCCTTTTGCTGAGCAACACTGGGCCAGCCAGGGGAGAGGAAGGGCGCCTCATCGCTACAAGCGTTTGCGCAGGCGCGACGCAATGTGAAATATTCCTCTCCAGAGAAAACGCTCCCGAATCTGTTTGCGTAAGCAGAAAAATGTGCCTGCCTTATTTTTATTTGTGTGATATGCATTTACGCACACTCGCTGGCGTTTTATTTGTAACAAGGGTAACATATCCGAACCCCTCGCTTTATGCAAAGAACACCACTGCAGCAACAACTCGAAATCAGCGCTATTTTGAATCTAAACTAAACAAAAAACGCGGAGAAGGGCTAAAATAACTGGGCACTCTGTAGTGGGAAAGGTGGCTGAACCTTTAACAGCGCCTTTCCAGGAAGACGGAGGTTGGGGGTTCGAGTCCTGCTTTTAGCTCCACATATTGTTAGGTCCCGTCCTGTCTTGACCTGTTTTTTTTTTAATAAGGATAAGTGTTGATGCGTCGAATTTCTAATAAGGCGATGAAAGGAAAAAAAAAATCACAACATCTCCACGTGGTGAATTATGTTGATTGGGGCGAAGCTCTGGTGGTGCTGATGATACTGATTTTATTGTTCATAGGTAGTGCTTATGGTGCTAATTTTTTTATTGCTCATAGGTAGTGTTGAGTTCCGGGTTGCGTTTCGACTTCAATATTACTGCATTATGGTTGGTGAAATGCAGAGTCACTGGTTCTTCTGGCGGATCAGCTTGGATCCGCTAGAAGCCGTGGGAACGCATCTCCACCGCTTAAGTCAACGGTCCATGTCAGAAAGAGAATGTGCGATATGGAACGTGGCTATATACGTATTTAAGCATCTGACCGCAGCGCCCTCTCGTCAATAAACGTTGAGCCAATGCATGCAAAGTTTAACGCGATTATATACGCATTTTACTGCAGCGCCCTCTCCTGTATAGGCGTTGAGCGGCTACAGGCAACGTTTGATTCATGACTGACAGATGGATGACACATGGCCGAGTGGTTAAGGCGATGGACTAGAAATCCATTGGGGTCTCCCCGCACAGGTTCGAATCCTGTCGACTGCGCAAACATTTATTTTTTTAAGAAGACAGATGGGATGGCAATCGATATGTGCACGAACGCCGGACGGATGGACAAGGCTAGACCCTAAGGAGCTTCGCCCTTAATATATACGCATGCACGTAACAAACAAACATGAAACTAAGTTAGGAACGTGGGATGTATCTGCTTATGCTTGCGGATGGCGGGACACGGTGGTAGCGCGCGGTCAATACGTGGTGGGAACAGCGCGGACAAAAGATCAGGTGACTTGGGCATTCAGAGTGTATACAAGAAACGAGCCGAGCTACAGACGGCTCCTACTGAACCTTGCCCGCAATATATCCTACTTTGGCGACGTGTGAATAAACGGACAACCCTTCGGCGACTGAAAGATGGCTATCAAGGCAAGCTTGAAGAATTTGGAGAAAACGCGAGGACATCTTGGGCAGAACAACTCGGTTTCTACTGCGAAGCTTACGGAATGGTGGACCCTACAAATAACGGGGCTTTTCTGTTGACACTCTGAGGCGCACAGACCGATGAAGTTGTGCGAGCATTCGTGGCACCAAAGACTCCGGCAATGTCAGTTTTGACGAGTTGCTGGCGACATTGAAGAAGCACTACGACCTACGACCGTCCGAACTTTTCAGCAGGACAAGATTTCAACGAAAGGATAAACAGGCCGAAAGGTCAATATCCAGTTTCGTCGCAGCTTTAAAGTAGCTTACTGACGACAGCAATTTCGGAGTTCTAAAAGAACCAACAGCAGTGGTCACAGCAAGCAGCAGCACCGGAGGTTTGGCTGGCAAGGAACAATCTCCTGCACGACAGCGAGAGCTGAACCCAACGTGTCTGCCTCTGGAAGTAATTCTGATAGATTTTTTTTTCATATGCGGCCTGCGTCACGAACATTTAAAACATTGACAGTTCCAAAAAGTCAACCTGACTTTTCGGAAGGCACATGACTTGGCGGAACGTACAGAGAGTGCTGCACAACATCAAAGGGATTTGAAATAGAGATGTCAGGAATTCACGAAGTGCGGAAGGATAAGGCTACGATTACAAAAAGAAATATTAGAGAAAGGAAGCCATCCGAATCAACCAGGTGTAACAGGCAACAGGAACAGCATGGAGCCGCTTCCTGCAGATTCCGCAACGCGCGATATAACTTCTGTTACAAAACGGATCACAATGAAACTGGTTCTTTCGCGAAGTGGGGACTAAAAACATTCGAACTCAACATATAGCATTGATAAAAAAGATAAAGCATCTGAGTCCGAGGAGGAATCTACTAAAACTTCGGCAGAGGTATATGAGCTCAGTGATGTGCGAGCATCAAGCACGTCACCCAAGTTCAGGATCAAGTTCAAGATTGAAAATCGATTCCTGTATTTTCAAGTAAACTCGGGAGCGGCCCGCACCATCGTCAGCGAGGACACATGACGTCACATGGGGCTCTACACACCGGGTCAGGCGAAGGAGTGGGAGTGCTCGGCACAACCAGTGTTCATATACGACACAACTCCACGGACTGCATACTTCCTCTGCTAGTGATGCGAGGAAAGGGATACAATCGACTAGGAAGGAACTTGTTCAAGGCACTAAGAATTCGAGTGACCGGAATATGTGACATGGACGTCCACGACAACGTTGCAAGTGTTCTCGCACACATGACAAAGGTTTTGACTGCAAAATTACGGACACAGTGACCCACTTGTGCACCTGGAGCTGAACGAAGACGCCAAGCCACGTTTTCGTTTAAGGCACAACTCGTGCCGTTCGCGATGCGGACAGCTTTGGAGGACGGAGTTCAGATGCTTCAAAACCAAGGCATCCTCGAGCCAACTCAACACTGGGAGTGGGCAACGCCGGTCGTGGTCGTACGGAAGAAAACTGTCACTATCAAATTTTGCGGAGATTACCATAGCACCGTCAATAAAGAAAAAACACCTGCACCCGATACCTACGATTTCAGAGATACTAACGAATCTTCAAGGCGGATCTGTGATTTCAACTCTGGAGCTCACGCAGGCCTATCAACAGCTGCACAGGACAGCTGAGACTGCAGAAGTGTTGAAATCAACACCACATAGAAACGTTTCAAGGACAAGGGGATGCTTTTTGGTATGTCAGCAGCTCCAGTGATATTTTAACGATTCACGGAGACAGTGCTGGCAAAAATTCCTGGGTCGGAGTCTAGTTAGACGATGTAATTATCAGCTGGTCAACGCCACCGCAACATCTGGAAAGGCTGGATACAGTATTATCGCGACTTCCCCAAGCAGGCCTTTGTCTTAAGAGGGAAAAGTGTCGTTTCGTAGTTGGTCGAGTACGGAATTTAGGACGCATCATAGATGCTGCAGGCATTTATGCTAGTGACAAAAATCGAAAAGCAACAAAAAAAATGTCTGAGCCAACAGACCGCACCCCACTGCCGTCGTTTCTAGGGCTGTTGGCATTCGACAACCGATTTATAGCAAATCGGGAAACAATTTTAAAGGAGATTTTCACTTTATTCTAAAAAGGCGCACCCTGGAAATTAAACAAAAGGCTCCGGATAGCTTTGTAACAATCGAAACAAGCTATCACACACGAAATGGTGTTAGCGCATTAGGGCGAGAAGACTTTGTGGTATCATTCGACGCATCACTGAAAGGCGTTTTAGCGGTTTTCGCGCAGTGAGATCAAGACGGAAACGAAGTACCACTCGTTTTTACCTCAAGAACCTTGGGAGACGCAGAAAAAAACAACTAGCAATTATATCGAGAAGGACTGACGATTTTGTTTGACATGCAACTTTCCCCCGATATCTTGCCGGACGGCGAGTGACCGTAACTACCGACCATCAACTTTCGCTAGGAATCATTGGTCAGAAAGCTTCAGTGCCAGCGGTTCCTCTTCCACGCACAATATGATGGTGCGTGAAATTAGTTGCATACGACTACGATCTCGTCCATAGAGCAGGGAAGCACAAGCAAAACGCAGATGCATTCAGCTGAATACCACTGAAGGAGCGCGAAGATGAATAGCGACCACCAGGAGACGTTCTTAAGCTGGAAGCATTAGGTAATCCTCTCACGACTAGTAAATAACTTGCAGACTCGACTACAGTGGTCTGAAGTTCTACAAGCAATCAATAATGGGAGTGTCACAAAGCCAGATTTCAAGCGTTCCACAGCATATAAGATGAATTCCGCGGAACTATCGATACACCGAGGTGGACTGATATGGAATTGCGCGTAGTAATTCCCACTTTTATGAGACCAGAGGCGTTAGCCTTAGTACATGCAGGATATAAGGGAGTTGTCGCCATGACAGCGTGCGACCGAAGTTACCTCTGGTGGCCTTGGATTGACAAGAATATTTAGTCCTGTGTGGCTGAGTGCGACAGGTGTCAGCGGTACCAGAAGGGAATACCCAAAAGGAAGCAACCCTAAGGGGAAAAGCAGTCGACCTCGTGGGACACAATCCATGTAGACTTTGCGGGACCTGTGAATGAAAAAAAAATGTTTCTAGTCACTGCAGATGCGTTCACTAAGCGGCTTGCAGTAGTGCTGTTCAAAATATGACCTCAGCAACCGTTAGCTGCGAATGAAGCCATGCGTTTGCAACGTTTGGAGTACCACAAAAAGTGGTATTGTATAATGGATCCTATATGTTTCCGATAAGATCAAAACATTTTCCCGCCTAATTGGAGTCTTGGCGGTCAAAAGTGTGCCGTACCACCCAGAGACCAACGGGCAAACGGAACGAATGAAACAACAGCTGAAACAGGCGCTTGCTAAAAAAGAAAAGGAGAAATTGGAGTGAGCAGAAATAAGGGCGCAAGTGAGCTGGTGTATATTAAACATTTTAGTGAAAAACCCGAGATTGAGGTAATGACAGACGACGACAAGGAAGAGAAAGAGAACGTCTCAAAACACAGCTAAACCCTTATTGGGACAGTAAAGATGTCCTACATGCTGGATTCTTCTTTATATTTCTGTGTCTTCATATGTTGATGTGCTTTAAAAAAAAAAAAGATGAGAAAGAAAGTAAGTCGTGAGTCAGCGCTCTGTATGTGTCCCTTCACCTACTTGTCCTAGTGTTCGTTTGCGCTGTTTTATTTCTATGTTTACAATGCACCACCAACTAGCCCACCTCCAATCATTACTGAAGAACCCTTTATATAGGGTTCAAGAAAGATGGAAGGAAAGGGAACCCTTCTTTACAGCACCGCTCTCCACAAAAGACACAACACCGGGCATCGAACAATGGGGTCAAACAAACAAAAGAACTGACAGCACCAAAGATGACACATCAGTAAAAAAAAAAAACCCTGGGAAAACTACAGATTGCACTGAACCTTTCACTGAGAAAGTCACCTATAAGACTATACACGCACACACAAAAAATGAAAAAAAGATGTTAACAATATTATTAGAGAATTAGAAATCGCTTTCATTCCCCATCTAAAGACGAAGAAGGCTTCTTCACTGCATTTCCATGCTTCGTTATTGCGATCGACTCTTTCAGCAGGCGCTGGTGGTCGTTTTTCTTTTGTTACAATTGTGGTTTTCGAGTGCTATAAAGGCACGCTATTCTTACACTCCTGAATATGCTTGGATACCTAGGAATATGGATCCTTGTTTTTCTCACATCGTTTATGTTCGCCTAGTCTATTGTAAGACAACGCTTCGTTTGACCTGTAGAGCACAAACCACAATAAAAATGGATCTTGTAGACTATACCTGAAATACATGTAACACACTTTTCCCTGTGTTTTTTGTAAACAACCTTTCTGAGCGGAAGTGAACGGAGTTAATCGTTTCAAACTGCTATCTGTGCTAAACCCCATGCGTAAACCAAACTTATCACCGACTGATTTTAAATTGTGTGAAATCTTACGGAAAACCGGTACGACTACAAACTTTTTGTGCTCGGGCATTTTCTTAATTTGTTTGTCTTTTGCAGCAATGTACGAAAGCTGCTTGGAAATAAATTCTTGAGGATACTTTGGAACATTTAGCCGGGAAAACACAACTTGAATCGACGTCATAATGGAGTGCCAACATAAATTTTGAACCCCGTTGTTAATCAACGCGGTTCAAAAGTCATGTTGTGTGTGTGTATAGTTTTATAGTTGACTTTCTCAGTGAAAGGTCCAGCGCAGTCTGTAGTTTTCCCAGCATGTTTTTTTTTCAATGATGTGTCATCTTTGGTGCTGTCAGTTCTTTTGTTGGTTTGACCCCATTGTTAGAGGTCCGGTGTTGTGTCTTTTGCGGAGAGAGGTGATGTTAAGAAGGGTTTCCTTTCCTTCTTTTTTTCAACCCTATATAAAGGGTCCTTACCTCAATAAAGGTTTAGCTGTGTTTTGAGACGTCCTCTTTCTCTTCCTTGTCGTCGTCTGTCATTACCTCAGTCTTGGGTTTTTCACTAAAATGTTGAATTGAAGTGCAATCTTACACGATTTCTCTACAAGTGACATACCACAGTACGCAAGGCGATAGACAAGACAGCGGCTTGGATGATGTTTAGGCGAGAATTACTATCGCCCCTTGAGAGACTGATGCATCTACACAGGCGGACTATATACCCGCTACAATTGAAAATCCACGTCAATTTATAATGGGGCAATCAGTGAGGGCCCTGAAGCTCCCACGTTTTGAAACTTAGATGTCTGTGGTTATGACAGAGTGCCTGGTTCACGGTCATAGATAATGCAGATAGAAGACGGACAAGTACGACGGCACATAGACCACCTAAGACCAAGGTTATAGTCTGCGCTTTGGTCGAGTGACATACCCTCGTGAGGCCGGGGCTGGGACGGTCAGGCCGAAGCGGCACCGGCGCAAGTGACAAAAACACTAGGTCATGAAGTGTCTGAAACTGAGGCTATTCCCACGCGGGCAGGCACACAGGAATGTAAACCTCCCAGAAGATACCGGATCTCAGCCATGTGAAAGGAAGATGTGATGTATCTGCATAATCTAATAGATGGCGGGACAAAGGGAGACAGCACGGTCTTCGTGTGGTGAGAGTGCGCTGTCAAAATAGCAGTGGACTCGGGAATTAGGGATGACATGTTTAAAAGAAACAAGCTGAGCGACTGACGGCTACCACTGAATCTTACTCGCGATATATCACAGAACGAAGGAAAACTTTGATCTTTCGCTACAGATTCGATATTCTTTCTTCAATACGTTAGCATTAGTGCCCTTGTACATGCGCTGGCTTTGGACTTGTTTGGATCACACGTATATAAAATTCGCAATGTCGCCACGGGATGGCACTGCAGCCGCACCGGCTTTGTAAACTGTCTAGGCAGCACTTTCTGCAAGCGCCGCCAGACAGTGCCGGGGTGCATATTTCGAGAGGAGTGGTGATAGGACGCGTAGCAATGGAGGCCGCACTATATTGGCTGATTATAGGGAGGCGACGTCCCTCCATGCCTATTTCGGCACCTGCAGGGGGGGATGATGGGTGAATTACTGGAGCGCATGTTACACCCCAAGCCCCCCCCGTTTACGCCGCTTGACGGCGGAAGTCTGCGGATGGCTCATTACAAACTATTAACACACATTGGGCCACCCGTACACGCCGTCTCGTGGTTCCCAGCCAGCTGCTCAAGCACGCCCTGGCCCCGCTGTCCCCCAATGCAACTCAGATGCTAAGTATTACGTCACGCCGTCGCGCTCTTTAAGCAGCATGTCCTGCGCTGCCGCTGTCCTTCATGAACACGCGAATTTACCTGATCTGTCTGCATCAGGGAGAAGAGGGGATTCGAGAACGTTCACCTCACGGATAAGTGATGCGAGGCTGCATTCACCATGCTTTGTTATATCTAGACCTTTCCAATGTTTACGAAATCACAGTCTAGCGTGCAATCTTCACCGCCCAGCAAGTATGTGTTCGTCGCTTCGGAAAGCGAGGAAAGCACGCGCCATACGCACGAACTCAAGATGGCACCGGCCACGCGCTTTTTTTGGAAAAGTCCATAACCGCTGCGCAAAATGCTCACGCATTTCTTCAAAAATTAGCTTTGCGGCAGCGGAAATCTGATCCCCACATGTTATTTCGGGAACTAATAATTTATTCGACGATCACGCCTCTTCGCGAAGTGAACATGGGAGTTATAGGACCGTGAAGGACGTGTCAAGCGAGGAGGTGCAATCGAACTGCTGCCGATGTCGCGGTAAACGCCGGGGAAGGGTCGGGGACCATCTCTTGTCACAGTGCATCTAATCTACCGCTAAGACAAACCCAGGGGAGGGAGCCAGAAAAAAATGAGAGTCGTGAAATAGACTTGTTTTGTTTTATTATGTCCGTGTATACAATATTTATTTCCTGTGATTGGGCGTGTAATACCGATTTTGGCACGCCCAGTATTACCAGCTTATGCGCTCTAAATCCGCTCTCGGTGAGCGCGATGGATGTGACATTGACCTGTTGTTTCACGTTTTTGC
The DNA here is from genome assembly GCA_013358835.2 of Ixodes persulcatus. Taxonomy (NCBI): domain Eukaryota; kingdom Metazoa; phylum Arthropoda; class Arachnida; order Ixodida; family Ixodidae; genus Ixodes; species Ixodes persulcatus. The sequence goes on from JABSTQ010010438.1 coordinate 243,219, forward strand.
TTTGGATGTGGTCACTTTGTGAAACACTTGATAGGAAAACCTATCAAAAAGGTGCTCTAGTTCGGAGCAGAGGTCCAAACAAGCACCTGTTAAAGAGTTGCACATTTTTTGAAAGAACTCTTCCTGCTTTCCGGCGATACATTCGAAATTATTTCAGAGATGTTAAAAAACAAATGACAGGCTTTCCATGACACACTTAAGAGTAGAATGCATTGAAGCATAATAAAAGCATATATTCCTACAGATCGAATCAATCTCGTGTATACAGAAATAAACACTTACTTATTATTTTGAATATAACTTTCAGGGTAATTTACAAACATAAAGAGGGAAGGGGAGGGTTACGAAAGCACTAAGATTGATGTTACTGAAAATCTCAGTAGCTTTTGCTAATTATTTAGAGCGTGCAAAAATATAAATGTGAATGATATATATCGTTCGAAAAAACGTATTTGCACAAACATTTAAGGAGTTGTCAAGTCGTCAATGAACGAGAATAGGCCTACCGCTGCCTTTACGTTGTCAGCTTATGACCGATGGTCAGCCAGTAGGCAAAAAAAAAAGCACTTCTGTTTTGCCTATTGAAGAGAGAACCAAAATGAGAATGCTTGAATACTTGGTTAGAAGTAAATTGAGCTTTCTCAACCCCAGCAGTCAAGTTTGCTCACCGTGAACCTAATGTATGTCTTCTGACTGGTATATTCTTAGTTTTAGCTGCGCTTTTGTTTTGACGACACAAGCTTACGGAATGTTAAACAAGGGCAAATATTATGTGTTCTTCAAGGTATCAAAGTTCAGAAAGCATCTTGTTTCTTTGTTGTTGTTTTACTTCGCACGTTTAATAGTAAGCAGCGTAATTCTTGTTTAAGCTTGGTTATACCCACTCGTCATTTTTTTAGATTCGCGCACTGTCTCGGCGTTGAGGTTGCCACTTCAAGACTTTATGATTTCTCCCCCTCTGTCTAGTTTTTCCTCTCTACCTCTCTCTTGATCACTGCCTCTTCGGGTTTATTCCTTCTGAAATTCTGTCTCCTACAAAGCGAGACTTTGAAGACGTCATATCAGTTTCATTGTTGTAATGTCTTGTCTGGTTTGGATCACACAGTGCACAGAGAACATGTTCGGGGTTCACGTGGGCCACGGGATCCGAGCGCGCGCACACTCGCGAGTGCCGCGACAGTCAGTCGGTCGCCAATTGCCGACCAGAATGAACTTCAAGCATTCAGCGGTACCAACCCTGTGTACTCGAACATAACACTGGCAACGAGTCCTGGTATGAGCCAATGAAGTCTGGAGAGCCAGTGCATGCAATGCCGACCCAAGGGACAATTGAAGCCTTTATAGGCAGTGATGGTCGTCATGAATAAAACGTTTATTTTTTACACTTCGTGGAAACTCAGTTACCTAGCTTGGAAATAAGCGAACCCTGCCGCTAACGCTCTGTGAACCAGAGACGTACAACGTCGTTCGAGCTATGATGGCACTTATAACTCTCGGAGATTTCAGCTTTGAGGGGCTTGTGTCTATTCTAGGGACACATTTTGACCCTCAAGCCTCGGGGCTGACCAGCGAGCCGATGAGTCATATAAACAGTCACGTCGCGGTACTAAAGCAACTGGCAGCAGACTGCAACTTCAGATGTCAACAACCCCAACGACGGTCGTTGCGACGACGTCAACGCAGCGTCTACCGACGGATCTGGTCTCCGGTTCAAGGGAAACGACTGGGATACCAGCAAGCCATTGCCGGACATCACTACTCTATTGCAAATTATGCTACGTGACAAATCTGTCCGCGGAATAGGCGACTAGTTGCTGCAGCAACGTTTCTTTTGCAGACAAGGACATGACATCTTTGCAGCTTTTAACATCGGAGTCAGAGCTGAGTGCGTGTCCAAGAAACGGAAAGAATTTAAGAGCGGCGTGAAAACACTAGTATACAATACAGAAAACAAATCAAGGAAACCTTGGCACAACAAGGAGGATGGTACTACTGGTGCACAGGACAGCATGATCCGCCCTAATGCCACTTCCAAGATACGGACTGCATGTAGCGCAACAAGAGCGGACATATTGATAAGTTTTGTATCGTAAAGAAAAAATACCCAGCAACTAAACCGCACAGGAAAGCCAAAAGCATCATGGCTGCGAAAGATGTGAGACCGTCAATTCCTGATCCTGGCTGCTCATTTTATGAGCTGAACAAACTGGAGAAGAATAGAGACGTCCTCAAATGGCAAGTGACATTTCGACTTGAAGGCAAGTGGCGGCAGTTCTAAGTTGATTCTGCTGCCGGCTGCTCACTGATCAGCGAGGGCACCTTTATAAAAGAATGGCCTCGGAACTCCCCCCCCCCCCCCCCCCGAGCTTACGCAGAACAACACTGAGCTAGGTATCTGGAGGGGCGGAGCTTTAACACTCGTGGTGTCTCTTCAAAACATCAGTAAGATTTAAGTCGAAAGACAACGTGCTACCGCTGCTCATAATTGAGGTATTCGGTTGCAACCTCCTAGGGGGTGACTGGTTCGAAGCTCTGAAACATCAAAGTACAAATGTCAGTCAAGTGCGAAAGCACAGCAAGCCACCAGAAGTACAAGTATTTTTGCAACGACACGCCACGGTCATCCAGGAGGACATTTCGGGTTTCACTGGACCCACGGTTTAGTTGGAACAAGAGGAGGCAGCGGCCCCGAATTTCTGCAAGACTCGTTCCGTTCGTTTATCACTACGACCAGCAGTCACACAAGAGTTCTTAGGACAACAGAGACAAGGCATGACTGTGAGAACGACGGCAGACGTCTGCCTGGTTGGGTTAAACTTTATCAATAAATGGCCAACGACAACCAGACACAAGGCATTATTGTGCAAGTACAACATTTATATTGGGCTACACCTCTCGTCCTCGTCTGTAAAAAGCGGCAAAATCAGACTCCGTGGGGAGTACAGGTGCACCGTGAACGCCGCATGGAAAAGGTTTAGAGACCTTTTAGAAACTTTTGTGTCTTGCGTCGTTTACCCGGGGTCTCGGGGTTTTTCAACCATGGAAAAGGCAGCCTACCCGCTCCCAGCTAGAGGAGAAGTTGTGGTGAACTTGAGAGGGGATACATATTCACGATGTTGGATTTGTGTCAAGCCTACCAACAGTTGAAAGTGTCTGAGTTTACAGCAGTGGTTCTGCCCATTAATCCATTCAAAGGCTTGTAAAAAGTGTAAAAAGTGAAACATCTCCCTTTTCAAATATTAGCGTCACCAGCAATTTTTCGGCGTATGATAAAAACGACGTTGGCTGGCATACAGGGTATCAGCACCTACTTGGACGATATAATCGAGAGTAGAGCAAAGCAGCCGAGATCATGCAGCACGTCTAAACCAAGTACTGACCCGACTGAAAACGCAGGTATACGACTGAAAAAAGCCACTTCACATTGAGCGAAGACAACTTCCTCGGGCGGAAGATTGACACTGCAGGAGTAGACAAAATGGATAAAAAAGTGCAAGCCATCCTGGACGTGCCAGAACCACCAGGAAAGACGGAGCTGCAAACACCTTTGGGGTACTGGCCTTCTACGAACGGTTTTTCACAAAAGGGAGCAACAGTTGCAGCTGAACTCTGCGGGGCTCTACAAAGAAGTGTTACTTGGGAATTGAAAAATAAACACAGTGAAATATTGTGTGAACTGAGAAGCTAGATAAGAAGTCCAATGTGTTGGCGTACAACGGTGAAAACAAGCCGTTGTTGTTCTCGTGCGACACGTCGCCCTATGGTGTGGGGCCGGTTCTTGCCCAAGAAGAAATAATATGAAACGTGAAGCACCAGTTCCTTTCGCGTCAAGAACTTTGAGAGCCACCGAAAAAAAATGACTCGCAGCTAGATAAGCAAGGGTTGTTAATCGTGCATTCAGTGTATCACTTTCACGTCTACATTGCTAAGCGCAACGTCACGATTTATGGCAATCACCAGCCACTTCTCGGAATTCTTGAATCGCCATAACCAAACCCACAGATGTTATCACGGCGTATGACAATATGATGTTTCATGTTGAGTGTGCACGATTACCGCGATTACACCCTTGTGTACATGTAAGATTATGTCACCAGATTAGAGATGCGTTCAGCAGGCTGCCATTGCAATTGGATATTGACAAACCTTGGATTCCTGGAGACGTTTTGATGCTGGCATATTATTTCACTCCTCATCTGTCACCAGAGAAGATTCCAGAGCTGACACATGCAAGCCAAGCTCTTGGCCCATGGATACAAGGCAGTTCAAGAAGGAAGTCGACAATCAACCACTGTCTGACTCCTGGTACCAGGATTAAAGCACCCAACGCATGCAGAGGTCAAGTATTGGAGTTACGGCACGCTGGCAACAGAGGCATGGTGACCATGAAGAGAGCTGCTCGGGACTATAAGTGGTGGCCCGGTATAGGCAAAGTCGTGCATTCCTTGTCGGGGCACTAACAATATCCACCACAATGCTTCAGCTTTGGCGAGTTGGTGGTTCATGCTTACACTTCACAGCGCTCAAGAACAGACACACTTCAAAGTTCACTCACAGAAATAACACTCACACTGCGCTGACTCTGAGCTCTGGTTTGTAGTGGGCTTCCTCTTCATCTTCTTCTACTCTTATATATATAAAGAACTAATTCAAGCTACGGCTGATATAACTAGGTAACGTTTCCTAAATAGTCTTTTTTTTAAGAAGCTATCGAAAGGGTGCACGCTAAAATAAAGTTATCTAGCGTGACAATGTCCGTAGTTTTTATGATTTCTCGCTTCAGTGTTTTATTGCTCGTGCTCAGTACAATGTAGTTAGCCAGAAGTGGAGAACATCCGGGATTTCGGCAATGAATTCCTAAATAACCTGAGTCAGCCTTGATGGCGTTGTTATTGTGTTCCCAAAGTAGTCCGTAGAGACATCGAGCGGTTTGTCCAATGTAGCGCTTTTCACAGGAAAGGGGAAATAAAATAATGACTCCCTCTTTGCAATTAACAAACTTAGTTTAGTGGTTCTTGGTGCAGCAAGCTGGTCGAATAGAAGGTCCATTTACCTCCTTACACATGCTGGAAAGATTGTACGCAGCGGAAAAGACGATGTCTATATTGACTCGATTGACTGTTTTCATGAGCTTGTGGGAAAAGTTGTAAAGATAGGGCAGAATAACAGCCCTTCTGATGCGCTTTCTCGGACAGCGTGTCAAAGCTCCTTCCTGCTTGACTTCTCCAAGTGGGCATTCGACAACAGCTGTGGATGAAGATGAAGGGTACCCCGCTGAGACCAACCGCGAGATTTGAATTTCGAAATTTTTATGTACTGTGTGCTTGCATGATTACTTAAGGGAGATTTAGAGTTTTGCAATGCCCCTTTTAACAAGTTTAGAGTGTGCTGAGCTATAGTTAAGGAGTGGCTTTTTTTCCCTAGGCTCGTAGGACCAGCACATGTGATGTTTTGTCATAAACAGGCGAAGGTCTAAGAATCGTATGGATAGCTCAACCGGAAGTTCGTGAGTAAAGGTTAACGAATCCAGGCAGTTTTTGAAAGTGAAAAGAACAATAGCCCTAAAGGCAGGGAGTGTTCTCTTGTGGAAAGCGCTAAATCGGACAAACAGGACGATGTCTCAACGACCGACTTCGGGAACACAGTAACAAAGCAATCAAGGCTGACTTAGGTCACTTAGGAATCCATTGCCGAGATCGCGGGTGTTACCTACTTCTGGCCAAATGCACCGTTCTGGGAGGAGCAATAACAAACTGACAAGATAAATCATAGAATCCACGATCATTGTCACGCTACATAGGTTATGTAGTAGCACCTCTTCAATATCTTTATCCAAAAAAGAGTTAGACCATTTAGGAAAGTTACCTAGTAATATCAGCCGTAGCTTGAATTAGTTCGTTATATACTAGAGTAAAAGAAGATGAAGAGGAAGCACACTGCAAATCAGAGTACAGAGTCAGCGCAGTGTGAGTGTTCTTTCCTTGTGTGAATGAACTTTTGAAGTGTGTCTGTTCTTGTGCGCTGTGAAGTGTAAGCATCCACCACAAGTGCCTTCGAAACTATCTAGGCAGATTTCGCTTGTCCACTGGAAGGTAAAGTGTTCCTAATTGACGTCGACGTTTACAACAAACGGCTGTAGGTACGCCGAATGCGGAACATTCAAGCAAGTTCTGTTATCAAGGAGTTTCGAACATTTCGTGACTCACGAATTGCCGGAAAAGATGGTCACGGATAACTGTACGTCTTCTGTACAGCAGGAAACAGAAGCGTGCTTCAAGAACAACAAAATCAAACACATCACCAGTGCGGCGTTCCACCCGGCAACAAATTGTCAGGGCGAACGAATTGTACTAGAAACCAAAGTAGTACTTGCCAAACATACATCTGGTAGCGTGGCATATAGGCCTGCTCGGTTTATGCTCAAGGAACACACGACCACAAGTGTGATGAAAGGGCAGACACCAAGTAAGATGATATTTGCCCAACAGTTAACTACGATCACTCGTCTGGGTCGTCATCTTATTGATGAAGGAAGGATAATAGAAGAAACAGAGTCTCGGTCACCCAGGAAACTTTCCCTTGGTCAAGACGTCTTTGTAAAAAAAAACTTCACAGGAACAGTACGGTGGATGCCAGGAACTATCACAAAAAAGACGTAGATTTCGCTCATGGTAAGTTGCTACAGAGCGATGTACAGTTCAACGGCACGAGAAGCACATCAGCAACCGAACTAAAATACATTTATGTCATCCAACCGCTGAGGCGTGGTCGGATGACCGCAGAGTGAAGCCGATCTCAAGTTCTTCCACCGGAGTGCACAATTCCCATGAGTGATGAGCCGACAACAGTGTATGCTATGCAAAAATGCGTTGGACCAAGCGACCATTACACATACCGACGCACACAAAGTGTTCTAACATCATCCAGAGCTCAGCGCCTGAGACAGCCTCAGGAACTGTATGGTGAGTGTCTCTAAACGGGGGAGAAGTCTTATGTCTGGTTTGGTTTTAATCGAACAGTGCTAAACGTCGACGATCGGGGTACACCCTCGAGTGTCAAGAGAGACAGCCGGTCACTGAGAGCCATACCAAAATAAACCTCAAATATTCGGCGGTACCGTCTCTTTATGCTCGAATGGAACAATTGCACTACCCGTCTTGGGCCTGTATCGAAACTAGAGCCAAGGACGAGATGGTGGCAGTGCACACCAATCTTGGAGATTCCCATCTAAACAAATATGATGAACCAAATAGGGGCGTTCATAAAGTTCGTATTATTGTCACGAAGGAATGGAGATTCAGCAATCAAACTCGAGTAGGAGTTAAGACTTTCTCTACATGTTCGCCACCAAAAGTTACCCACTTTTTCTAGTGATGCACCACATGCCGGAGGCCATTGTTATAGAACTCCTCGTTTTGAGTGTTCAGAAATCGTTCCACTTCAGCAATCACTTGGTCGCCGTCCTCGAAATGCTTTCCTCTTATTTTGCCACACTGGAAGCGTCTGCGCCATTTAACCAAAGTGTCATAAACTGGGGCGTTGTCCACGAACAACGCTCCCAGATTGGAATGAATATCCTTGGCATTGCTTCCCTTCAAATGAAAAAAACGGACCACTGCATGTGCTTGGCCCCGACGGGCGGTGCCATTTTTTGTTTGGACTCCCTAGCGGCGTTCCGGGCTACTATAGCATGCGATGTTTATACTGTGCGGAAACAAGAGGGACGCGGGCTCATGTTGCCTGTTTTGTTCCGTTTTTTTCAATTTTTTGTGCCGATAATACGAACTTTATGAACGCCCCTCGTATAAGTTAAAGGTTCTGTATAGTAAAACTATTAATCTAGTTTACCTAATTTTATTGTTTAATTTTATAGCCATGCAAAACAACGTCAACCCCGAAAAGTTTCGGCGGAGCCCTCGGCCGTAACGTTAGTCAAAATATACGCCCAGCGTCGCGCACAGATTTTAGATAAAGTACGACGAACTACTGCATTTTTACGTGTGCCATAAGGCTTCAGATTTGACTGAGTTTTATGATGTCCCCCTGCATTATTGTTCGTTTAATTCATTTCCCAATAAAAAGTTCAGTTCGAGGCCAGGCACAGGAAGCAAACATTAACACAAATCGTTACGGTACAACAGCGCAGCAAATCCTGAAGTCTCGGGACATAGCCGGAAATTTTCTGAAATGCTGATATATATCCCTAAACGTATGCCAAACACAATACGTCCGCTGCATGGGTTGGCAGCCGTTCCCACAATGTTTTACAGTAACATGACCTGTTGTCAAGTAAAGAGGATAAGAAATGTTAGATGTCCTCAAGTAGACAGCACGAGTAGCGTTCTCAGCATTTTTTCGCGAACGCATAATAACAATTCACATTTTTTTGCTAGTAAACAAATGGAACTTTTTTGTAAGCGGGTGATTGTAGTGTCTTTTCGTGATGCTATAGGAATTTGAGCCATCTCTAAACTGTTATATGACGCTATTGGAAACATATTATGCATTAAAGCCAAGTTTTTAACAACACAACAAAAAGCGTTCGTTTACCATTTCGCTTAGCGGTGGAAAACAACCTTCGCATCAGAGAGCAGCAGAAACTAAGTGGTACTAAGCGAGGGAAATTTATAAGCATTATAAGTGAAGTGAGTAACTGCATCTTCGAGGGGGCATTTTCCAATTGTGGTCACCGCAATGAACCGAAAGCATCCTATGTCATATCGCATTCTAAGTGCAAATCATCGGGTTTAGATTGTACCTTCAACTGTTCCTTGGTGTCAAACCTTAAAACATCACCCTACCTTGGTTTGCATTTTGACGAAAACTTTTTATGGAGTAATCACATTGATCATGTCATACAAAAACTTCGCGTTGTTTCTGCATACCTATATAGACTTAAAAGTGGATGTGACGTCAATCTGAGGCGTGAGATTTACCTATCATTGGGGGAATCTGTAATACGTTACGGAATTACTCTATATGGAACATGTCATAAATACAAGCAACAAAAAATTGATAGTATCATTAATAGATGTGTTAGCAATATAGTATATTGGTCAAAATATGAACTGAAGGAAACAAAGGAAAGGAAAAATGCAGTCAGATTATTATCGCTTGAAAATGTTTTTAAATTTGCGTTTTAACCAGCCATTATTTTTCGAAGGAATTCAAAGAAATACCCAACAGGACAAAAACACTCCGGCACACAGAAACCTATGCAATTCCAAAAATATATACAAACTGCGGGAAAAAAACAGAGAAACTATTATGTTCCTGCACTATTTAATAGCTTGCCTAAAGACATCCTAAGCCTGTCATCTCAGAGGCAGATGTATAAAAAAATAAAAGAGTGGTGTTTTATGTCGAACTGAAATTCTGAACAATGAGGTATTGCGTAAAAGCTTAGTGTTTTGTAGCGAGTGTCTCTCGTTATATACGTGTGGATTCTTGTCATTATGTGTTTAAATTCACAATGTTTCTTTTGTAACCAATGATTGATTGTTATTTTCGAACTGAGTGTTACTTCACAGGTGACTTTTCTACTTGGGCGTAAAATTCGTTGTTTAATGTGTTATTTTGAATGTTTCTTTCATGTTTTACTTACATTCAACCATCATTTGTGTCTACATGGTGAAAATGTCTGTACTGCCATGTCCCGTATACAAGCGTATCTACGCTTAAGCAGGCAGGATTATATGAGAGTTTTTTCTGAAATCAAATAAACTTATCTTATCTGTTCAAGGGAATATGTTCTAATGGGAGATCGTTTTTATTATTACAGTAAATAAATAAATGCCTCACACTTTACAGTGATTGATCGTCTTTTTATAAATATGGTATTAGTTTTACTATAGCTTATGTTTTATATTCTGAATGCAATGAACATACAAAAAAAATGTTCTAGCGCCCATGTATACTGGTATGGCAACACACTTAAACGAGCCTAGTAAAGTAATCTAGTCTCCTCCTTTTAAACCACTGAGTACATGTACAAAAATATGTGTGCGAGAGGTATATTTTTTTAGGGTGCTTTCATTTGAATACTACCAAACTTCTCGGAAGGAGGGATTTTTCAGATTTATGAAAAAAGTGAGATCTAGTATCTCCATCCCTCTTATAAATAAAATTACCATTAAAATTATAATGAGACAGTTTTCTAGATTTAACATCTGAAGTGCCAGAAGGTGAAATGTGTCAAAAACTCGATTTGATTTTTTTCACAAATTTGAACAACCTTTCAAGACACTTGGCCTCACTCAAATGACTAAAATAGTTTTTACAATTCAGGGAACGTTACGGACCATTTTAATTATTGAAGCTAAAATATTGAGGTTTCATAATTATTTTGGAATAAAATAACAAACTTGCTAGTTGGTGAAATGCTGACTCAAATTTTAATTGCTTCAGTAAACGAACCGTTCAATATAATGACATAAAAAAGGTATCAGTGTCAAGCTAAAAAAAAACAAGTATCAAGCTATCTGGTGGCGTAACGTTTGTCTTGGTACTCCTCACAATGAAAAATATATCTAGAACCAAACTTTTCAAAAATCTAAACGTTTGAGATATTCGAAATTCATTTGAATGAAATGTTTTTTTTTTCTAGTTTTTCTTCTTAGTTCATAAGGTATACTGGATGCAAGTTTTGGGTGTAATATGTTTGTTGTATTTTAGAAACAACCAGTAAATGAAGCCAATTTTATGCATGACAATCAATTCGGTTCAACTATGCTGGCTGCAACGCAATGTGACTGGCAACCTCCCTAATAACGGAGGTTTTTGTTTTTGTAAAGTACTTTACCGTGCGCTTTTGGCGGTTATATATGCTTATAGCAACTCCTGTAATATCTGATGAACATTGCGAAGGTCTAAAAGGAACCAATCATGTTAACAGTAATGCCACCATCAGTATGAAAGCGGGCGAGCCATACATTACCCAGGTAGCACGCCATAGGAATGCCCAAATTGGGAAAAGGTCTGGCAAACATAAGGGCCTAACTTTGGCGCAGTTAGGTTTTTGCACCATGGCAATCATCAGTGCCAAAGTACGGTGCCTGACTATAGCCTTAGTTGGGTGATCCTAGGGCATGCCAAAGTTTGGCTCTTCTCTGGTGCGCCAGAGGAGCGCCAAAGTTGGTGCCATACTTGAGCCATAACTGCCAAAGCCACGCTGAATTTGGGTATTTCGGACATGCCAAGTTTGGCCTTTCTCTGGTCCACCACAGTTCTGCCAAAGTAAGTGCCAGTCTTGAGCCCTAACTGCCAAAGCAACGCCTAATTCGGGTATTTCGGCCACGCCGAGTTTGGCTTTTCTCTGGTCTGCCAAAATTGTGCCAAAGTAAGTGCCAGACTTGAGCCATAACTGCCAAAGCAACGCCTAATTTGGGTATTTCGGACATGCCAAGTTTGGCTTTTCTCTGGTGCGCCACGGTTCTGCCAAAGTAAGTGCCAGACTTGAGCCATAACTGCCGCAGTAAATCTTAATTTGGCGATTCGGGGCATGCCGAAGTTTGGCTCTTCTCTGGCTACCCACTGAAGTGCCAAATAAGTGCCAAAAGTGGCAAAGAAAGCCGAGAGGCCTAGCCCGTGTTTGGAATATCTCTGGTGTGTCACAGAAGTGCTCTTTCACGCGCCCCAGTAGAGACTTCAATTAAATAAGCGCTGGGAACACGATGGCCAGAGGTAATCACCTCCTTTCACAAGCAACACGGCAATACTTCGCATTATCGTGGCAGTACCGGCCGAAAGTCGGTTCCAATATCGCTCAAATATCCAGTTTTGCACCACCGTTTGATATCCGGCAGGTATTGCCGTACAGCCGTTTTGCCCCAGCCTAGCGTTCGCGCAATATTGCGCGAATACTCTACGATGCGTCTGCTCCGTATTGGCCGAACGTCGTGCAAGTATGTGTACGTTGCATATCATTTGCTGCATATCCAATCACATATACGGACAAGCAAAACTTTTTCGATCACTCCAGAAGTTTATTAAACCACTATCATTACACACAGTGTATTCTCGACATATTTACAAAGGTCACACTTCTCTGTAAAACGAAAAGCAAATTATAAAATAAAACTTAACACTGTCCTCATGCCAAACAAAACTCATCACACAAAAAACCGCGGAGATAGAGAGGAAAGCAGGACTACTATCAGAAGCATGCTTGCAGTTTACTTACTAATAAAAGAGCGATATCACGTAATCCTTGATAGATGCATAATCCAACACAGGCACCCAACAAACACACTCGAGAAGGAAGGTTGCGCACATTCAACTGACGTCCCGTCGTCGGCGAAGAGCAGTTTTTGTCGAAGCGTATCCAACAAACACATCACAAGAATTCCACGAACTCCGGTGAAAAAAATGGCTATTACCGAAAAATTGGCATGGACGTATTCCGGCCGTTTACGACGAAAACACACGGCCGCGTCTGCAACGCACGAAAGCAACAGAACACTAAAGAGCGCATTTCAAAAACCGGACCTACGTGGCCCGCCTATTTATAACTAGGCAAACGGCGAAAACAACAGCCCCAGAGATCCCATCAGCGTGACAAATAGAGTCACGCGAAAAAATTTCGTCCAAACATTTTTGTCCCACGCGTCCTACGCAGAGAGGTCACGCGTTTCGCCCCACCCTTTTGATTTGCTTAAAGCGGCTGTCGCGCTCGCTGCCGGCCACACGAAGAAACAAAAGCAGGTGGGGAGAATTTGCAAAAGGCGAGGTCGAAGTGGCATCAACAACGCAGTTAAGCTCCCTGAGCATTTTCGACGCTTTAGTGTAAAAACAAAAAAAAATACAAAACAAAGACAACTTATATAAAAAAAAACTGCTGTACAGCCAAAGCTACAGGGGAGAGAGTGTATCCCGACCTGTTCAACAGTAGGGAAATAAGGGACGGGGGAATCCCAGCCCTTCTGTGAAATGAAATTGAATGGAATGAAAGGAAAGCCGCTTCTGCCGGTGACCTTGTCGCCTTGCCTAGTCTGTCAGCGTTCGGCTTCCATTGTGGGCCTCGGAAAGATAATCTCCTTTCTTGAGAGCGAAATGGAAGGGGTGCTTATGTTTTGCGCGCTTGTCGCCACCCGATAGGCCTCAATTATTTCTCCCCCGACTCGCTCGCAGTGGCCTCCCATGGCTGGCGTGCCGGCCAAATTAGGAGCGCAGCCGGGACATTTTCTCCCCTGAATGACGATCGGGTGCTGAGAATCCGAAGCAGCTCTTTCGACGTCCATTTGATGTTCTCGGAGTCGGTCGTTGAAACATCGCCCCGTTTGCCCGATGTACCAGACCCCGCAGGACAGGGGGATCGCGTACACTTCCTCCGCTTCCTCTCCTTCCCCCAAGATTTCCGTTTCCCGTAGTCCCACGGAGCGGGTGGGCTTTGAGCTTGAAGCCGAAAATAAATGCTGTTGAAGTTGAAAGATTGTCCTGTATGTATCGTCCCTTATTTGTCTCCACTTTCTAAATGTTTAAAAAGTACCAACACGTCATAAGTCGAACTCCAAGGCAGTAAGCCTAGTTCTGGCACTTGTTTGGCAACTTTGGCCCGTAGCTGCTAGATGACAGCCGAACTATCGGGAAGCGAAGCCTAACTTTGGCACTTGTTTGGCGACTTTGGCCTGTAGCTGCCAGAAGACAGCCAAACTGTTGGAAAACGAAGCCTAACTTTGGCACTTGTTTGGCGACTTTGGCCCGTAGCTGCCAGATAACAGCCGAACTATCGGGAAGCGAAGCATAACTTTGGCACTTGTTTCGCGGCTTTGGCCCATAGCTGCCAGATGACAGCCGAACTATCGGGAAGCGAAGCCTAACTTTGGCTCTTGTTTGGTGACTTGGGCCCAAAGATGCCAGATGTCAACCGAACTACAAGGTAGTAAGCCTAACTCTGGCACATCTGTGGCGATTTTGGCCCGAAGGTGCCAGATGACAGCCGAACTATCAAAAAGTGAAGCCTAACTTTGGCATTAGTTTGGCGATTTTGGCCCACAAATGCCAAATATCTGCCGAACTACCGGGCAGTAAGCCTAACTCTGGCATTTGTTAGGCGATTTAGGCCCAAAGATGCCAGATGATAGCCAAACTACCAGGCAGTGAAGCCTAAGTTTGGCACCTGTTTGGCGAATTAGTGCCAAAATACCCAGACTGTTGCCAAGGGAGGTCAGGTTTGGCTTTACTTTGGCTTCTTTGGGCTTTTCAATGCCCTAAACTCCCAGACAAAAGCCAAGTTTCGGCCCAGATCTCGGTGCTACCTGGGTATGTTTCAACCTCAGCCAGGCACGTTTTCTTACCTGATAAATCGCTGGAGCACAATGCGTTTAGGTAAACCTGCATTAATAACTTCTATTATATACATATACCGGTTTGTGGGATAAATAAAAACTCTTAAATATTTTTTTCCAAAAGCCGTTATAGTTAAAAAATATTGAGAACAATTTTTTTATTGCAATCCGATTTTGTGTTTAAATTCGATGGCTAGAGGAAGCTTCTGGACAACCCCATTTAATACCATGAAACACAAACAGGAGCAAAGCTGCCAGGAATAACCTTTAGATTCTGAAAGGCCTTAGAGTGGCAGCCGTTGTTAAGCCAAGCGTGTTGGATATATGGTTGTAATTTGTTTACATAGTTGAGCAAACCTGAAATAAAATATATATTACATTGTGTTTTCGCAAAAAAAAAATTAGTTTTTTTTTAATTGTGTAACGTCTACCGGCTTGTCTATTTGCCTACTCTTTCTGCAAATATATATTAGTCTAAAATCATTAGAATCCAACCGGAGTCGGCCCTATTTTATTGTCAACATTTTCCTTGCACCCAACAACCACGTACAGCTATGCCCCCTATTTTCTTGAAAAAAATTTTCTTCGATATCGAGTAATAAAAAGAGGGAGGAAGAAACAAGGTGTGTGTTTTTGCGTCAAACGGGGTATCAACGTTAATCTTTTAAGTTGCACCTTGTTCATCAAAGTGAAAAAAAAAAAAACGCGGGTCTCTTTTGATCAGCGCTAAGTGTAGCGATAAATGTCACATAGTTTGCCATGCGACAGGCTTTGTTGACATCGTGCATCCGACCGAAGTTGTATACATGTTCACAGTCTTCAACCATTCTTGTTTACCAAAGGACCGCAAGCTTGACACTCCTCTATGCGCTTAACTTGTGTGGCTCTGTTGAGTCAAGTTTATCCAGAGGAGGAGGCGAGTAAAACCAATCGTCAGGATTCTCATGCCGATCTTACGCATGGGCGGAATCCTATATACGCTGGGGTCGCAATTTATCTGTAGTTATAACCATAGTGAATAATGACAGTTGCCCGCAAGACCACGGCCTGGGCACGCAAGCAGCACGCCAAGAAAGGAATTATTGTAGAGAGAAAGAAAAAGCTTTTGGAGAGGAGGAGATAGTCATGAGGACTCACTCAGATGGGAGTCGTGCTATTTTTTGGAGTGAGGGGATGGGATTGAGAGATCAGGGAACTCTTTGATGGTGGTTATTTCTTTTAAGTTCATTTATCTGATTTTGCACTTGCCTCCTTGACTAATATTTACTCTGCTCGTTTAGCCCCTGATTTTAATATCGCCTTCTTTTTCTTAATCTTCACTTGCGTTCCTTTTAAATAAAAAGTCATACAAAGCACTCTTAACGGTGATGTTGTTCATCGATTAGAATTGACAGAATCGTTGAATCTAGAACAACAAAACGTCAAAAAGAGGGAGTGAGATAATAGAGGCTAATAGTCGCACTTTATCAAGAAATCCCACATTGAATTAAAGTTGGAAATAATTGGTCACTCGCATTTCGTATATCCACGTTTCAATCATAGCTGCAATTTGGTGAGTAAAATACATTACTGTGCCGACTTCTTTGAGAGACATAAGAGAGTGAAATACCGCAACCGATATTTTAGTCCCGTAACCGACCTCGACGTATAGAGACATTAAAATAGGACACTGCCTGCAATCAAAGCTGCTATTTTTCTGGTGATGAACAGGCCCTGCCGGAACTGTTTTCGACGTCTCGGTGAACAACTTACAGCGTGTACGGTTAGTGACACCTTTTCAAGTTCTCCCGCAAGCATCTAAGAGAGCCGAATCGGGGCTTCTTACATGCTCAGAAAGACATCCGACTCTCAACCGTGTGGAGACTTGAAAACAAAAAAGTGCGTCTTCAGCAAACACCAAGTCGGTATTTTAGCGACTATGGTGTTTCGCTAGTTCGTTTCGCTAGTGCAAATGTTTAACTCCCAAAAATATCTAGGCAAATGACTGACGTTTTTTGTAACATACTCTGCTTGAACACACGGGGATTGTAGAAAGTTTTCTACGTTTATTTGTGTGTATTTTATTAAGGCGTACATATTACACCTTTAAATAAAGTGTGTTTGTGATGTGATAGCAGCGGGTGTTTTTGCACAATGTCAGCTCAACTACGTTTGATTTATGCAAGCTTATAAACAAAATAAAATTGGCTTTCTAAAATTTGAAGTGCTCAAGTATGTGCAAAAATAGTGTGTGTTAGTTAAGTGGCAAACTCAAATCTCACACCGGCACAAATACATTTTTACACAGAAAGGAACTGAGCTGCTTCATGAATGATTCTCTTGTGTTCATTTCCTCATTGCGATTTTCTTATGCCACACTGTGCTCCACCCATTGTTGAAATAATGGCATTCCCCTTCGAAACCTTAAAACAACGTATGGCTCGTCCCACTTTCATACTCACTTGCAGGTGGCGTTACATTAATATACGTGTTAACATAAATGGTTTGTTTTATACCTCCTATACGTCTCTCAGATATTCCAGGTGTTGCTATAAGCTATGGAACACACACACAAAAAAAACTGACAGTTAAAGTTGTTTCTAAACACATCCGGTATTATTAAGGCCGCCAGTTGCATTGCGGTAAAGCCTAAAAGGAGGCCTAAAATTGGCTTATTTAACAGGTTGTCTCTGATATGCAATAAAACCATTACACCCAAGACTTGTATATATTAGGGTCATTCCATGCCAAACGTCCCAGGCCTGACGCTCGACCATCGCCGAATCTTAAAAATAAAAAATCACAGAGGTTCCTTATGTGTTGAATAGTCACTTGTATTAACATTTTCGTCAACAAAAAAATTTTGGCTGTGGTAGCGCTGTTTGAAATTCCCGAAGAGGCGCAAAACTTGGCACAAGTAAAAAAATTGCCGAAAGTAGAGATCTTTTGTTATCAACGCACAATTTTTTCTGTCCGATTCTACTTTCATGTTTGCTTCATATAAGGCCGATTTTAAATAGTTTACTGTTTTTTTTGTTTGTTTTTAATTGAAGACAAAATGCTGAAATTTGGCAGTTTTCGAGATTTTTTTGGTTTAAATTTGGCAGTCTGTTTACCCATGCTAAAAGTGTCTTCCGCATCTATTGTAGATATGCGTTTTGTATTAAATAGCTTCCTACCGTTAAGAAAAAAGATTTTGTTATATTAAAGCGTAAAGTTGCACAAAACGGCATTTTGGTTTAAATTAAACTGCAAATTTCGCAGTGAGGTGGTTCAAGTAAAAATATGCCAGACCACTCAAGCGATAGAGTGCCATATGATTTTGTGATTTATAAAAGTTAAACGAAGTAATACTTTTTCAAAGCGAGAAACTATTTTTTGAAATTGAGCTCCCGCGACACCAAGCGGAGTGGTTCCATGAAGCAGCTTCTCCACACAGCACAGCGGCAATGAACCTTATCTGAGCCCAGGCACATGTTCTGGTGCTCTAAAAGGGGTATGCTGCTTAGTTTGCGCAGTAATAAGTTGTCACAAAGTAGGGAGCAAGAAAACACAGTTCTTTATTCCTATTTGTTTCCAGGCAGTGGCTTGTGCCTTGTGAGTGTTACGTTATAAAGCTGGGAGCTCTCGGTGTCATCTCCGAATCTTTCCTAACCAGAGTCTGCAGGTTATGTGTTTTCAGTGATGATGTGGATCCAAGATTTATTTTGACGCTCTAACTTCTTTAGCCGTTGAGAACTATGTTACAGAAACAGAAAGAGTTGATGTTGAAGTTGGCTTGAAGTGGTGAAAGCTGCGAGTGCCTTTTCTGGTAAGTGCTATTTGGAACCTTGGAGCTAGGCCAGCTTGCTCTTCTTGCACAATGGCATTAGGAACCCGTAGGAATGTTATGCCATTGATGCTGTTTCTTGCCCATGGGAACAGATCTTCTCGAGTGGTTATCTGGTCTTGGTACGGCCTTCGAAGACTGGCTTTCGCTGCCAAAAGTTTCACTGTTCCCCCAATGCCGTCGTAGGGACGTTTCCTGTGGGAGGTTGCAAAAAAGTTTCATTAAGTTGAAATACTGTAGTTATTATAGTGGTAACACAGGCTCAGAAAGTTCTTTTTGTTCGTGTACTGGGATGATGCTCCGTCGGAAAAGTAAAATATTTTTCGTATTTGCGGCAAGTCATTTTTCAAATGCTTCAGAACTTCACACTGAAACGGATACACTGCTACAGTATCATGTTCTAGGCAGTCGGAAATGACAGCAAAATACCTAACGGTTATTTCTTCAGCTCTTTCTTGCAGACAGAGATACACAACAATAGGGCGGAGCGTAGCCTGCGTATTGACCCAGTGGTGAGATTGCGGCGTGTCATGGAGCAGGAAATTGTAATTTTCTGCGAAATCCAGGAGCACAATGGCCTCATCATTTTGTAGTAGGGTGATTTCAGATAAGATCGATCAAAGGGTGGCTGGTCTACATTTTTTAATCAACTGATGTTTTTATGTGCCATTGTCTAGTGTCTGGTATAAACGAATCCAAACTTAGTTTTGGCCAGAAAAACAACTTGGGGACAGGAAACATCGTAAGGCATGAAGAGGTGGACAGTCGCATTACAGCGCACTGATGGAGGGGGCACGTTTGAAAGTGAACTACTAAAACGATAAAAATAGGAGAATTCTAATACGTTTTGGAAACAAACTATGGGTACAGCTTGTTTGTAGTATATAATAATTATATTTATTTCTATTATATTTAGTTTTCTAAAAATTGCCAAATATGCCTGCTTCGATGACAATTGCAAAATTTGGAGGTCTGTATCTCATGAAATAATTTAATCATTATCATAAACGTTTAGATAGTATTCTACTTATATATGGCTATTATTTAAAATATATAAGGTATCTGCGTAATATAATAGTAATCGGGATATATTTAGGCAGATATGGGAAAATATCAAACAAAGAAAAATTCGGATGCGAATAAAAAAAACACCACCTTCGTGTTTTTTTTTAAATTTGGGTGCCCTGTCATACTCTATTCCGGCATTAATTTTTATTAAAAAACATGTTGCATTATTTGATTGAGAAAGAAGACACAACTCCCCAAAAAGGGTCCTTTTTCAAAGCTTACACTTAGAAGTACCCTATATGAGAATTGACTCTGAGTTCCAGTTTCAGGAAACTAACACACGTCTTTTATATATTTTTATTCAGATGGGGTCATTGATTACTATAGCAATCATTCACACCATAAAAGTGAGGAGAAACTACTGTGTACAAAGAGCTATCATATTACGAACTAGTGATCCGAGAAAAGATCCTGCAGCCATCAACCAGTGGGAACTTTGTTTACTTTATTTTCCTACGACACTATATGCTCCTATCTCTTCCCCTCTATCTCCGTCTCTCTATTATATATATATATATATATATATATATATATATATATATATATATATATATATATATATATATATATATATATATATATTATATATATATATATATATATATATACATATATATATATATATATATATATATATATATCCCTGACTTATATATAGAATAAAAACATATTCAAGCGTACCCTTTCTGCGTGATAGTGTTCTGTGGCTAGCAACAATCATTTCATCGCGAAGATCACAATTAAGGCGCAATAGTTGACGGAAGTAGCAGACGACACTCATCGCTAGTTCTTGCAAAACGGCAGATACAATCTTTTGTTGCATTTCCCAGCTTGCTGTCAAGGATGAGAGGGTTCGCTTCAACCAGCAAAACATGACCACCGATGCCTCTTTACTGAGCAGTCGTGCTTGTCGCCATCCCACTTGCTAACGTCACGGGCGATAAAATCAGGCATACCGACAGACAGCAGAACCCCAAAATACTCTAACCCCGCCTAAATACAATAAAGCATAAACACTGTCGCCATGTTAACGTAGGAAAGGTTAACATGGCTACAGTTTTTACGATCTACGTAAGGAAACGCATGGCGTGTGGTATAAGCCGGATCCTTACACGAGGTGCAATGTGAGCCCTGATAACGTTTCTGCTGCCCTAGAGTACATTCACGAAAGACGAGCTACAATGTTCGCGCCAAGGTCCCAACCAGAAGGACGTCATCTCTGTCATGATTGACGGGAGAAAACATTCGTGCCAATCGCTTCCTGATACGCTCAATCCAAGAGGCCTTTGCTGTATACAAAACAAGCATCCTGATTCCGGCGTTGGGCTAACGAAATTTAATTCCTTGCGCCAGTAGATGTGTCAAATGTATTCCTCACCAGGAAGTGTGCGTTTGCGTGCGCTGCACCAGTTACTACCTTTGTATTGCCGCTGTAACGAACGTTACAGGCTGAACATTCAAGACTGGTGAAATTGACTCAGCATTTCTGTGAGACCTACTAACAAGCCTGTGTCTTTAAGAAGACACGATCACTGCCCAAAAGGCCCGTCTCTTACACTCAAGGAACTTCATATCCCAAAGGATAAATAGATTGCGCTTACAACATGAAAGTCCGGCGACCTTGTGAAAAAGAAAAACATTGGATTCTGAGATTTCCTTAAAGCCGTTCAAGTAACGGTTGAAAGTTGGATATTTCACAACCATATCCGGCAAAACGCAAGATAAAGCTATCTACAATGAAAAACAGTGCATGCAACGCGGGAGCATTGTCTTTCATTTTGAATTTGCTGAAAACTAGACCATCGTGCTTCCTGACAAAGTTGAAGCATACCACTGGAAAAAAAAATTACGATATTTACATGTGTAGTGACGACAAGAAAATCTACAAACATCTTTGTTATGATCAGTGAGAACCTGTGTGACGACGCCGCTTACACGTGCTTGGCTCTAGAAAAAGCGAAAGAGTGGGTTGAAGACAACGTTGCGGTTTACTCGCACCTGACGGACGTAAGTGACGGGGCCGCCAGTCATCGTAAGAATCGCTACCAGCTTCACCAGTTTGCACATAACGATTGCCCACAAGCCCGGTGGTTATTTTCTGCATCTGGACATGGGAAAATGCATGCGACGGAGTTAGCGGACTCGTGAAGCACCAGGCCACGCTGAACAACCTGAGAGAACGTTCAATAAACGCAATTCAGACAGCCAGAACAATGATAAGCGTTTTATCTGAGAACCTGGGTGCATCTTGTGTGTCTGAAGAAAACGAGATTGTTCGGTATCGTGAAAAAAAGAGACGCTGACGGTTCGCGCGTCTCCTCGCATTCAGTCTTGGCACGCGTGGCAGCTGTGTAAGTCATCAACAGAAGGAACCTGTGACATAAAAAATGCACGGACAATCGGATCGGGTTAGAAGAAACTTTATTAAATGGGTACATCGAGGAAAGCCTTCGCGTAAAGTGCCGAACTTGATTCCCAAAAAACTCTTTATTTTGAATGCAGGGACATCCTATTTATCACAGTTTTCTTCGCGGAGTATTTAACCTACTGTTTTACTTGGTGATAGCTTATAATCTTTATTTGATAACCATATGAGAATCACGAAACATTATCTTCGCGCTGGATAAAATATCTCGGCTTGCCAGGATCCATTCGTACACCGAGATCGTCGAAGCTCTTACAGTCCGGCGCGGTGGCACCCCTCACCTGAAATGGTTTGTCCCCGGAAATACATGGCTAACCTAAACAATTTTAGTATTCTATCTTTATTTTTGTGCGTGGAAGTGAAGTTTTTGTTTAATTCCAAATATAAAATATACCTGAACGTCAAACTTCACACTGCATTATCTTTTCTCGAATCACTAGTCTTTTATATGATACCTATTTGTACGCTGTATGCAAAATGCTGTATATAGGTTCTCCTCACGTTTACGGTGTGACCAATTGCTCTAGCTGTCAGTGACCTCATATGAATAAAAATATATGAAAGATGTGTGTTACTTTCCTGAAAATGGAACGCAGAGTCACTTCTTGTATAGGGCACTGCTACGTGTAGGCTTTGAAACAGGACCC
Organism: Ixodes persulcatus; assembly: GCA_013358835.2. NCBI lineage: Eukaryota > Metazoa > Arthropoda > Arachnida > Ixodida > Ixodidae > Ixodes > Ixodes persulcatus. The sequence continues at coordinate 265,452 of JABSTQ010010438.1, forward strand.
TACTTTGGGCAGTTGTGTCGTCTTTCCTAATCAAATAATGCAACATGCTTTTAACATAAATGAATGCCGGAATAGAGTATGACAGGGTACCCAAATTTAAAAAAAATCGAAGGTGGTGTTTTTGTTTTATTCGCATCGAAATATTTTGTTGTATGATTTTTCCCCCATGTTTGCCTAAATATATACCGACTATGGTATAAATTAGATGCATTATATATTTTGTAAATTTAGCCATGTATAAGTCGAATACTATCTGAAATGCTTATGATAAGATTAAATTATTTCAAGAGATACAGGCCTCCAAATTTCTCCATTTGTTGTTTGAGCAAGCATGTTTGGCAATTTTTAGAAAACGAAATGCAATATAAATAAATATAATTATTATATATTACATGCAAACTGTACCAATAGTTTGGTTCTAAAAGTATTAGAATTCCCCCAATTTTTACGTTTTAGTTATTCACTTTCAAACGTGCCCCCTCCATCAGTGCGCGTTAATGTGACTGTCCACCTCTTTATGCCTTACGATTTTTCCTATCCCCAAAGTTTTTCTCTGGTCAAAACTAAGTTTGGATTCGTTTATACCAGACACTACACAATAGCATATAAAAATATAAGGCGATTAAAAAATGTCGACCAGCCACCCTTTGGTTGATCTTATCTGAAGTCACCCAGTATATTTTTTTTTTAAATTTTCGCAACTAGCGAGCTTATTGTCTGCGTATAAAATGGTGCCCTTAAGCTCGTTCAACATTTCCAAAAAAATTTCAATAAAATCTTCTGGTGACACGACAATCATTTCAAGTTTGCAGCGCACGCCACTTATCCACTGCTGAACTTGGACTTGGTTCACTTGCTTGGTATTAAAGGCGAGCCCACTCCGGAGAAAGGTCGCATCGCATTTTGTACCGGGGCCCATGTCGCACTTGCCAAACATACAGTCCTCTTTGTCAACTCGACACACTCTGGTAGCTAACAATTCTTCGATTGTCTCTTTGAGGCCACTAGCGTGTAACATCAACTTCACGTTTCGGTGCTGCATGCACACGCACACAGTGTGCGTCCCACTTGCTCCGACCAAAACACAATGTGAAGGGCACATACTGGCAAATGTTGAAACTCCACACGTTAAATTAAAGCTTTCTTCTATTCTTGCTAAAGTTCTTTTAGGTTTATTAGCAACAGGCGCTTCTGACGGCCATGCAACACATCCTTTTTACCTGGGAGGCAGTAAGACACTGAATCATCCTCACAAAAATTAATCACTGCAGTCTTCACGTCTTCGCTTAAAAAAACGACCTCTCCTTTTTGGTGGCATGCACAGTACTCCGCGTTCATCTTTGACTTTGACGGCCTCGCGCACCTGCCGTTCCGATGCCCCAAAAAACGCCGTAACCTTTCCGGGAGACCAGGAATAAGGTGCAAGTGTCAACAACTGGATCTTATTTTCGCGCTTCTCTTCTTGCGCAAACATACTTTCTAAATCGTTCATTAGTTGCACAAAATCAGAAAGCACAAACTCTTTCTCTGGATTTCTCTGGAAGGTTGATGGCTGGTCAAGGCCAAGAGACTGTCAAGGTATTTTCTCTGCTTTTTCTTGAAGCCCGCATCATTTCTTTCTCACGTACGATTTGCGTCTCCATTGCGCTTGCTTTCTTTTTACTGGGCTCTCACCAACAGCTGCAAGGGCTTCTTTGATCTCCGCAGCAACTGGCACCTCTGAGTCACTTTGTTCGGAATGAACACAACATTTATGAGCGGGTTCTTCCACTTGAGTAGAATTTGAAGACATTCCACTTTTATACAGTTATAGTTTGTACATTTGGCAGTTTTTCGCCTCGAACTAGACCGAGAGTAGGGTGGGCATTGTCGAGTCTCAGTGTTATGACGAACGACCCACAACGGTTCTTTACATGCTCAAGAAAAGTATCGCAGCACCATTTAGAAGAAACCAGGAACGTATACTTCTTCACGTAAACACAGATGTTGTGTTTGCATACCGTGGAACAGAAACTCAGACTTAAAACGGCTAAAAAGATTTCTTAAATTTTATATCAATATAACAAGCTTAATTTCTAGCCAAAACTTGATAGGTGTATTTTTACATATCATTATGCCTATGCATGCAAAAGATTGTGGTGATTGGTTTTTTTTTTTCTTAATTAGTAAACATTCCCAAAATTACAAAATTCTAAAACACAAACGCGTTCGAATATTACGAGAGATGTGGACCAACGCTCCTTCGAGATGAAAGCAATAATTCTTCGCTAATTGCTTTCCCAAAAGAAATTGAATCTAGAGGATTAACGCGAAGTCGGGAGGAATTGAAGCTATTAGATCAACGCAATGGCGGGCGACGTCACAACTTAAAGAACCGCGACCACGCAAAATGCTCATATCAATGCCTATCTGGGTTGCCGGGAATACTTCAAATCAGTATTTGACTTATTTCGATATCGTAAACGGTGCTTAATATTTTTATATACATGAAGATTAAAAAATGCAAAACATCATGAGACCCGAACTCACATTTGTGTTAGAGATGTTACCGTTTTTCTACCCGCATCTCAACTTCGAGCTTCTTACGCGCATATGAACTGTACAAATTGATATGTTTTTAAACCAAAGTAGTCAGTATAAACATCCGTGTTGAGCGAGGATTTTTTGTTTGTTTTTCTACGATAGTATAGTATTTTGTTTTTAAGTTTAATCTCACGTCGCGATTGGAAATGCATGTTTAACCTTCGTTATCTTTGATTTAAACAAGTCACAAGAAACTGGCATTAAAATTTAAAAATAAAAACAAATATTCAGTTGCAGTCGCCAGCCTCACTTCTGTTTTGCTACTCATTTTATTTTTATGTGTTCTTCAAAAGAATTTTTTTGCGAAAACTAAATTTTAGCATCAGTCGTTAGGACCTACATCAGTGCCATTACTACGGCGACGTCAAAACGAGTCCAAAAGAGATTCGCGAGTACGTTTCAGGCTAAACAAATCTTGTCCAAGCCCTACTCTTGTCAGAATGAAAGTATTGTTTTGGGTTTCGCCGAGTTAAAATGTAGACGAGAAAGCCGCGACCTAATCTATTTTGTACAAGTCGTTGCATGCGTGTTATGACTTTTCAATTATCATATCTTACATCCAGATTCACGTTCTTGTGAAACATGTTTGCTGCAATCGAACATTCGCCATAAACCTATGTATTGTTTGTCCCCACTAGTTCGCATGCAACACTTTACTAATCCTGACTCATCGTGCCAGGATGACTAAGGTGCTATTTTTTCAATGATGGCCTTTTTGTCGTTCAAGGGAAGCATTCCACTCGTTTTATAGTGTGTTTTTGCAGCGTTGTGTTCTGAATATTTTTTGTGCACAACCATAACAGATCGATGTCTGTTGGCAGGCACAACAAACAAATCAGTAAACATTAAACAAACAAATAATAAAAAAACAATTTAAAATATAAATAAATAGGTGAATAGATAAATTGATTGAGTGACTGATGGATCGATCGATTAATTTATTGATCTGTTGTGGGCTACTTATTCGCGGGTAACTGGTTTTTGAAAAAAAGCAAACTTCTTCAATCAGCGTTTTCTACTCACATTCTGATCTAAAGATAGGTAAACAACTTTTTAGCTTCATAAAAATTTCCAATGACCGCAAGCACAAAACATTGCTTTCAGAAAAGCCCTATAGTTGGTTGTCTATGAATTGCGACAGCATTCGTCCGTGAGACTCATGACGGAGCTCAATGTGAATATGACGATGCAAATTTTGAGAAAACAATTTATTTTATCAATGGTTTAAGACGAAATCATTGACGTCAGCGCGGCTGGAGCGCGCCACTTAAGAATTGATTTATTGCTTCGTCCCTGTATATTCAATTAATCTTTGCCTTTGTATATTCATTTAATGTTGAAGCTGTTTTCCACCATCATTGCAGGTTCGTGTCTGCGTCTTGTCCTGTCTCTCTGTAATCGTCAAATGTTCAAGCTGTTTCGCCACCATCATTAACCATGTTGGATGCAAATGTGAATGTGTGTGTACTGCCGCTACGTGTATGCGCGGTGCGGGTTCATCTGGTGTTGCTGCAGCCATGAGTGGCTTTTTCGTAGCTTGGGCCATAGCCTCCTTTATACTAAAAGCCTGTCAGAACCCAAAAAAGCGGTCACAGAAAAGGGAAGAGGAGAGGCAGAGAAAGAAGATGCCCAAAAGCGTCCTGGAGGGGATCTTTTTGTGGCGCCACAACAGCGCGAGCGGTCAAATCCCAAAACACTCCTGTTCTTTTTTGTTTTATGAGAGGAGAAATATAACGTCGCCTACACCCTTCTCTTCCTCCGTGCAATGGTCCCCCCCCCCCCTCATCCTTCCCGTTTCTTCTACTACTTCCGTGATACCGCTGTTTCGTTTTTCGTTGGGCTTTGGTCTGAGCGCTGCTATTGCGTAGGGCAACAATGTAACGATGTAATTAGCGTTGAAAGGGCAGAAACATGAGTAGTTTTCGCGCTGCACGATGCGTATGCTTCCAATCGCTCGTAGTTCGCTGTTGCCTCGTACCGCCAAAGCCGCCAGCGTTGCCTCGCCTTCACCGCGTTTAATAAAGGAGAAAACGCGAAAGTGAAAAAAAAAATAATAATAATGTGTTTCGAGGAGAGGCCGCTAGGTCCGCTGGCGCTGATGAGAGTTCGCCCCATACGCTTCTATTGCGTTCGCCGTTCTGACGCTTCTCTTTTTTTTTTGCGGCGACCGGGCGCTCTATTGTTGCGTCGTCAATTTGACGGGCTGTCCCGTATATTAGACGCTATGCGTGGGCGCAAATATGAATGTGTGCGCACTGCCGTTCCGTGTATGCGCGGCGCGGTTTTATCTGCTTGCTAGGACGACGTCAAGAACGACGTCCTAGAGGACGACGTCCTAGAGGACGACGTCAAAGACGACGTCTAGAACGAACTTTAGGACGACCACTAGGGAGATATGAAGGACGACCCCTAGGACAACCTTTTGTACGAACGTCAAAGACGAGATGTAGGGAGATCTTAAGGTCAACCTCTAAGACGAGAACGAGGACGACGTCCTAGAGAGTGACGTCAAAGACGACGTCTAGAACGACTTCTAGGACAATTTAAGGACGATGTCTAGGAAGGCCTCTCGGACGACCTGAAGGACGACCTCTAGGATGACGTCTAGGACAACGTCCGCATACACGCGGCGCGTACCCAGGGCGGATTCCAGGCCAGAGAGCCTTTCGCGAAAACCGGGTGAAGTATCCAAAAGAATGCTATCACATTAACAAAGACATACAAGGTCCTCAGCATGCGTCGAGCCCTCGCTGCAGTTGTTATATTCATCCAAGTTCATCCGTTGTCGGGCACTCTGTAAGCATTTAGGAAACGTTAAAGTAGGAAACTGCATCCATTACGTAAAGTTGCACTTTACATATTCGCAACTATACAAATTAAGCCCTCATTATGAAACATACATCATAATATGTAACCTGAGAGAAGGAGAATCTCCTTGTCTCAGGGTTTAGTTTATGATTAAGCCTTACCTCGGATTGTAACTCTTCTGTGCACCTTGGGCAACGGGCGCATTGTACGTATCAGTTTTATCGGAGGATCTTCGAAGTAAAACCCGCGGTAAGGAAGAGCCGACATAATTGGAAAGCAGTTCAAACCGGCGAAACCGAAACTATAAATAAAGGAAGGCGAGACAGGCACCGCAATTAACCAACGCTGACCGGTGGCGAAATTAATATGGACTGCGACTCGAAGCTCTACGCGAACCTAGAGCTCGAGGGTCTGAAACCTCGAGGAACAGCAAAGGGAGGCTAAAATAAATGAGGACGAGTCCTCCTCGTGTGTTTCCAATTATTCACGAATCTGAGGCTATGTATACCTCTCAAAATTTTTCGTATTAGACGAAGCTCCGCGAGAGGCTTTAATATTTTTAAAGAAGAATGAAACGTGATGCTCCGATGGTGGCCAGTTGGTTGCAAAGCGCGCGGGAAACTGAGCGGTATAGAATATAATAGAATAGCTTATTTCAGTTTTCGTACACAATACAGCTTTCAAAATCCGTCTCACTTAAGCACTTATGTGCTTTTGTGTGAGAACGGAATTGAGAGGAGTTGCGAATTTCTCAAAGTATGCGACGGTTCTACACTTCGCTTTACCGTCAATCGGTTAGCGGACCAAAGCAGTGGTACGACGAGGGTTTTACAATGTGCACACGGGGAGTGGAAACCAATTTCTACTCTTTTTTGTTTTGAATGGGGTTCACGGATCTCTCCAAACAAAGTAGTATCCGGTCACTTCGGGCACTAAGCATGCTGACACTACAATTAGCATCCTTTGGAGCAACGGCAGAGGGAGATATTAACCACTGTGGCTAGATCTGAGATGGTTTCCAACTCCTCCATCGAGGTCACACGGTTGACGGGGTGCTTTCGCAACACAAGGCGCAAGGAGCAGTCTTTAACGTCGATCGCCTACAAGCGAGTCTTCATGTTTCGCACAGCCTCCCCTTTCGCTATGCTCCTCGCCGTGCGAGAAAACACGCATGTGCATGAGCAACCAATATGCACTGGAACCGTCCGCTATTATGTTCCAAACGCTAACTGTTTTTTGGGCTGCTCCCTCTAGAAAGATGGCTTTCTAGGAGGAACGGATCGGCCCATGCAATATGCCATCGCTTAAACTTTCAGCCGTACAGTTCGCTCGCAGCGGGCTAAATTTACGACTCTCGGAGTTCACGTTAGTAAGTTTCACCTGAATCCAATTGATCTAGTGTTAATTATTCGGGCCAAAGTGCTCAAATCTAGAGGTTAGACACTATATCTCGAGGCAGCTCCTGGGTGTCCAGAAGTCGGATTTTCACATGTCGTAATATAATTAAGCAACGCGCCAAAAGAGAAGTAAAGCATGCATAGAATGAAAATAACATTTCTCTGAGATTGTATCTTAAACCTTATAAACTCAAAAGGTTTAGAGGTTACACGCAACAATTAAAATTTTGCTATCTTATAGTTTCTTATAAATTTGCATTAAAAATATGCATACAAAGAGCTTACAAAACATTTAAGTTATTCTAACGCATCAAAAAAAAAAAAAATGTAATCTGCAGACACCAGTCACGTAAATAAATAAAGTAAAAACAAAAAGACCAGCCTCCAAACACTTCGACAGCATATTTCCACGCGCATCGGCGAGCGACCGCGTGCGTGGCCGAGTGGTTACCGCTCTGGACTGTCGCGCGGAAAGTCAAGGTTCGCTTCCAGTCAGTGGAATGTTCTTTTATTTATTCTTTCAACATTGCGTTCTCGTGAGTTCGAGATCATTCTCATCTGATCGAGTTCCGAATGTTCTAGTCGTCGAACGTTCAAGGCCGATTGTTCCAGAAGCCAACGCGCGTACATAAGGTGCTCCGCGTAGCGATCTGCAGTCATTCCCGCCCCAGCGTTCGACTCTGCTCTTATGCCGACTTCGACGCCCGCGACGCCCTGCTGTTATCTTCTGTTTCCTTTTTTTTTTGAGCACAAGCTCGCCCCAATGAAGTTTTAGTTTTTTCAGTTATCACTGCCCCATATTTTTCATTCGTGATATTCTGGTGGAGGTGCGGGGTTCGTACCCCATGTTTCTCAACCCTACCCCTCCGAGGACCCGTTCGGCAAGCCCCACTCCAAGTCGTCGACTTGTGGAAGAGGAAGAGCTTCGGGCAAGCCAGCGTCTGCAAGGACATCGAGGACTACCTGCGCCGCTCATCATCTCCTGAGTCGTCTCCCCGCCGAGTACTGCGTTCACCATCTCCTCGACGCTCGCCATCGCCCTTCCGCCGGTCTCGCCGAGACAGCCTGTCACCCATCGCTTCCCGTTGGGAAAACTGGGCGAGGCAATGCCGGGAGGTGGCGTTGCCGATGACGAACGATGCCAAGATCCTCCAAGATCGTCGGAGCTCTCCCACTCTAACGCCGGAACGCCCCGAAATGACGTTACTGTAACAGTGTCGAATAACCTCAACGTTATCATCAACGGCCATGACGTGACGGCACTCGTCGACACCGGAGCAGACTACTCCGTTTTGAGTGGGAGGCTCTCCCACCGCCTTCGAAGAGTCATGACGCCGTGGGATGGACCTCAAATACGAACCACCGGAGGACACCTTATTACACCAGTCGGGAGATGCACTGCTCGCGTCGAGATCCACGGTGAGACGTACCCTGTGAAGTTCGTCGTTCTACAAGACGTCATTCTCGGCATGAACTTTTTGTGTGAATACGGCGCCGTAATCGAACTTGGTGAGAACAGATGGACGCTGCGCAAGCCTGTTCCGCCTTCAGAAAAATCCCAAACAGCGTCAGCTGCCGTCCGAGTCGCTGCCGACCACGTGAACCTGCCGCCGCGATCAAGTGTTGTCGTACCCGGCGTGACCGATACAGCTACCTGCGGCGTAGTTGTTCTTGAAGGCAACCTTCAATTGCTCCTGGGAAGAAGAATAGGCGCCGCAAGAGGAGTGTCTGAACTTCAGGATGGGCGCACCGTAGTCTTCGTGACGAACTTTTGACGAGAAACGCAACACCTCACGAAAGGGGCCACTGTAGGCCGCGTCAAGGAACTTCGGAACTCCGCCGAAATCGCCGCGATTGCTGAAGAATCATTCGCACCTCAGCAAAGCATTACGCCACCAGCGCAGCTCGACATTGACCCCACCCAAGCTACCAGGCTCGAAACGACGGCAGCTGAGTAACCTCCTCGCCGAATACAACGACTGCTTCGCGACGTCTTCGAGGGTGCGCCAAACCACCGTTGCGAAACATCGCATCATTACAAAAGACGACGCGTTCCCTGTGCCCCGTTCGCCGTACCGAGTCTCCCTACAAGAAAGAAAGGTCATCCAAGAGCAAATGCAAGAAGTGCTGAACGACGACATAATCCAGCCTTCAAGCAGTCCTTGGGCCTCTCCAGTCGTGCTGGTTAAGAAGAAGGACGGAAGGACGGAAGGTTCTGCGTGGACTACCGGCAGCAGAACGCGGTGACGAAGAAAGACGTCTATCCACTCCCCCGCAACGACGACACGTTAGATCGGCTGCGCCACTCTCGATACTTTTCATCGATGAACCTGAAGAGTGCCTACTGGCAGATGAAGTCGATGAACAGGACCGAGAGAAGACAGCTTTCGTCACGCCGGATGGGCTGTACGAGTTCAAGGTGATGCCCTTCGGACCTATCCACGGCGCCAGCCACTTTCCAGCTTGTCATGGACACTGTCCTAGCAGGACTGAACTGGCAGAGCCGTCTCGTCTGCCTTGACGACCTCGTAGTGTTTTCAAGTGACTTCGGCGAGCACTTGCGACGACTCCGAGATGTTCTCCAAGCCCTAAAGACCGCCGGACTCACCCTCAAGCCGTCAAAGTGCCGGTTCGCCTACGACAAACTGAAATTCCTATGTCACGTGGTTAGTAAGGAAGGCGTCCGTCCAGACCCCGGGAAGACTCGCGCCGTAGCGGAATTTCCAGTGCCCACAGACAAGAAGGCTGTGCGAAGATTCCTTGGTCTTTGTGCCTACTATAGACGCTTCGTTCGGGATTTCGCAAGGATTTCCGCACCGCTCACTAAACTCACGAAGGACGCCGAGAGGTTCGAATGGGCCGAGGAGCAGCAGCACGCATTCGACGAGCTCAAGCAACGACTCAAGACTCCTCCTGTTTGTGGATACTTCGATCAAGACGCGGACACCGAGATTCATACGGACGCAAGTAACGAAGGACTTGGCACGGTACTGGTTCAAGTGCAAGAAGGCACCGAGCGAGTCATCGAATACGGAAGTCGAACACTGTCCAAAGCAGAGAGAAATTACTCCACGACTGAAAAGGAATGTCTTGCGGTCGTCTGGGCAATCACGAGGTTTCGCCCGTACTTGTATGGGAGCCCTTTCCGCGTTGTCACGGACCACCACTCGCTCTGCTGGCTTGCGAACCTAAAGGACCCGTCCGGACGTCTCGCTCGATGGAGTCTCCGACTGCAGGAGTTCAACATGTCTGTGGTCTACAAGTCAGGCCGCAAGCACAGCGACGCCGACTGCCTGTCCACAGCCCCTGTCGAGACATCTGCAGGTAGCAGCGACGACGAAGACGACGAGTGCTTCCTAGGCGCAGTGAACACCGACGACATGGCGCGACGTCAAAGAGACGTTCCTGAGTTGCGCGCGCTAATCGAGCACCTCGAAGGACGAGGGGGTACTGTCCCCCGTGTCTTCTCGGAAGCCCTGCCGGCTTTCGTCCTCCGACAAGGTGTACTTTTAAGGAGAACTTTGGAGAAAACAGCACGCCGTGGCTGCTGGTAATCCCTACCGACCTTAGAGGGGAGATCTTCCAAGCCTGCCACGACGACCCGACGTCCGGACACCTTTGTTATATCCGTACGCTGGCGCGAATTCGTGAAAGGTATTACTGGCCCAAGCTGCCGAAGACCGTTCGTTTCTATACACGGTCGTGCCACGAGTGCCAGCGACGCGAGAAACCGCCGACGAAGCCGGCAGGTCTCCTGCAGCCGATTGCTCCCCCGAGTGCACCGTTCCAGCAAATCGGAATGGATCTACTTGGTCCTTTCTCACCATCGACGCAAGGAAACAGATGGATTATCGTCGCCACAGATTATCTCACGCGGTACGCCGAAACGAAAGCCCTTCCTGCAGGGACTGCTGTGGAAGTTGCCAAGTTTTTTATCGAGTCCATCGTCCTCCGGCACGGTGCTCCCGAAGTTTTGATTTCAGACCGAGGATCATCGTTCATGGCCCAGCTGACGCAAGAAATCCTTTGTCTCAGCCACATCAGCCATCGGCGCACCACTGCGTACCACTCCCAGACCAACGGGCTGACGGAGAGACTCAACAGGACCATCGCCGACATGATTTCTATGTACGGCGACGTGGAGCACAAGACATTCGACGAGGTGTTGCCGTACGTCACATTTGCCTACAACACGGCCGTGCAAGAGACCACCGGGGTGACACCCTTCGAACTGGTTCATGGTCGCAAAGTAACGACAATGCTGGACGCGATGTTACCCCACGAACCGGCTGTCGACGGAAGCGACGACGCCCAGGTGGTTGCCCAACGGGCAGAAGAAGTCCGTCAGCTCGCCAGACACCGGATTAAAGCCCAGCAACGTGTCGACACTGACCACTACAACCTTCGTCGTCAGGACGTCCACTTCCAGCCCGGAGACAAGGTGTGGGTGTGGACACCGATCCGCCATCCGTGGTCTCAGCGAGAAACATCTTAAAGCGCTACTTCGGGCCCTACAAAGTACTTCGTCGACTCGAGTATCTGAACTACGAGGTGATGTCCGACGAAACACGGACTTCATCACGTCGCCCTCCACGTTCGGAAGTCGCCCACGTCGTGCGCCTCAAGCCGTACTACGCGCGATAAGACTACGAACAGTGATCTTGTGCAACACTTGATAGGATTGTGTTCTTCCAGCATCCGTTTTTTCCTATTATTTTGTTTGTCTTGCTCTGTTTTGTTGCCTTTCACGTGGCATTGAGACGAAGCCTTTTTAAAGGGGGGAGTAATGCCACGCGCGCAGGTGAGCGACCGCGTGCGTAGGCGAGCGACCGCGTGCGTGGCCGAGTGGTCACCGCGCTTGACTGTCGCGCGCAAAGTCAAGGTTCGATTCCAGTCAGTGGAATGTTCTTTTATTCATTCTTTCAACATTACGTTCTCGTGATTTCGAGATCATTCTCATTTGATCGAGTTCCGAATGTTCTAGGCGATTGTTCCAGAAGCCAACGTGCGTACATAAGGGGCTCCGCGTAGCGGTCTACAGTCAGTCTCGCCCCAGCGTTCGACTCTGCTCTTAAGCCGACTTCGACGCGCGCGACGCCCTGCTGTTATCTTCTGTTTCCTTTTATTTTTGGGCACATGTTCGCCCCATTAAACGTTTAGTTTTTTCAGTTATCACTGCCTCATCTTTTTCATTCGTGACAATATATCATGCGTCCTAAACAATTTCAAGATCCAGAGTTTCAAGAGTAAAAGCACCAGTGAAACATGTTATGCTTTTGTTAAGTACGAAGAAATAAATACCTCATAAGACAAATTGGGATTCAAATGCTCTATTGAATGGACAAAATATACAAAAGGGTGCTTTTAGATACATTGTTTAGCCGCCATATAGATGACATAAACTACAACTGAATAAGACTAAGCGGTTGTGCGTCGTCAAGCGCATTTCTGGATAAATGTTTTCCTCCCAGCGCCTATATTTTGATTCGCACCTCCTTCATCAGCCTTCAGCATACCGCGTCGTCCCCTAACTGCGGGTAGGCCACAGCTCGCTGACGTATGCCTTCTACTCTCTCACTAATTATATCAGCGTCTACCGCTCGCGAGTCATTTTTCTCCGCGAATAATATACACTCGGGGCGTCAAGCCCGCACATGTTAACAGCATCAAAAGGGCCGTCGAGAACGCATTCGAGATACCCAAGACGAAGATAAACAAATTGGTATTCTGAAAAAACAAATTTGTTAAGTGAAAAAAACAAATGATAAACTATTAATTTATATCCCGTAAATGTGCGCTCGTGACACCCTTCCTCGAGTATAGGGTATGCAAACAAGAGTGACAAAAACAGAACTCTCAGTAATACGCCGCGGTACGTTTCTCTGAATTTGTCTGTGTATATTTTATCGTCTTGAATATAAAAAAGACGAAACACAAAAAAGTTGAAGTGCAAGACGCATAGTTAGGCACCTACCGAGGGGTGCCTAACTATGCGGCTTGGAGGAAGGGCGAAATGAACAGACCGTCTAAGTTTGCTAGTAAACTTATCCTTTGTTTCCGCGTTTTGATGTTGAAGAAATCAATAGGTTTCCGTAAAAGCGGCCCTACTAGTCTGGTAATCGTACAACCGTCGTGATTGGGACCATGGTTTCAGTACTGAGATGTAAGCTACACATGTAAGAATACACGAGTCATTTGACTGGAAGCAACCGGATTTTCACCTTGCATCAGGATTGTCCAGGTGTGTTTTCGATTTCCGCTTGAGGGTGCCCTGGGGTGGTTTCTGTAATTGCCTCACTACGGCGATAACTCACTCTGCAGGATCTAAACCACCTATAAATCCATAAATTACTAAAATGCGCGGCCAATCTTTTTATTAACAAAGCCACCAAAGATTGAGCACACCGTGGTCATTTCGGGCGAAGGGAGGTGCATTGTTCCGGCAGCCAGGATAACGTGTGACCAAGAAAAAGGTGACATCTTGTTGAGATTGCAAACGCTGTTATTGCAAAATATGTATGCTTTCGTTGATAATAAAAGCAAGTGAGAGTAGTCGAAAAATGTTAATTTTACGCAGAGAGGGAACGTAATATTGGAATAATCGTCAAAAAACCAACGCACTACCCAGGCAGCACACTTGCTTGGGCTAGCTGGAGCCAGGATTGGGCCTTGGCCGTAGTAGACTGGACCGAGAACGCCCAGGGGATTCGGTGAACTGCCAGCCTGGCGTCTCACCGTATTTCCCAAGAACCGGTATGCCACGGAACTGCCAGGAAAGGGATTTCCTTGGCGTTCTTTGTCTTTTTGTGGTCCGAGCAGACCAGTGTAGACAGGCGGCCGCCAACATTGCCGCTTTAGTGTGTTCATTGGCCACAGGATTCTACGGAACTGCCAGGGAAGTGATTTTCTTGGCGTTCCTCGTATTTTGGTGGTCCGAGCCGACCAGGGTAGACAGGCGGCTACCAACATTGAAGCCTTAGTGGCGCTTTTGTGTGTTCATTGGCCCCAGGATTCCATGTAACTGCCAGGGAAGTGATCTCCTTGGCGTCCCTTGTATTGTCCTGGCCCGAGCCGACCAGGGTAGACAGGCGGCTACCAACATTGAAGTCTTAGTGGCGCTTTTGTGTGTTCATTGGCCCCAGGATTCCATGTAACTGCCAGGGAAGTGATCTCCTTGGCGTCCCTTGTATTGTCCTGGCCCGAGCCGACCAGGGTAGACAGGCGGCTACCAACATTTAAGGATTTTGTGGCGCTTCATTGTATTCACTGGCCCCAGGATTCAACGGAGCTGCCGGGGAGTGGTTTGGGGTGTCGTTTATTTTTGCAAGATTCAGCGCGCCAAGGAACGACGGACAATTACCGTCATTCATTACTTTTTTGGCTGGAGCTTGCTTTTCATCGGACTCAGCTGAAGTACTCGATACGGCCACATTTACTTACATAAACTTAAAGTGTGTTTTACCTTGCGCTTAAATTCATTCAATTTAACTTCATTCGTTATCACATAACCCGTGACATAGCTTCGTCCACGAGTTTCTGCGCTTAGACCTTTGGCCAGGACCCGTTTCCTCCTTCTTTTTAAAAATATTGCGCTTGTCGGCGTGACGCGATCGTCGGGCTTTATTGACACGGCCGTGCCGACAGTACATCGCAACCGCAAGCAGGGTCCGTAAAACAGCACCATGTCTGATTTCACAAAAACGCCAACAACAAGAAACCGTTTAACTGCATGTGTAAATTAGAAAAGACAATAGAACACATTTAGTCAGATTCCAGAGGCCGGTGTTTATTCCAGAACGAAGTAACTAATTGCAAATCAGTCGGCGTTGCGCAACTAAATCTTCATAGCTTGCAGCGGCGTTGAACACGTGTGTTTAGTTATCCGTTCGCTCAGACCCCGCATTTTTTCGCGACTGAAAAGAATGACCGGGTACTTGAATCAAACTGATCGTCCAAACTTTAAATAAAGAACAAAAATCTGGTTCACATGCTACGTAATTGCAGCCTGGTGGTACGTTTTATTCGCGAAAGCAAACTTGCCTCAGAAACTTCAAGCAAAAAATGGTTTCTAAAACCGACATGTGCTAAGCCTTTATCTGTGAAATGGAACGCGACACGCGAAACTACGACATGAGAAAGGCTTAGATGTTGGCTGGTCATAGAAAGTCCTATTTGTTATTTCTAAGTTTAAGAAGAGGCAAGTCTGCTCTAGCTGCACCTACGTCAAAACTTAGTGTCGCAGTATGACAAACTGTTTTTTTAGTATTTACTTAAAGTGGAAACGATCCATCTGACTCACTTGACACCGCCGCCACACGTGGAATGCGGTCTGCAGACTGCACCGTGGTCTACACCACAAAGTTACGAAAACCTTGGCCACGCGTCGCGTAAAGCAAAAATGTTTTCTGTGCAGGTGGCGCTAGTGATCAGGTACATAAAAAAGAATCTTATTCCACGGAAAATCGCATTCACTGATCAGTGATCGCTTTAATGTCACTGATGCGCACAGCGTAAGGAATCTAAACAAAATAAAGGATACCGCGAATGTAAATAATTATTTATTTCCTCTAACAATTAGGCAAGCCGGATTTCAATCCGCGTTTGGATAGGTTCCACGTGGACTCATGCTTATCAGAATTTGTAAATACGAAAGAGGCTTAGCTTAGGCAGTCAAAACATAGATCTTCCCTGCCATCTATTACACAACAGAAAATATGTGTCAATAATTTATTTGTTCTATGACTCTTTACTCTATCTTTTACCATAAATGCGGGAGAAGGAGATCTCGTGAAGTGTCAATATAGACCTCACATTGATTTCGCTCGCACTGATCGTGAAACTACAGTGTTGTGAAACGAAGTGTAGGACATGTGGGGCACGTTTCGGCGGTGCATGCGTCGACGTGTTCAGAACTAATTTGTTCTGTGTTGTCAAGGTTAGCGTAACTTCTGCAGGGCTCCAACTTTGTCAAAGCTGGGGTGAGCGCGTGTAAATGAGAGGCACCACCAGGCCTCGTGGGCGTGCTCTTGTTCTCAGTTTTCTGAATGCGCTGATCGCGTGCGCTGAAAACAGCCAGTAGCTATGGCTCCGGAGAAAAATTGGGGTGTGTGTATGTTTATACAGCCTAGAATGTGGGGTGCCTCAACGGCCGGCGAGTGTCCCAGCTGTAGATGAGAAATTTAGCCGGTGCACTACTACCGCTAGCGCGGGATCTTTAACGTGCATCACGCAGTAGTGATACACGACCGCACACCGATACGATGTTCATCCAGATCAAAACGGTAAAGGTGTATCCACACGACGGACCAAATTGCTGTTTTGGTCCGCGGGCCGCGCATCACGTGATCTTACGTCACCGGTCTTTGAAGTCCGCCGGCGGTCCGCGGCCCGCGCTTCTGAGAAATGCCAAGCGACTTTTCTCGCCCGGGCCTTGGCGGCGGACCGCGGCATTTTTAGTATAATTGAAGCGCCAAGACTGGCAACAAGCTGACTTTTGTTGTTTTGACTGGAATCCAAATCCAAAGTCGTTCTCTTTTGGCACCAACTGTTGAAGACGAAGAATACGAACCTTTTGTTGTGCGACGATGGTGGCATGGTGCAACGATGCAACGTTTTACTTCATCGCGCTCGTGGAGCAATTCCCCGCTCTGTGGGATTGCCCTTTTCGGTTCACTTAAGTCCTCCTCGTCCTCAATAGTCAACGCCAGGGCCACCATGGCCAAACGTCTCTTTCGTTCAACCTCCATCTTGGCTCCTTACAAATAGGCTCAAAGCAGCTCGCTGCATGCGTTTGGCGGAGCCGTGAGGTCGAGGGTTAGACCGGCGCGTTCGCTTTGTCGTCTGCAATTTTTGTTCGCCGTGTGGATGCTCATTGCAACCGGGCGGCCCGCGGACCGCGCATCACATGATCAATCGGTCCGCGGCCCGGTCCGTCGTGTGGATACACCTTAAGGAGAGCGGATTGAACCCAGGATCGCTGGTTTCTTTTGCGCGAGCTTTCGCTCCACGTGCTCCGAGCTGGCGTGCTCTAGCCCACTCGGCCGCCAATCCCCCCTATGGCTCCGAAGGGAACCATGTCTTCCGTTTAGGCACGTACAGCAAGTTAGCAACTGGATTACACCGCTGTATGCACTGCGAGATGTAGCGATTTGGACGGTCCACGAAAGAAAACGCCATACTCGGTGACAGGTTAAAAGTAAACGCTCGGAAGGGGGTCGCTTCCTCTCGAGCGTTCGCTCTGCGAAAGGGGAAAGAGATGGGAGGAGCTTCCACTACTTGTCACGGACTATAATTAACGCGCTTCATCTCAAAACTGAGAGTCATGCTCACCCAACCCCAGGCGAAGCATGAAATGCACGCCTCCTTCGATTTGTGTGTATGCTTAAGAGGCAAACAAAACGTAGTGCTTCTTTTTCTCTTATGCCCATTTAGCGACGCAGAAAGAAATATTTTCAGGGGGGGGGGGGGAGGGGGGCGACCCTGAAAGCTTTTCCCGCCACCCCTCTACCTACGTCATTGGTGTATTGTCGGCTGTACTTAATTTTGAATATCTCAAACCAACCTGTTTGATTGAGCCGCAAAACATGACCTGCAATTCAAACAAAAAAATAAATGAAAAAACTTTTTTTTTTTAACAAAAATAAAAATTGAAAACAAATATCCACTTATTGATTAAGCAATTGCTTGTCTTCACAAATAAAAATTCAAGTTAAATGAATATGTCGAACACCGTGTTTGAGGGACGAGATGGACATACGTTTACGTAGATTTCGATCAGCAAGCAAAGGTTATCACGGAACGTATAACAGGAGAAGTTGGGACATTATGTTTGCTCGCCCCAAAAAATTACTTCAAACTGCGTACAGAACAAGATAACTCCAGTAATGACCACGGTAGTGACACCGGCCACCGAAATATAAACTTTAATAAAGTGGGGTCGAAACCGAAACTATATGTACGATGGAAAAGCGCCGAAAAAAACGCGAACAGAGACGAAGACAGCAGGACAGGGCGCACTCTCAACTAAAGTTTACCTGAAAAGTACACATATATATACCCGGCAGGCATACTAATCGTCACTCATCTTAGACCAGCCCCCGTTTCAAAACTCATATTTAACCGTGCTTCAGTCGTATTTAAATCCATTGCTTCGTTCCAATCCAAAGCCACAAGCAGCTTCCGGATTCTTGTCCGTCCGTGTCCGTGGGTAGCAAGGGCGTGCTAGGGTGCCTTCATGTGCGCTTCGCATAGAGTGATGCCAACTGCCTGTTTCCCTTTCCCACACCTTCTTACACCGCAATTTTGTTCCTCTCATTGTATCCCCGTGCGCCGGAAAGTGGCATTTGTGTCCATCGGTCCTTCCATCCGAGGGAAAAAATGCTAATCCTCCCTCCGTGGGTTCCACAACGCTGCTCCGAACTTGCGAGGTAAGGTGCTTGTTTCCGGGAGGGTTATAACTAGTGATGGGCCGAACTTTTGCCGAATCGAAAGTTCGGCGCCGAATCTGGGGATTCGGTAAAGCCGAACTTTTGCCGAACTTATCTAAAGATTCGGCAAGGATTCGGCAAAAATACATTGTTACCAGACTTAACGTTGATATTTCGTTTTTTCTGGGGAAAAAGGGTTTTATGTTTCTTTTTTCTCAGCTTATATGCAACATCTAATACCCCTGTCAGACGGCGTTTTAAAGGTCCTTTTCACTATGCTCCTTTATAAAATCGGCGAACCAGCGCATGCCGTAGAGCACGTGCACGTGCCACAGAGCACGTGCGCACTCCACCTCGCGAGCTGATTGGCCGATTTTTTTAAAGGAGCTTAGTGAAAAGGACCTTTAAAACGCCGTCTGACAGGGGTATAATGCATATTGACATAGTTATTACTAAATAAGGTGGAATTCTACAAGATAATTGTATCGGTGTCGTTTTTGTGTCTTTACTGGCAATTTTAGTGACTCCTTGCAGAAGTGGCGTGACAACGAGTTTGGGTAGAAGCATAGAGATGGGTAGAAGCGAGCGTGGCGAATCATGCTACAAGAGTTTCGGTTTTGAGGCATCATCAGCGCAAGCCTGCATGTGTGTGTACATTGTTAAAATGAAGGCAATAACGCTGCGTTCTTGCTTTCTCTTGAAATCACCGCTTTGTGCGCAAAAACGAATGCAACGGTTGCTGAGACTTACACCAGAAGAGATAATAATAATATTGTAAATATGCATGTTTTTCGATTTGAGTTACTTGACGTCAGCTTTGCATGAAAGTGTTGTGGTGTCTCGGCCTTCAGGACGAGAAGAAGAGAGTCAACCAGCCATGCCCCAACGAAAAAATATATCAAACTTTATCAGACGACACAATTATATACATGGAAACAACAGCGCCACATACATTCACAGGGTTTACAGACGAGATATAGAAACCGAAACTAATGACACCACATATTCCCCCCCTTAAAACTTGCAGTGGGTTAGTAAGCTGTTAGTGGGTTAGTACTGCAAGGTGCTGTGTACAGTGACAACTCGTACTCACAAGGAAAACATAAGGCAATGAAAAACAGTGACCGGTCAACAACAAAGGAACATCATGTAACGTAAGTACCCTCGTCAGTAACTACAATTCTATATACAAAACCCACGACAACTCCATTCTCTCTATAAAACATTCTCTCTACAAAAATGTTCAAAACATAGACTATACGAGGAAAACAAAAAAAAATAATCTAGAGTTCTCACTCATAGTCATCGTAACGTTTTGGAGCTTGTCTTGCTCGTGGTGGTTGAACGCGAAGAGGAGCCGGACCCGGTTGCAGTTCAGGGGGGTCCGGGACGGGGGCAGCCCGGTCGGCCACAAGAGCAGGAGGAGGCACACTGGCTTGCGGCTCAGGCGTGCCTGGGTCAAGAGCAGCACGGGTGGCCACAGCAGCAGGCAGGGATGCAGCACGGGTGGCCACAGGAGCAGGCAGGGATGCAGCCGCCGCTTGAGATGCCTCACGAGCAGCTGGTAGCCCATGGTTCCCCGGTGATGGTGACCTCAGTGTGCTAGCGTCTTGCGAGTTCCGGGTCTCCTCTGGACGCAGAGTACGGGGACCCGAAGGGACTTTGGCAAGCTTGGATGCGTTCCAGGTCCTCCCATCATCGAGGCGGAAAGAGGGCTGCCCGCGCTGCTCCAGCACTTTGCGGGGACTGCCGAAGGAGGGGTCTCCCTTGAAGGCGACTGAAGGTTTCCTCACCCGGACGAAGTCACCAACTGCAATGTTGGTCTTCTTTGCGGCTCGACGAAAATCTGTCTGCCACTTGCTGGTCTCTTGCTTGTGCTTCACCCGACGACGCAGCCGACGGAGCTCGGTAGCTGGATCCTTGAAGAAGGAAGACGACGGGTGCCCGACGACATCCAGGCGTGTTCTCGGCAGCCTTCTATGCAGCATCAGAGCCGGGGCAACTCCCGTGGTCGCGTGTGGTGTGCACCGGTAGATGCCGAGGTATTCGATGACCGCTTGGCGGAGTGGTCGATGTTCCAGCAAAAGCTGTCTGCACGAAGTTCTTGAAAACGCGGTTGAATCTTTCTACAAGTCCATTTGCCTGGGGGTAATACACTGAAGAGTGCGAGAGGCGAATGTCACGATCCTTCAGGAACTGGTTGAGTTCTCGGGAACAAAACTGAGGGCCGTTGTCGCACACAATCTCGTCGGGGCAGCCCTCTCGAGAAAATACTGAGAGCAGAAAGATTGTCACTGCGCGCGTCGACACCTCGCTGCAAAACTGTACCTCAGGCCACTTGGAGAAGTAGTCTACGAGAGTGATGGCGAACCTGCAATCGTGCGGCGCTCTTTCCATGGGACCGACGATGTCGACAGCGACCTTCTGCCATGGACGCTCTGGCAGGGGAACAGGTTGCAGCGGAGTTACTGCCGTCTTGGCACTCTTGTCTGCAGCCTGGCAGACTATGCAGTTGTGGATGGCGACTTCCACTTGCTTGTCCATGCCGGGCCACCAAAACCGCTCTCGTAGTCGCGCCTTGGTGCGCACTGTCCCAGGGTGGGCTTCGTGTGCGGTGGAAATGACCTGTGAGGTAAGGGAAGGAGGAACTACGAGCCGTTCCCCACGCAAAAGCAGGTCGTCGACCACAGACAGTTCTTCGCGCACGGCAAAAAAAGGCTGAAGATCCCCCGGGATGGAATTGTGGGAAGGCCAAGATGATGCGACGTAAGCCTTGACTTGTTCCAAGGTAGCATCTTCACGCAGGGACTGCTGGAACTGTTCCTTGGTGAGGCAGAGTGGCGCAAAGAGAGACACAACCTCTTCGTTGAACGAAGCATCCTCCTGCGAAACAGATACTGGAAGTCGCATCCGCAACTTGCGGATGCGCCCGCATCCGCAAGTTGCGGATGCCCGCATCCGATGCATCCGCAACTTGATTCTTTGAACCCTTGCGGTATTCCACAGGGTAGTTGTAGCGCAGAAGACGCTCTGACCAGCGTGCGATGCGAAGGGGCCGTCGTCCTGAGCCTTGAGACGACAGAAGAGAGACCAAGGCCTGGTGCTCCGTACGAAGTGTGAAGCGCCGTCCCCATAGATATATGTGCCAACGCTCGCATGCCCAGACGCACGCGAGTGCTTCTCGTTCACCGACTGAATACTTTCTGTCTGCTGGAGAGAGAGTGCGAGATGCGAAAGCGACTGTGCGTAGCTGGTGCCCATCCATTTGTTGAAGAACGGCATCCAAGGCCGCAGTCAGAAGCATCCGTGGAGACAACCACCGGAAGAGTGGGATCAAATATCTGAAGTAGTTTGCTGGATGACAACAATTACTTGACCTTCCGAAAACTGTCGTCGACGGCATCACTCCAGATGAAGGGTTGATTCTTACGGAGCAGTGCGCGCATTGGTTCTACGACTCCAGCAAGGCAGGGAAGAAACTTGGCGTAGTACTCGACTAGGCCGAGAAACGAACGCAGACCAGCAGTGTCAGTGGGGGCGGGAGTATTCAGGATAGAATCCACTTTCTCTGGCAGCGTTGAGATGCCTTGGGCAGTGACTTTGTGGTCCAAGAAAGACAATTCTGGGACGCAAAAGGTGCACTTGTGATCGAGTTTGAGTCCAGCTGCCTTGATACGGCGGAGAACAGCGGCCAGGTTCGTTAGGTGCTCTTGTACGGTCTTGCCGAACTCAATGATATCGTCAATGTAGAACAGAACGCCGGAGCAATCATTGAGAATCTGCGACATCATCTGCTGGATGGCTGTGGGGGCCGACGCCAGCCCAAAGCATACCCGCTTGAAACGGAACAGTCCGTCGTGAGTCACGAATGCGGTCAAGTCTTGGCTCTCGGGATGCAGCAGAACCTGGTGGTAGGCGGATGCAAGATCCAGCTTGGAGAAGGTAGTGGCACCGACGAGGCTGTTCAGGAGCTCTTCAGTGTGAGGAAGCGGGAAGCTGTCGGTGATGACCGCCCGGGAAGGCGACCCCCGTCTTCCTTAGACAAAGGGTTGGCGGACATGTTGGCACGTTTAAAGGCGTCGAGCGTTCGATAAAATTAGTATGTGGCGCGAACGCAGACACGGTTTAGACCATCGAAGTTCATAAAGAGCAAGAATAGGAATGATTGTCGCTTGCACTAGCGCATATTTAGAAGGTTGACATACGCTAACCAGTGGCGTAGCCAGCAGCTTTTCCCGGTGTATGTGTGTGCGGGTGGAGGAAGTGGGAAAGCGGCGGTTCGGCGAGCGGGGCGGCCGGGCGAAGGCGCTTTTTGAATGGGGGGTCGCCTACGTTTAAGGCGTGAGGGGGTATGAGGTTTTCTGTTTTGGGGCCGTTGGCGTGTCGCGTCGGACGTTAAATTGAGGATCTGATCAAATATTTAAAATTTTCATAAGGTGTTTTTTTTTTCCGCAGGCATTCATTGGCGGCACCGGCCAACCGGCACGATTTATTCTCAACGTCGTTGATATTTCGAAAAGACAGGGTTAAACGCTGATTTTTAATATCAACGTTTTTTTGTTTTTTTGTTTTTAATTTAACGAGGTTTAATAAATAGTTTGGTCAAATGTCACGTTACCTTGAAATACCGAATATAAATGTCTAAGTTAATTATTCGTTCGCTTCGCACAACATTAATAGTAGTATATTACGGAATAAGGTCATGAAGTTGTTACAGGCAGCGAGGCTAGCAATTATATTGTCTTGGCATTTTCTTTGCGTGTGATCAGGCATTTCTAAAACTCTGATCATTCAGTAGGCGATTTATAGATACAACTCAAGTTTGCATTATTTGAAGTTGATTGAATATATTTCTTTCGTCCTGCGGCAACGTTGCAGGGTGATTTCGTCGAGGGTACTGGATGCCTGCTACCTTGGACTCATCTCGTGACAGTTCTTAACACTGCTTACTGCAGGTAAGCGGATTCCGATATTTTATTTTGATTTTCTTGTTCCCATTTTTTGCACTGGAAATGGGGCTCTTGATTTTTATGTTGATTTTGTGTGTGTGCTGTTCGTTCATTTCCGAGAGAAAATTGAGGGTATACTTCGAGTAAATGAATTAGATTTCCGAGAGAAAATTGAGGGTATACTTCGAGTAAATGAATTAGAGCAAGACACACAAGGCGCTTGACTGTGTCTTTTTCGGTGTTCTTTTTTTTGTGTTTTCGTCCTTGTGTGCTGTTCTTATCATGTCTAAATAAGACATACATTCAATTTTAATCTGGCGATATACTTTGGCAAGAATATTTACATATTTGCCGAAGTTCGACATTCGGCAGTTAGAAATTATTCATGCGCTTCGCAAACATTAAAAGTAGTATATTACGGAATAAATTCATTAAGTTATTGCCGGCAGAAAGACTAGCAATTATAGTGTTGTCTTGGCTTTTTCTTTTTTTTTTTGCGTGTGATCAGGTTTTTTTTAAAGTAATAATTCAGTAGGCGAGTTAGATATGCCTCAAGTTTGCATTATTTGAAGTTGATTGAATATATTTCTTTCATCCTGCGGCAACGTTGCAGGGTGATTTCGTCGAGGGTACTGGATGCTTGCTACCTTGGACGCATCTCGTGACAGTTCTTAACACTGTTTACTGCAGGTAAGCGTAGTGCGATATTTCATTTTGAATTTCTTGTTCCCATTTGTGCACTTGAAATGGGGCTCTTGATCTTTATGTTTATTTTCTGTGTGTGCTGTTTGTTCATTTCTGAGAAAAAAATTGAGTGTATACTTCGAGTAAATAAATTAGAGTAAGACACACAAAGCAATTGAGTGTGTCTTTTTCGGTGTTATTTTTTGTGTTTTCGTGCTTGTGTGCTGTTCTTCTCATGTCTAAATAAAACATAAATTCAATTTTCAAATTTTAATCTGGCAAATTACTTAGGCAAAAAACTAAGTATTTGCCGAAGTTCAACATTCGGCAGTCAGAAATTAATCGTGCGCTTCTCAAACATTAATAGTAATATATTACTGAATAAGGTCGTTAATTTATTGCCGGCAGAGAGACTAGCAACTATATTGTCTTGGCATATTTTTTTTGCGAGTCATCAGGCATTTTTAAAAGCTGATCATGCAATAGGCGAGTCAGATGGCTAAGTTTGCATTAGTTGAAGTTGATTGAATATATTTCATTCCTACTCCGTCAACGTTGTAGGGTGATTTCGTCGAGGGTACTGGATGCCTGCTACCTTGGACGGAACTGCAGGTAAGCGCAGTCAGATATATTATTTTGATGTTCTTGTTCGCATTTGGGCACTTGAAATGAGGTTCTTGATTTTTATCTTTTCTTTGTGTGTGTGGTGTTCGTTCATTTTCCAGAGAAAGTTGAGGGTATACTTCGAGTAAATAAATTAGAGTAAGACACACAAGGCGCTTGAATGTGTCTTTTTCGGTGTGTTCTTTTTCTGTGTTTTCGTCCTTGTGTGCTGTTCTTCTCATGTCTAAATAAAACATAAATTCAATTTTCATCTGGCAGAGCACTTCGGCAAAAATATTTGCATATTTGCCTAAGTTCGGCAGTTAGGGTTGGCGGTCATAGGGATCTGCTGTGGTGCTGAGTAGCTAATGTGGTGTAGCGCTCTGTGCTGTATGTTCTTCCTCTGTCCTTGTCTTAAAGCGCAATCATGTTTTTTCACGTACAATGCCAACTCGCGCAACAATCAGCACTTGTATATACTAACCTGCTACACTAGTTGTACTCTTTTGACTAAGATCTGTTAGTCACCTAAGTAAATCGGGGTGACAAATTTAAACATGACCGGTGAATACAAAGTGCTTACTAATCTACGATTACCACCCGCCATGTGATAATTTTAGTCAGTGGTAGTTAGTCAACAGTTAAACTGGTCACGTCAGGTAAGTATGGTCGATTCTTTATAATGCTGGAATCAGTGGCCCATCAAATGCTCCAAATGCGTCTTAGAAAAATCTAATATTTCTTCACAGTTTCTTCAAATTTGGGATGATATGTTTCAAATTCATATCACATGATTTCCACATTTTTTGGTTCCAGGCAGGCAGTGCAGTCTACCCGGAGGCTGTCAACTCAAGCCTAATTAATCCTGAGGCGCCCAGCTATGTGGCAGTGGAGGGAGACCTCGAAGCCGCGTCGCCTGCTGAGGCAGTCCTGGTTGCATTCTGCCTCTAGATCATCTTTAGCGACGACTAGAGCCCCGAAAGTGTTGTTCCAGATGTCTTTATTGCGCTTAGTGGTTTCATCTTAGAACTTTTATAAGATGTCTAGTCATGCCATTGATTTTTATGCCATTTTGTTTGTGACAGCCACAATAAAACATTGTCATGTACTTTCAGAACTAGGCCGTCTTCATCTATTATAAGGCCCACCTTTGAAGCACGTACTATCACATCACACCCACAAAGGGCCATAGTACCTTTCTTTAGGGGGTAAAAGTGATTCCATCAAGTGTGCATTTAACCTGTAATAAGGTGGTGAACTGGGCCAGTTGGTTGCTGTTATACATGATGGGGAAAACAGCTCGGAAAGCGTGGACTACGAAGAACAAACACGACAGCACAGCACTTTTCTATCGTGTTTGTTCTTCGTAGTCCGCGATTTCTGAGCTGTTTTCCTCATCGTGTGTATTTAACCCCAAAGTGGATCATAGTTCCCTCCAAAAGGAGGTAAAAGCAGCGCCCTCAATTACGTCGTCCTACCTCTCAAAAGGATTGAAATTCCCTCCTAAAGGCGGTAAAGGCTGACCCTGAAAGGATGCACTTTTAACACCAAAAGGAACTAAGGTTACCTCCAAAAGGAGGCAATGTTGCACCCTAACCTAGGGGGTAAGTTTGCACCCTCGTTGCAGGGGGTAACGATACCTCCAAAAGGGATTGCCCTGTGTGCAAGTCGGTTACCCCCTTAAGGAGGGTACTACAGTACCCTTTTTTTTAAGAGTGTGGGGCGCGTCGAGTGTCACTGGCGCGGTCGACGTCTGGAAACAATGCCGGGACGACCCTTCAATGTGCAGGTCCAAAGCCTTGATCGCATTAATTTCAAGAATGGATGTGCCTTTCGGCACAACAGGGAACAGACGGTACGCTGTGCGTCCCTTGAACGTGACTTCCGTGAAGAAGCAGCCACTGTCTGGAATGGAGCGCTTAGAGTAATCGAGAAGCTTCACTCGCGGAGCGGAAAGAAGTGACTCATCAGCAAAATGCTCCTGGAAAAGGTTTCCTTCCAGGATGGAAACAGACGACCCAGAGTCGACAAGAAACTTCAAGGAATTGCCTGCGACGAAAACGTGAACGAAAATGCCGGCTCGAGCAGGACCGACGACAGAAAGAACGCTTAAAATTTCAGCATCATCATACGAGTCCTGGCGGTCGACTTCACGAACGGCAACGGTGGAATGACGCTGTCGCTTGTTACAGACGGAGCGGAAGTGCCCTAGGCGACCGCAGTGAAAACAGTGCTGACCTTGTGCTGGACAAGAGGATGACGAGACGCGGTGCTGGCGGGAACCACTACGAAAACAGTGCGGTGACGCATTGTTCGAGGCGCAGGAGCGCTCAGGGGAAGCAGACTGGCGGTTACGGCGTGAGTGCCCAGCTGACCGAGAGGCACGTGGTGTCGCTGAGTCATGGCGCAACTGTCGACGGGGGCTTGCTTCCGGGGGAGGTAACCGACGGGGAGACGAGCGCGGCCGCGTTGAATCCCTGGAATGCCGAACGCCTCGTGAAGTTACCCGCTGAACGTGCCCGGGAGCAAGCTCGCGAACTTGCTGAGCGGCCTGCTCCAGTTGTTGTGCCAGAAGCACGGCGCGCGAAAAGGAGAGCGATGAACCTTCTAGAAGCAGACATTCACGAAGGTGGTGCGACGCGATGCCTTCTACGAACTGGTCGCGGAGGTAGTCGTGAAGGGCGACGAAAGAACACGAAGCAGCAAGCTCTCGTAAAGCGGCGACGCATTCTTGTATAAGCTCGCCTGGTTGCTGGGTACGGCGGCGGAAGCGATGGCGTTCCACGACGACATTGCTTGCCGAGGCAAAATGCTGCGTCAACGCAGCGACGGCTTGGTCGTACGATGACGGGGCAGTGGGACACTTTTTGGCCTCATTGGAAGCTGTCGCAGCGGCAGCCGGCGGGGCGGGTTCGGAGACGTCGGATGGCAGAGCGAAGAAAATTCGCTGACCTTCAATTCCCAGGCTGTGTAACAGGAGGGCCTTGCGTCGTTCGGGCGGGAAGTCAGATGCTCCGGATGCCAGAAGAAAGGTTTCAAACATCCGAATCCATTGCGGCCACGGAACACTTGGTCGGCCCGGCGCAGGCAAAAACGGTGGCGGTGGAGCGAGGCCGGAGAAACTCATGGCGTCGCCGGCGTGGCTACAGGCGAGGGAACGCCTTCAGAAAAAAACTAGAACAATCTAGAAGCCTCGTCGCCAATGTGGTGTCTCGGTCTTCAAGCCGAGAAGAAGAGAGCCAACCAGCCCTGCCCCAACGAAAAATATATCAAACTTTATCAGACGACACAATTATATACATGGAAACAACAGCGCCATATACATTCACAGGGTTTAAAGACGAGATATAGAAACCGAAACTAACGACACCACAAGTGTGCGTCCCATATTCCCAACGTCTCGTTTTTAACCTTTAAATTGCCAATTTATGGTGTTAGGACACACAGGAACGTTTCGGAAGATAGGGAGAGTTAGGTATGCAAATGTGCAATCACTTGACAAAGTTTTATTGTGGCTGTCACAAACAAAATGGCATAAAAATCAATGGCATGACTAGACATCTTATAAAAGTTCTAAGATGAAACCACTAAGCGCAATAAAGGCATCTGGAACAACACTTTCGGGGCTCTAGTCGGAGCTAAAGATGAACTAGAGGCAGAATGCAACCAGGACTGCCTCAGCAGGCGACGCGGCTTCGAGACCTCCCTCCACTGCCACAGCTGGGATCCTCAGGATTAATTAGGCTTGAGCTGACAGCCACCGGGTAGATTGCACTGCCTGCCTGGAACCAAAAAAATGTGGAAATCATGCGATATGAAGTTGAAACATATCATCCCCAATTTGAAGAAACTTTGAAGAAATATTAGATTTTTCTAAGACGCATTTGGAGCATTTGATGGGCCACTGATTCCAGCATTATAAAGCATCGACCATACTTACGAGACGTGACCAGTTTAACTGTTGACTAACTACCACTGACTAAAATTATCACATGGCGAGTGATAATCATAGATTAGTAAGCACTTTGTATTCACCGGTCATGTTTAAATTTGTCCCTCGATTTACTTAGGTAACTAACAAATCTTAGTCAAAGGGGTACAACTACTGTAGCAGGTTAGTATATACAAGTGCTGATTGTTGGGCGAGTTGGTATTGTACGTGAAAAAACATGATTGCGCTTTAAGACAAGGACAGAGGAAGAACATACACCACAGAGCGCTACACCACATTAGCTACTCAGCACCACAGCAGATCCCTATGACCGCCAACCCTAACTGCCGAACTTCGCAAAAAATATGCAAATATTTTTGCCGAAGTGCTCTGCCAGATGAAAATTGAATTTGTTTTATTTAGACATGAGAAGAACAGCACACAAGGACGAGAACACATAAAAAGAACACACCGAAAAAGACACACTAAAGCGCCTTGTGTGTCTTACTCTAATTTCTTTACTCGAAGTATACCCTCAATTTTCTCTCGGAAATGAAGAAACAGCACACACACAAAATAAACATAAAGATCAAGAGCCCCATTTCAAGTGCACAAAAGGGAACAAGAAAATCAAAATAAAATATTGCACTACGCTTACCTGCAGTAAACAGTATTAAGAACTGTCACGAGATGCGTCCAAAGTAGCAGGCATCCAGTACCCTCGACGAAATCACCCTGCAACGTTGCCGCAGGACGAAAGAAATATATTCAATCAACTTCAAATAACGCAAACTTGAGCCATTTCTAACTCGCCTACCGAATTATTACTTTATTAAAAAATACGATCACACGCAAAAAAAAAAGCCAAGACAACACTATAATTGCTAGTCTCTCTGCCGGCAACAACTTAATGACCTTATTCCGTAATATACTACTTTTAATGTTTGCGAAGCGCACGAATAATTTCTAACTGCCGAATGTCGAACTTCGGCAAATATGTAAATATTCTTGCCGAAATAGTTTTCCAGATTAAAATTGAATGTATGTCTTATTTAGACATGAGAAGAACAGCACACAAGGACGAAAACACACACAAAAAAAAACACCAAAAAAGACACACTCAAGCGCCTTGTGTGTCTTGCTCTAATTCATTTACTCGAAGTATACCCTCAATTTTCTCTCGGAAATGAACGAACAGCACACACACAAAATCAACATAAAAATCAAGACCCCCATTTCAAGTGCACAAACTGGAACAAGAAAATCAAAATAAAATATCGGACTCCGCTTACCTGCAGTAAGCAGTGTTAAGAACTGTCACGAGATGAGTCCAAGGTAGCAGGCATCCAGTACCCTCGACGAAATCACCCTACAACATGCCTCAGGACGAAAGAAATATATTCAATCAACTTCAAATAATGCAAACTTGAGTTATATCTAACTCGCCTACTGAATGATCAGAGTTTTAGAAATGCCTGATCACACGCAAAGAAAATGCCAAGACAATATAATTGCTAGCCCGCTGCCTGTAACAACTTCATGACCTTATTCCGTAATATAATACTATCAATGTTTGCGAAGCGCACGAATAATTAGCTCAGACATTTATATTCGGTATTTCAAGGTAACGTGACATTTTACCAAACTATTTATTAAACCTCGTTAAATAAAAAATTAAAAAAAAAACAACGTTGATATCAAAAATCAGTGTTTAACACTGATTTTTACAAATATCACCGACGTTGAGAATAAATCGCGCCGGTTGGCCGGTGCCGCCAATGAATGCCTGATCGACTACTGCTCTGCGGGGAAAAAACAAAATAAAACAAAAAAACAACCAGCTTATGAGATTTTCAATTATTTCATCAGATCCTCAATTTAACGTCAGACGCGACACACCAACGGCCCCAAGAAGAGAAAACCTCCTACCCCCTCACGCCTTAAACGTAGGCGACACCCGATTCAAACGGCGTCTTGCCGCCCGTCTCGCCGAACCGCCGCTCTCCCCCTTCGTCCACCCGCACACACATACACCGGGAAAAGCTGCTGGCTAAGCCACTGGTTAGCGTATGTCAACCTTCTAAATGTGCGCTAGTGCAAGCGACAGTCATTCCTGTTCTTGCTCTTTATGATCTTCGATGGTCTAAACCGTGTCTGCGTTCGGGCCACACACTAATTTTATCGAACGCTCGACGCCTTCAAACGTGCCAACATGTCCGCCAACCCTTTGTCTAAGGAAGACGGGGGTCGCCTTCCCGGGCGGTCATAACCGACGCCAACTGCCGACCGCGCAGAACATTTCCTTACCTGCATACGGTGCATACGACTTGGATCTTCGACTGAAGTCAATGCAGCGCTCTCGGTGACCTCGTAAGAAGAAACTGAGCCGAACAGAACAATAAAGAACGTTCCTGCACCGGAACGCCTCCGTCGAACGTTCGAGAAAAAACACCGTTATGCCGTCATGACCGGGCGCGTCGGCGGGGAAGGCGCGGGCGCTCCCTGTCGCCCGGGCAGGCGCTCTCCCACGCATGCGCGAATAATCACGTGTCATACGAGGAGACCAGTTAGCGAACTCGTTTGCGCCTTTCCACAGCCAATCGCAGCGCCCAGGCTTTGGCAGTGCAAATCAGGTGCACCCTCTGGGAGGTAACACATGCCTCCTTCGTGCCCCTACGCGGCGAACTTCACCTGGTAGCACCGAATTCTTCGTGTTTGCTGCGAATAAGGAGGTAACAAGCGGCGCGCTTCACCCCTGGCCGGGAGGAGGGTGGTAAAGGCGGTCTGTTACCTCCTTTTGGTCCCCTTTTTTCTAAGAGTGTACTCCTGACTCCTGAGCCGAAAACAGAAAGTGCTTCAATGTTTCAGAATGCACCGCATTATTTGTCACTTGCGCAGTGGACTACGTAAATTACTGGTCCATCTTCTACTCTTGAGGCAGAAAATATTGAAGAGAACCACACTCGCTCACAAACGCACAGTTACCGTGTTGCCTACTCCACACTGCGCCGTAACCGCTGGTTGTACTACACTCCACGATGATAACCGAACGACTGTACGGCGTCCATTTGCAATCCATGGCTCCGTCACGTTCTAGCGCGTGCGAAGACATTTGCCGTATTTTTGGCCGAATCTTTGCCGAACTTTCCTTCAAAAGTTCGGCATCTGCTGAACTTTGCCGAATCTGAAGTTCGGCAGATTCGGTCCATCACTAGTTATAAGCCCCACGAATTATCGCCGAGAACCAACATGGCTGCTGGTTTGTCGGCGAGTGGTATTACAAAGGGTGGCATCACCCTAGCAAAGCGCACATGAAGGCTCCCTAGGGCGTGCAGACAAAGGCCTGTCTCAACGTGCGTGGGTGAAGTCGTACTTCAGGTAAGTTTTGCCGATTTCATATTCATAACGCATGCCCGAAGAGTGTGCTGGATGATCTACCGAGCACCATAGCTCACGTTTCCAACGTAATTCTGATGATATTTAACTTTTTTCGACGCTTGAGTGGTGTCTGCGATTTCGTGTCGCTGGCCCGAGGCGGCGTCGCGTCACAGTTCTGAGGAATTTTGGCTGCCTTTAGGCGCACGATCGCAATCACTTGTGGAGGCTGTTCGTTGAAACCTTGCGTAGATGCTAGCCGCTATCTTGAGAATCCCGTGATTGTTCTGCGACACCGGAGCGCTGCAGGGACGCTGATCCGATTGTTTCGAAAGTTCGCGTTGTTGTCGGCCGCGTTAAACTGATCTGTGACGTCAAACGCTTAGATGCGGATCTTGAAACAAACGCCTTGGATGTGTTCGGGAGGGCGACACGCGTGAACATAGATGGTTTTTACTTTCACGTGTCGTCTCGTTCACGCTAGCGACAGCGTTGAATTGTGCCTAGTATCTCAGAACTCTCGGCCACCGCGCGCTGGGGTTTTGCGCCACGTCCAGCGGAATGGGTGCCGGTCTGGTGTGGCGCGGCGCTGGCCTTTGGCGGGTTGCGGCGGGTTGATAGAACACGCTCCTAGCTGGGAGTCGTAGCGCTCGCGTACGGCGTTTGCCCCGCGCCGGCCTGCTGTGCGTGTCGTCGGTATTGAGGCGCGCGGGCCTAGAGTTGCTTAAAAGTGTTGACAGGACCCTGGTAATCTCATCGTTTCCGTTGTTTTCTCCCTTACGGGTCCCTGCATATGTGTCTAGCCTTGCGAGCCATCCGGAGTACTATTACTGTCGCTAATAAAGATTATTATTGTTTGCATTAGTGGCGTTTTAATTTACCCCGCTCATATTCGTGAATGTAGAACCCGCGGGTGCACACGTAGTTTACATGGCTGAGGAAAGAGGTTGAATATTTGATTAAAATGCTCTGATCTAGTATAGAATGTGTAGTGACTTTTAAATACCTGAGGTTCTGGAAAAGCTGAAGGGAGTCTCTTAAAACATGTTTGCAACCATGATCAAGACCCAATGCTGGGTGCAATTTAGTCTAAAGGCTGGTCCACACTTTTGCCACTGACTATGAATGAGTCCGACAAAACCAGTCTTTAAGCCCCTTGTGACGGCTTCTGACCGGGCTGCGCAGCAGCAATGGCAGTCGTAAGCAACTTAAAACCCTGTTTTGTTTAACTTGGTCATAGTCAGTTGCAACAGTGTGAACCAGCTTTAACACCTCTTAGGTTCATGTAACTAACAGTAGCTTCAGGATAAACTTGCGCCTTGCACCACCCTAAAGTATTTTGATCACATCCTCGGTTTTGATTCTTGATCTGTATCCCAGCACTATGTAACGTCAATAGGCTTGTTGATTGCTGTGCATGTCACTATCATGCAAGGTACGCTATTTCTAGGTGGTGTTTAATATGTTTTTAAGGTTCCCGGGATTTTTTAAGTTACCAGTAGGTATCTACGCTCCACATGCACACTGTTTCTAATGTACAATTACTTCATGCAGAAACTCAGTTTCCTTATTTGGTTGAGTTTAATGGTAGTGACATCATAGTTTTTACACTGTCGACGACAAGAGAAGCGTAATGTTGGCACTTGTTTTTTTGTTGATCTGTAAAGCAAGTTCTGGTTTCGATTTTGTTCCAGTATGTCAGTCGGAGTCTTTTTCATGGTGTTGCAGGAAGTCTGTATGATTACGAAACAGCTGCAGGTGACTAGAGGCTGCCGATGAGCTGCCAGTCCAGATAGCAACTATCAACTTAGCAAGGGCCTGCAGGGGTATCAGCCCCACCCGTTTATCTTCTGCCATTCGAGATAGGATGTTTTGTAATGAGGTGAAAGAGGGCCCATTGCACTGCTTCCGCAGGGCCCTGCTGGTATGTATGACATTTTGTTTTTCTAAACAAACCATACCACTACATACTGTAAAATACCAAACAAGCGCCCACTCTAAATTGGAGATAATCATGGAGAGGTGGGGGATGGGCGCTTGGTAGGTACGTTAGCGAAGGTGTACATGGTCAGGTGGTCCCTTGCTTGGTCCGATCACGAAATTACGAATAACTGCCGTTTGCAGAGCTAGGTGATTGCGCGAACGCGTAAAAACAAAGCCTCTGTTTTTTTTTTCTCTACGGAGAAGATTTAATTAGAGCTCCATTATGCATTCGCTCGTCTTTGTTACTAAAGCCTGCAATTTACTTTCTGAGTTAGAACAAAAGAACAATTCATCTTTTCTTGGGCACAACTTTCTGTGGCAATGAAAAGAAAGCTAGGGAGGGGGAACAAAAGAGCAGCCCATTTTTTCTTGGGCAGAGCTTTCTGTGGCAATGAAATGGCATGTTTTTAAACGTAAGCCAACACTTTTTTTCCAGCACTCGGACACACTTACCGTAAAATGCCGATCAAGCACCCACTCAAAATTTTGAAATAATTGCGAGAGAGTGGGGAATGGACGCTTGTCCGGTCATGAATTTTACACATAAACGTACTGCGCGTATTTTCTCAGATCTTAAAAATCTGGGAATGGGCGCTTAATGTGGGCTATGCGGATGCGCGATCTTCACGGTACAAGTTAAATTTCACCGTAGACAAGTGTCGAAAAAATAGACAGGGACAAGTAGTTGACGTAAACACTGGCGAACTCGCTACTAACATTTAATGAAAAACAATTTCCTATATAGCCATGAAAAACGTCGGTCATTTCTACAACCGGTGTAGCCCTCCATCAAGAAGTTCATATTATTTTGCCGGTAAGGTTATGGATGTGTCACTTGTATACCTGGTGCCTTTGACTTTAATCTCAAGCACCTCGTTTAGCTCTCTAGATACTTTATCTGGGTATCTGACCAAACCTTTTGTGTCGTAAAAAGACTGGGAGCAAAGGCAACGGCTGCAGTTCCTGGCCAGATGTCCTGTGGGGGTTGCTTGTGTTGCCGCGTCATGTTCGCATACACGATCGTTAAAACATCGGCCTGTCTTACCAGTGTAATAAGAACCATATGACATTGGGATTTCGTACACAACTCCGGTCATGCATTTTGTGCATTTCTTAAGGTGTTTTGTTTTGCATTTGTCTTTTGCAAGAGCAAAGTTAGTGGCTGTGGCGGCCACCCCTGCTCGCTAACCGACCGGTATACGGAAACTACTGGGAGTCCCGCTTTCACTGTCCCATTTGTCTTACATGTTGCACACCACGTGCTCGGTTTGCTTTGACATTTATTTGTTGTCCAACTTCGTAAAACGCCTACACGGCAGACAAAGGGGAGAGCTCACACAGTGTACTGGCGATACGCAACACCGAACATACACATGATAAAGACGCCATTTTTGTTTTGCAGGGAACTAGACAGAATATGGTGAACTTAAACAAAAAATCACAAGAGCAAAAAAGGGAATGCTACTAGTTTGGCACATCCTGGCTAATGTTATGCTAACATTTTAAAATCAAAGCTAAACAAAACAATTTTGTATATTTTTTAATTGGTTAAGTTACACCCATCAATTTATTATGGTTGAACTATATTCAGCTGTTCAGTGAAACGTCATGCTCTGGCTCTCTAGCTTTGGCTTTATTGCCACAGAAAGTTTTCCCCAAGTATATCACTATCTAGCTCTTTTCGACTCTTCACCCCTCATCCTCCTGTCCTGCTTTGCCGCTCTACCCGTTCTATCACCACGCTCTCTTCCAGTCATGGAGATAACCGCCCATGGTGACAGGGCGAATGGTGTCTCTTAAGTATATTTTATTGAACTTGCTTAAAACAGGGGAATAACCATTTAGTACGTCCTTTGATGAGTTGAAATGTTTCAGATGTAGGGGTTGATCGCTTACTCTGACATGGATACACGCTCAGTGTTTACGGTAGTTTTATGGTGTTTTGTGTTACTAGAATGAATTGGGTTTTTGTTTAGTTACCACATATGTGTACAGGTGATTCATGCCATTGTTAGTGACCATTAGTACCCAACTCAACCTGGGTGTCTATGAACTGGAAAAACGGTAATGTTGAGGAATTTGGCGATTGTAAAATTCTGAAGATTTCCACCCTAATCACCATCGATCAGGGAAATTCAGCCTTCCTTTCTCTGTATGTCAGCAAAAGACACGTGTGGTGTTACGCATGGACCTTTCTGCTCAGCCAGCCTGCCAGTGTAAATCCCTGCTTGGAAACTACTCTTTGGAGAATCCAGAGATACAATTTCATCTCGAAATGTATAAACAAGAAAAACTTGTATACTCTAAATGAACTGCTGCAGCTGATGGCAAATTCGTGGAATGGCGTCATAGTGCGAAAGCTTGTCTCTATAGCTACCCCAGTTGCTCCTTGATGTACTTTCTATGGGATTTTGTTTACGGGCTGTGAACGTCATGGCTGTTGAGGTAGTTTCTGCCGTGGGGGGGGGGGGGGTGATATCCCTTGCCTTGGCAGTCCACGGAAGCTTTAGCAGCCAGGTTTTTGGATGTTGTGAGAACAATGACGCTTGCCTTTAGCTCATATATTTTCTGCCAGAAGTTGCATGACCAACCGCCAGGACTGTCTCATCCGACAGCAGGACATGTCGGCTACTTTAGCGCCATTTAATGGTGTCGCTTAAAGACCACTTTTATTGCATGGGTGGTATAGAACGTTAAACACACCAGTCGGATGCGCGTTCCGGTCACCATACCGTAGCATCTGCTGCTGAGATTTTCTCATTGCAGTTATAACAATTTCTGGATTCTGTTTCTTTTGTTTTTCAGTGGAAGCTCATGAAGGCGGCACTGTGCATGGAGGGAGAGAGTGGCTGACAGTGAGCTGCCCAAGACAAGCTGCTGGCTCTCATGACCAACTCCAAAAGCCTGTGGATAGGCTAGTTGACAGACGTGCCTGGACATTTATAAATGGTAAGCACAATCTAGATTGCCTTTGAATTATGCCTTCGTCTTACGGCTGTAGCTTGAATGCATGTTTGGCTGCTAGAATTCAACTGCATATGCTAAGCGGCACTTGTCACCAATTAAGCACACGCTGGGACGCTTATTTGCAAACTCCGCTTCTCAGTCCATGCGCCACCAAAGATTTAGCCAAAGAGATCCCGAGTGAGCCATGATTTCATGTCTATACGTATATGATGGTAATATTGTGGTAGTTCTTCATGCGATTTGAAATTCTAAACTCCTATCACTAAAGATACATTTTTGTGCTGCCATCCGTGTTAGTTTTCAAAAGTATTGTGATCTGGGTCTTGCTATGTTAGCTGCCATGAGAGCTGCCCCGCTAGTGTGAATCGCTTGCCAGGGATGTTTATGCCATTGGAGGCACATTTCCTAAGCGTTGAAACTATTTTTGGCTTCATACTCGGCTTAACTTGATCGTTGAGCCATTGACTTTCTCTTTCAACGCTGGCACCGCCACCACAATAGTCGCATCACATACACTGGCACAACTTTCCTTTACAAAAAGTACAGCTGTTTGCATCCATCTATCTATCCCTTAAATGGTCTTTTCTCCTATGCCATAGTGGCCCTTAAAGGGGATATGACACGAATATTAAACGGATGGATTATTCTTGAAATGGAATGTTCATAGGCTACTTAGTATATAACAAAGTTACAGTATTTTTAGAGCTCTGGTAATTACAATATTCAATTTTACGAATTTTTATCATTTTCATTTGGCGACGAGGCAACACTGCCCAAGTTAGTCACACCATGGTGTCCATAATCCATGTGACCATGAACGCTCTCTCATTCTAGGCGCCCCCATAATCGCCAAAGCTCTCCTCGCCGTGTTACGGTCAAAACCGCTCAGCCAACTCGGTAACCCGAAAGCTATTCTCACTCTCGCCCCCGGCCCGTTGACCTTCCGCCCTGCATGGGCCTACAAGATATTCGCGGACGACGGTGATCATGGCGAGTTCGTCCGTAACTCGTCGTCGCTGGAGATGGTCGCCAGTGTGTCACAGTCAAAATGAACAGCTTCCAACATATCTTGATAGCAATCACTTTCCTCGCTGCTGCGATCAATGTCCAACACTTTGACAAGGCGAATGATGCCATAGACGTAATCGTGACGAACCGCATGCTAGAAATGTGGAAGGTACACGAGGAAGCTGAAGCTCGAGACGCCAAGAAAGCCAAGTCTGTGAGTGCGTGCAAGTAGACACCGCATTAGAGTCTGGCTCCGTAGCCAGCCTCCAGCTCCGCCCGGATCCGCCCCTTCGAGGGACCCACATATAAATCGCTTTATCTATGAAACAATTGCGCCATTTTCAAAACAAGTTTAATAGGATTATAGGAACATAGAATGGGTCCTAGCAGCATTGTTATCTCATATTTTATTTTTGGCGTGTCATAACCCCTTTAAGGTAATCAGCTATCCACTTGCAGTGGAGTTCTTCACATCAAGAGTAAAGGAAATCTTACTTTTTTTAGAAGATTATTCCCAATACAGGAATGTTGCTTGCCCCAACATATCTAAATCAGCTTTATAGGGGTTTCTTGATGTCTTAATATGCCGTGCATCAGGATGTGTTCTGTCCCTACTTTATGTCACCTCTCTTCTTGAGTAGTTTACGCAAAGTGCTTTGAAAGATCTTCTGGGCTCCAGCGACACAAGACGTCGCGTCTCCTTCTCCACATGCATTACTTCAAGTTTTGTTGGAAATGTCAACTTCGCACTCTTAACGTTCACAGCTATGACAACATGTAGGCCTCTTTGATGGTTGATTGTAATGTCAAATACCACCTGATTGTCCACATTGGATATCATTTGCCTGTGGTGTGTTCTGCAGCAACAAACTTCTGCCATGTCCCCACTACGCATTGATGTACGGTAGAGAAACCTGCTACAAGACTTCAGAGCATGCAG
The DNA here is from genome assembly GCA_013358835.2 of Ixodes persulcatus. Classification (NCBI taxonomy): domain Eukaryota; kingdom Metazoa; phylum Arthropoda; class Arachnida; order Ixodida; family Ixodidae; genus Ixodes; species Ixodes persulcatus. The sequence goes on from JABSTQ010010438.1 coordinate 304,106, forward strand.
TGATTAAATTCAACAGTAGGGAACTTAATGGTGATGTCTCATAAATATGGACACCTTCATTCCTCCCCAAAAGCGTCCATAATTTGAGCTGTCCATAATAACGGAACAAAAAGGCAGGTATTTACTCAGTTTGTCCCCCAAAATGTTGTTTATATAGCAGAGTATTTATATTATCGAGACATGACTGTTCGCCCATTCTGCCTGAGTCTTACTGGAGCGACAAAGAGAAACACCCGACACTGATATGCCTCTAGACGGGATAATACAGTGAAAAACACGGACAAAATGAAGGAAGATCTGAACGGGACACGTCGTAACTTTCAATTGAATGGTTTAATTTGGTAAACAAAATATCTACTGATGAGAAGCGGCACATTCTGGCAGAACACTGTGAACCTGATTCGCAAGGTGCGATTTTACTTGCGATTTTGTGTTGTTGTGACGTCACTCGTGCAGAAAAATAAAAGCACAGGTGTAAATTTGCAAGCAAAATCGGACCATGTGAAGCGGGTTTAAGGTGAGGTCTAAACACAGTCCCTCAGAAACCAGCATTATTGGCTCTGCAGATAGTGAAATTCTTTGTCAGATAATAGCAGTGAGGGAGTGCTCACATGAGCTGTTATCCGGGAATTATATCAAGAAGGCATTGTGAATTTTCTTCGCTGTTTTTGTCTTGTAACGGCCTATGGCACTAGTCTTTTCTGAGTTGGACTTGCACTCACAATGAACACAGTTAACTGTTAGGTGACCTTGATAAAATCCCAAGGTAACAACTCTTGTGTGAGTGCACCCTCATTGTCATTGTCTGACAAAGGATTTCTCTCTGTAGAGCCAGTGACGCTGGCTTCTAAGGGAGTACGTTTTGACCCTATCTTACAGTGCTCTGCCAACAGGTGTCAGTTTTTATCTGTATTTATATTTCTTTTTTTAAATAAACCGTTCAGTTGAAGGATACATCGTGTCCTGTCTAGATCTTCCTTCCTTTGGTCATGTCTTTTTGGCATATTATTCAGTGATGAATAACCAACTAGCCCAACTAGCCATCTTAAGCCTCAAGACCATGCAGCATGCATGCGAAGATTCTTTTGGCAGGCTTGCCATCACTTGTGCTTATTTAATGAGCCCCGAGAAATGGCAAGCCTGCAAAATGTATCTTCGTGTGCACGCTGAGTGTATTGAAATCTGGTCGGGGTCGGTTGTTTCTATTGGTCGCTTTAGCAGGACTACCGCATTATCTGTCTGATTTCATTTCACATTGACATTTTAAAATACATTTTCACAGGAATATGGCTAGCATTCTTTGTATTAATTGATTCAATATACTTAAGTCAGACTGAATGTTTTTCTGATCTGATTTTTTGTTGGTGCGTTTTAATTACTGGGGGATTTTGTTTTTGTGGTTTTATAGCTTTAGGGCTGTCAGTGGAAGTTGGCACCACTTTATATTTTAATTTTATAGGTTTGCAACATAAATATCAAAAATCACTTCTATACATTTAAAAAAAAGCATAGAAAACATTGTCTTTATAGTGAAGTGTGCTTATGCCTGGGTTCGGCTATCAGGAGAAACAAAAACATTTTGCCTTGCGGCAATTCAAAATTTGCTTTCAGATGATCTGAGGAACCTTCCACAGTACTGCATGTTATATGTGGTGTTCGCATTGAGGTGCGCTAACTGGCTTTTATTTTGCATGTACTGACAGTAGTATACTACAAATAGACGGAAACCATGCTTGTCACTGTGGAGTTCTGTAGGTCCTGCGTTATGTAGTCTCCTGCAATATGAAAGCCCCAATGGGAGCGCCTGACCGAGGCAGTGGCTGGTAGGGGCGCTTTGTGCGCTCTGGGAGATGCCAGTCTACCCAAGGGGAGGACTCACTCTGGGCTCTGCTCAAGTGCAACACACGCGTATTAGTTTTCGGTTTCGCGGTGGAGAGCAGTTCAAGCATAATGTCACGGCTACTGATTCATACATTACTGTCTGAGAGAGACTGGCCAGAGTCAAGGCAATGATTTTTACCGTTAAAGTGCAAGGTCCCTGCAATCCTTCTAATTAATGAATGCGCTCTTCACCACACTTTTTTTTCAAACATGAGACTCGGATGTAGCTTTAACATTTGTTTATTTGACAGCGACTGTTCTAAAATTTTACACCAGAAACAACTGATAACAAAAACAGTGATGAGCATGCTTGCTTCGAGCCTTCGTGACCATATCTCTTTGCGTGATGCCGATGAAGCGCACTCTTTGGCTAAATGTAAATCAAAAACTGTTCGCAAGTTCAGAACCAGTTGAGCCCCGACTGAGAGTCCTTTCCACCAGGCAGAACTGAATCCCACGGAGCGCACATAGCTCTTCCGACCACTGCCATCTCAGCCACGCACTTTCAGCAGGTCTTTTATATTGAAGGAGACTGAAAATACCACCAAGACCATTTGGGTAGCCTTTCTGCTGTGTTATAATTTAATTAGCAGCTTGATTTATAGTTCATGTAAATCATATTTACTAAACATGCATCACTGTTTATACTGTTCCTTCTCCAGGTGCTGCTATCAAGCTCTACGTCACAGCCATGAAGTGACCATCGGGTAAACCGTCGACAATTGCTGTCATTAGTACTCGGATCGGCAGAGCCACCTGCTAGCTGTGAAGCCCAGTTATCAAGCAGCAGATACTCGACCAGCTACCTGCCTTATCCAGCATCCAGCCTTCGTCGCTCTAGTGGGACTCGGCGATTATATCCGAGTACCAGTAGAGCGACAAACAGAAACAAACGACACGGATAAGCCTCCAACCCATGCAGCATTCCCGTGATAGTGCATCTGGCAGGCGTTTATTCGTTTGGTGCTCGTGAAATGAGCACGTGTGATTGTAATTCTGCCAGATACCCTCGCGTGCATGATGCTTGTGTTTAAGCATAGCCTTTTGTATTCTAAAAAGCCTGTCAAATCGCGAAGGACTAAAGCGCCGTTCACACATATGCAACCGAGAGAGACCAGACCAGTTTCTAAGCCTCTTGCGATGACTTAAGGACCAGCTACGCTGCAGCGCATTCAATCCTAAGACGTCGCAAGAGGCTTAAAAACCTGTCTGGTCTCTCTGTCTTAGTTGGTTGCATATGTGTGAACGGCGCTTCAGGTTTGAGGCTTGTCGCTGTCGTTTGTTTCTGTTCGTCGCTGTAGTGGGACTCGGGCATGAGCCAGCACCATGTACTGATGATGAAATAAAAAAACGACTTTAACAAACTTGAATCAATTTAGCAGCTTCATTTGCATGCCGACCACACAATAAATACAACAGCTTGCACAAGAATTACTGAGCAGCTTTATTATTCGTGAGGCACTAAATCCCGAACAAAGTAGCAACCAGTTTTTTCTGCGCACAGCACCGAAAATTGGAGATGTTACTAGGCTATATGCCACAAAAAGCCTTTGAATGTCAACATAGGCTTTCTTGGGAGTATGTAAATTCCCCGTATAACCAGGGCGGCGCTGAGCGCGGCTGAGCGGCGTGTGACGACGACATTGGCTCCCGCTTCGACGAGTCAAACTGTGCGTCTAATTTGCTTAATTGTGGACAAATTTAGTATCAACGTGTTTGCGAGTGGGAGAGCTACAATTGGACACCGGGTTCTTGACCATCGGATCAGGACTTTTTGAAGTTCCGGGGCTTTTCACTCCGGGCACCGCCATGGGCTGATAAGCCTAACCGGCGACCACGCCGGCGAGGTGCCTCTCTAAGACGAAGATGGATACCAGCGTGATTTCCAGCGCGGGAAACAAGGTCGTCGAGGTGTCAGGCATGGATTTGGACCCGGACGACTTTGCAATATGGTTGCAAGTAAGACTCGGCAAGAAAAACGACTCGAAAATACCTAAATCGAGTGTCCATATGGCACGTAAAGCGTCGGCGAAAGCCACGAGGGCCGCTAGAATGCCAAGCATCTTGCCCAAGGAGGAAACTATGGTCATTGTACTAGTAAACGTGATTTTGGCATTTAGGACGGTAGTCAACCTCTCACTGGCCGAGACGGCGTTGGATACCTAGTGCCCGAACATACCACAGAACATTATGGTGATCAGCACACCGGACGAGCAACGAGCGAGACGCTACGCCAACATCAAGAGCATCGTGGTCGGAAACAAGACTTACAGGGTAGGAGCCTACGCGGCCGCTCCGCACGCAACGGTGAAAGGCGTAGTAAAAGGCATCCCGCTAGAAGACTTGGCAAATACGATTAACGAGAATATCCTGAATGTGCGGAACCCACAAGCTCGCGCGGCTCAACGCATCGGTTCGTCGACCACGATCATTGTGGCGTTCGAAGGCCCCAAAGTCCCGTACTACGTTTATTATGGTGGCGGACTCTTGAAGTGTACCCCCTACCGCAAGCATTGCGACGTGTGCCGAACGTGCGGGAAGGTAGGACAAAGAATGGACGTCTGCCCGACTACGGAGGCGAAAACATGCAAGGACTGCGGCAAGGCAGCCGTACAAAATCACCAGTGCAACCCCAAGTGCAACCTCTGTGGGGGACCTCACCTCACCGGGGACGGAACCTGTTCAAACCGGTTCAAGACACCCTACGTCATCAAGTGCAGACAATGGAAGAAGAAGACCAAGATCGCGGCGCCGAAGGACAAGGAGGGAAACGTTCCCGCCAAAACGGAGGGAAACTCCCCACAGCTGCGGCGCCCGCGCTCCAGGGGGTCGTCTCGCACCCGCTCGAGGAGTAGAAGTAGGAGCGTGGGCGGCACGGTGACCTGGGCACAGAAGGCCCAGCCGGAGAGCGAAGAAATGAAGTCGCTCAAGGAGGCCAACAAACAACAGGCTCGGAAGCTGGCCGAGCAAGAGAATATAATCAAGAAGATGGCGGCAGACATGGCCGCCATGAAACAGAAGATGACGCAGCTGTCCACCAAGCAGCAGCCCGAGACGGCGGCGACAGACGAGGAAACGAGGTCTCCACCGACAAAGAGACGCAGCACGGAGACCAGCGGCCGTGCCCGAACGGTCGAAGCCCTGGAGGGGCGGGTCGACAGGATCGAGGCCAGTCTCCTTCAGATTGAAGCCAAGCTCAACGCGGCCCTGTCCACCCTGACAGGGGTCGTCGAACGACTGGACACAATAGCGAGCGCAATTCCGGCCCAACAATGGCAGCAACGCTAAAGATCTGGGTCTGGAATTGCAACGGTTTCCAAACCAAGAAGACGACGATCCAACAGTTCATCCGAAACACCCCAGAAAGGTCGGATGTCATCATGCTACAAGAAATTATCAGCGCAGAAGAACTAAAAATCCCGTGTTACACACTGCACCTCCCTTCGCGGTCGGACGGCGGGTATAAGAGAGGCATCTGCACCTTTGTGCGCAGAGGCATCACTGTGCTCACACACGACTACGGGGGAGACAACAACATAGAAAGACTGAATACGGAGCTTGTAATTGGCAAGGAAAGCATCTACCTGGTCAACGTGTACAATAGACCCAAATTTGGAAGACAGCGCTTCAAGACCCTAGTTTACAAGAGCACTCAATTGGCAGAAGAGAGGACCCTAGTAATTTCCGGCAACTTTAACGCGCCACATACAGATACCAGACACGGGAAGACGACGGTGAAGGGCAGAAATCTCCTCCAAGACACCACCGAGGCGGACCTCATACTAATCACGGATCCTAGCCAGCCCACCCGCCTGGCGCAAAGAGCCACAGACAGGGACACGACACCGGACTTGGCCTTCAAGAACGAGGAAGAGGTGACCTGGAGGAACACGCAAGAGGATCTGGGCAGCGACCACAAAATCGTCGAGCTCACAGTCCCGCTCAAAGAGAAGCAAAAACCACCCAGACTTCTCAAGTACACAAACTGGGACGCCTTCAGGCACCTTAATCCGGCCGGGGAAATCAAAGGCATCGAGGCATGGACGAGCGAACTGCTCGGAGCAATCGCAGAGTCCTCCCGATCGATCGAGACCCGTGAAGACACGGGCGGTGTCATGGACACCAGGCTGGCCCGCCTGATCGAAGCCAAGCAATCGATCTTGGCGAGGTGGAGGAAGCAAAGACTCAACAGGAGACTCCGCAAGAAGATCGCCGAGCTCAACAAGCAGACCGAGAGCCACTGCAAGAGACTGTCGACTCAGCAATGGGAAGACATTTGCAACTCGGCCGACGGTCAAATGCACACGGGATCCACGTGGAGACTCCTGCGACACTTGTTGGACGAGACAAAGACCAAGCGCTTCCAACACGGCAGGCTGGCTGAAATCCTCGCCAGAGCGACGCAAACCTGCGGCGAGCACGGAACCAAGAAGAGACTCCTCGACAAGTACATCCCGGAAACGGCCAAGACCGACCACCCCGAATACTCTGGACCGGCAAACAAAGAGCTGAACAGAGACATCGAGGTCTGGGAAGTCAAGGCCGCTCTCCAGAAAGTCAACACCAAGTCAGCAGCCAGACTGGACAAGATAACCAACGAGGCTCTGCGTAACCTGAGCGACGAAGCCATCGAGTCGCTCACGGGCTACTATAACGAGTGCTGGAAGTCGGGCCGGCTCCCACAGCAGTGGAAGACGGCCAAGATGATCCTGCTGCCGAAACCGGGCAAGCCCCCCGGAATCGAGAACCTAAGGCCAATGTCGCTCACGTCGTGCGTTGGCAAAGTCCTCGAGCACGTACTCAACAACAGGTGGCAAAGGTATCTCGAAGACGGGGGACACTACCCAGACACGGTGTTCGGCTTCAGGGAGAAGCTCAGCACGCAAGATGCCATGGCTTTGATCAAGTCCGAAGTCCTCGACAAAACGGAAGGCAGTGCGCTGCTAGGACTAGACCTCCAAAGCGCATTTGATAAGGTGAACCATTCGGCGATCCTTGAAAGAATCAACGAGCTCGACTTCGGTCCGAGAAGTTATGCGTACATCAAGGACTTCCTGACGGGTCGCAAGGCGATACTGCATGCGGGTGAGCTGGAGATGGAGGAGAGGGAGCTGGGCAGTGTGGGCACCCCACAGGGCTCGGTGATCTCGCCTCTATTGTTCAACCTCGTCATGATCAAGGTGGCGGACCGTCTGGGTGAGCCTAGGGCGAGACACACGATCTACGCTGATGACATCACCCTGTGGTCGACGAGTGACAGAGAATACACGGCTTAAGAGGAACTCCAGGAAGCGATTCAAGTCATTGAAGACGCGCTGGAGGGAGCTGGACTCAAGTGTTCGCCGAGCAAGTCGGAACTCTTGGCCATCAACCCGAGAAGCCCTAGATGGGACAACATCAAGCTCGTGACCAAATACGGACCCATCCCCAGGGTCGACTGGATCAAGATCCTGGGCATGACGATCGAGAGAACCAGAAGGAACGGGGTCACTGTAGCCAAACTGGAGTCGAAGACGAACGTGGCAGTACAATTGATCAAGAGAGTGGCCAGACAGAAACGTGGAATGCGTGAGCATAACGTGGCGCGCATCGTGCAATCCTTTGCGATTAGCCACGTCACGCACGTCGCTTCCTACCTCAAGTGGCAGTCCATCGAGAAGAGAAAACTCAATGCCCTCATTTGTAAAGTATACAAGAACGCTCTCGGACTCCTCCACAACACCAACACGGAGAAGCTCAAAGCGTTAGGCATGCACAATACGGTAGAGGAAATCATCGAGGCTCAGAAGACTTCGCAACAGCAAAGGTTGGAACAGACAAGGTCGGGCAGAACCCTTCTGGAGAGACTCAATATCCCGACAAGGCGTGAAGAAGCGAAGGAAGAAGCAATCCGTCCGGAAGACATACAGGGACTGAACGTCTGACCTATACCTCGTCACAAGCATCCGCGGTATAACGAGGGAAGAAGGAGGGCAAGGGCCCAAGCACTGTACCGTATCTACGAAAGGGACACAGGTGCGGTGTACGTGGATGCGGCAAGACAGGGAGATAGGTGCGCGGCTGTTGTGACGAGAGCAGCGGACTGGAAACTGCTGACGTCGGCGAGCGTCAAGACGGGATCGATACGGACGGCGGAAGAGGTGGCCATTGCTCATGCGGCCTCCCTACCCACCACAACCAGCGTCCTGAGCGACTCCAAGCAAGCGCTGCGCAACTTTGCAGAAGGTCGAGTGAGCAGGCAAGCCCGAGGAATACTGCGACCAAACAACAAGATTGACCTCATCTGGTGCCCAGCGCACGAAGAGGGCAACGTGACGGCAGACGAGACGGCTCGAGCACTCATGGAACGAGCCGATCTCTCCACTGCACTTTACGAAGCCCAGGAGTTTGGCGAAATATTACGCAACTTCAGGAAGGAAAGGCAAGAACTCCCAGAACCGCACTCCAACCTCACGAGGGAGGAAGCGGTGGTCTTCAGGCAATTACAAACGGAGCACATGGTCACACCGGTCATGGGTAAACACATTATGCCAGAGGTATACAAGGACGACACATGCAAGCTATGCAAGTCGACCAGGGCAACGCTCTACCACATAGCCTGGAACTGTACAAGAAGACCGACGGAGGCCTCGCAAGAGAAATGTCTCCCACCATAGATCAAGACGGCCATCCAGGCCGAAGATTACGATCAGCAAATTCAGGCTGTCCAGAAGATCCAAGCGCTGCTCAAGAGGCAGGTTCGTGCAGAACCGCTTCAAGACGACGCAAGGATGACGTGAAGCCGCGTCTACTAGTGCAGTTTAGTACTTCAGGCACAATAACGATGTTTTCCAACCAACCAACCCGTATAACCAAGATTGAATGACCAGAGAACTCCCACCCTGGCCCACACTGCATTTACACGGTTTTGCCAAGCTTGATTGACCACTGAACTGCCAGCACGACCCATGCTGCATTTAGACCGTTTTGCCAAGCTTGGCTGACCACTGAACTGCCAGCCTGGCCCAGGCTTGTTTTACACAGTATAGCCAAGCTTGGCTAGACAAGGAGCCCCCACTGAACTGCCGCGCAGGCTAGCCAGGCTGGGGCTGCCTAGCGCCATGGGGCGAAACAATCTAGGCCCAGTGAAACTTCCCCGGCTGCCCAGTCTGGCTCAAGCTTGAGCCGGTCTTAATGTGCTGCTTGGGTATGTTTTTTTTTTGTTTTTGTTTCTGCGGGGGTGATGTGTCTGGATGTCAGCTCTCGAGCGCGCGCTCGCTGGGTTGAATCGTAGTCCGGGCTGTGTGGGAAGCGAGCCGCGCGTTCGAGATATCACGCCGCGCTTCCGCTGGTCGGAGACGTGAGGATCCTTCGCTTGCTATTGACTCAGCTTGTGGTCCTGGTTTCGGAACATGTCCCTCCCATCGCCGTAGATGACTGCGGTGTGTTGCGATCTTTGATTGCTTTTTGAATAGTAAAATCGACCGCATATCGTTATGATTTAGGGAATTCCAGTATGCTTAGCGCCAGCAGACTTAGTTATCCCCATATAAGGCGACCTTAAGAACCTCCCCAAGGCAACGTTTAAAAGGCTTGTTTGTAACTTGAGGTTCGAGCTGTGCCTCTGGCTTTGTAGAGGGAATATTGCTTTTATGTCGCTTTTTAATTGTGCCTCATGGCGCTTACTCACCGCGTTCGCGGACGCTATGGAACAAAACATGAAGAAGATAATATTATAATAACGATAATTATGATATGCGTATGTTTTTTACATCCGAAGTTATTCAGCCCCAGGGAGTGTGGTGTCACAGTTGTAGAGCCGGAATTTAGCAATAGCAGTAGAACAGCAAGCCCGTGGTCTTTGACGTGCATTACGCATTACACGACTGCACGCCGGTACGATGCTCATTCTGATCGAAATGAGCGAAGGTGAAGATTGAGCCCAGGATCTCTGGGTTCTGTAGCACAAACTCTCGCTCCACATAAGAAAGTAGTGCTATTGCCTTCACTGCCTGCTAGCCGGATTGCCGGGCACAAGCAAATACCAACATACAGACGACCAAAACTTCGCAAGGGTCGGTGTCCGTTGCTATGGAATTCGCCATTTCGGCCACTTCATATCTTCGAAGATCTGACAGTGTCCTTCTAAACCAGTCGCACCAAGATCGCCATGGAGCATCATTTTACTGAAGGCGTTCCTCGCCAATATAAGCTGCGTTGGCAGTGTATGTAATGAACCTATCAATCATGCCCATCTCCAATGATCAATTACAATAATATTGTTCTTCTTGCGTATTAGAAGCAACAAAAAAAACTTGTTTCAATGCCTACAAGCACCGACACCGCTTGTGGTGACGGTACGAAGATATGTGCTTGTTTAGCCGGTGTGGGGATAGCGAAATCTCGCGAAACGTCTCTGTAAAACTATCTATCAGCAAAAGCTTTAAATTGGCTCACCGAGAACGTAGAGGTGAAGGACAACTTGCTCATTTCATGAACCAAAATGGCGACCATGCAGGGAGCTTGGCGCTACTTTCCCAAAATCCAGTGGCTTTGGGCCACATAATATCACGAATGACAGACGATGAGGAAATAGAAAACATAGAACTAAATATTTAGTGGGGGCGAACTTGTGCCAAGAACGAAAATGAACACACGCCGAGAAAGCAACAGCGAGCGTTCATGGCGGCAGCGGCAAGCGATGGTGCATAGGCGTGACAGCTGGCTATCGAGAAAGAGAATCAGTGAATGAATCGGCAATACAGAGCACGGCTGTGTATCTACTATGCTCGTCATCTCGGTTATTAATGTTCGGAAAGGAGAGGACTGACTAGGCATTATTCAGGCCTCCTAATATTTTATTCTACGTGGTAAGAGCTTACGCGAATCTTCTAGATAAAGGGAGAAGCTAGCTTCTCGAACATGCACGCGGCATTACTCACCCCTTGAAAAGCGCACCGCACTGATGCAACACAAGATAAAACAAAGCAAAATAATGAGAAAAAAGTCCTCTGGAACACGGAAAGTTCACAGTCCTACCGAGCGTAAAGTGGCTTTAGTCGAAAGACGTGAACAACCTCTGGTCGTGGTCGGCTTCGCGATGCTGTTTGCATTCCGTCGGGAACATCTTCGTAGTTGAGCTCACCGAGGTGACGAAGTACCTTTAACGGTCCGAAGTACCGTTTCAAGAGTTTTTTGCTGCAGCCGCGGCGCCGAATGGGTGTCCTCACCAACACCCTGTCTTCGGGCTAGAAGTGAAGGTCTCGACGACAAATGTTGTAGCGGCAAGCGTCGACACGCTGCTGGTCTTGAATCCGGAGTCGGGTGAGCTGGCTGACTTCTTCGGTTCGTTGAGCAACCACCTGGGTGTCGTCGCTGCAATCGTCACTTTGCACGTGAAGCAGCATCACGTCCAGCATGGTTGTTATTTTCTGACCATGTACCAGCTGGAAAGGCTTAACTCAATGGTCTTTTGAACTGATGTGTTGTAGGTAACCGTTATGTAGGGTAAGACCTGGTCCCACGTCTTGTGCTCCACGTCGACGTACTACATAGCGACCATGTCGGCGAAGGTCTTCTATAGCCTTTCCGTCAGTTCATTCGTCTGCGGATGATACGCTAAAAACAACGACCCTCGATCTGTAATCAGTACTGCGGGGGCTCTGTGCCTGAGGACAATGGTCTGGACAAAAAACTTGGCGACTTCTACTGCAGTGCCCGATAGAAGGGCATATTTGGTCTCGGCATACCTTGTGAAGTAATCGGTCGTGACGATGATCCACCGGTTTCCTTGCATCGATGGTGATAACGGTCCAAGCAAGTCCATTCCCATTGGTTGGAACGGCATAGTCGAGGTAATCATCGGTTGCAGGAGTCCTGCCGGCTTTGACGGTGGTTTCTTGCGTCGTTGGCCTTCGCGGCACGATCTGACGTAGCGGCGGACACTCTTCTGGAGCCTGAGACGGTAGTGCATTTCTCGAATTCTTTCAAGTGTTCAACTCTAGCCCAGGTGCCCTACCGTCGGATCTTCATGCCACGCTTGGAAGACTTCCGCTCGAAGAATCGCAGGGATAACCTCCAGCCACGTCGAGGTGGTGCCGCCGAAGTTTTCTTTGTACAGTATTCTTTCTCGAACAGCGAAAGTTTTCAGGGCTCATGCGAAGATACGTGGAACTCCACTCCCTCGTTCCTCCAGATGCTCGCTGAGTCCACGCAGCTGAGGATAGTCTCGTTGAAGTGCTGCCGTACTGTTTAGGGTCAGCGCGCCGACAAAGTGTTGTCGTCGTCTCTGTAGACGGTGCGCTCAGACGCTAACTAGACGGGTGCCCTCGACAAACAACCGACGTCGCTGTGCTTGCGGCCGGATTGTATTACACCCACGTCGAATCCTTGAAGTCAAAGACTCCCCCGCGCGAGAAGAGCTGAGAAATCGTTCAGGCTTTCAAGCCAACAAGTTTTGAACGAGTGGTGTTCTTTGATCACTGGAAACGGATTTCCGTACAGATACGGGCAGAACTTGCCTATCGCCCAGACGATGCCAAGGCATTCCCTCTCGGTCGTTGAGTAATAGCTCTCTGCCTTGGAGATCGTCCGACTGACGTAGGCATTTACTTTTTCTATGCTGTCCTGCAGTTGGGCGAGCACCGCGCCAAGTCCAATATTACTTCCGTCCGTGTGAATTCCTGTGTCTACAAATCGGTCAAAATGGCCGAGGATCGCAGGCGTCTGGAGTCTTCGTTTGAGCTTGCTGAAGGCCTGCTGTCTTTCTTGTCCACTCAAACTATACGGCATCTTCCGCAATGTATGTCAGCTGCGCGGACAAGTTTGCGAAGTCCCGAACGAAGCGTATATAGTAGGTGCTAAGCTCGAGAAATCTTCGGGCGGCCTTCTTGTTCGTTGGGCGTGGAAACTCAGCTACGGCGGATGTTTTAGCAGAGTCAGGTACTACACCTTGGCGACTCATGACATGGCCTCGGAATTTCAGTTCACCATTGGTGAACCGGCACTTCGTCGGCTTGAGTGTCAGTCCGGCGGTCTTGATGGCTTGAAGCACAGCCCGAAGTTGCCTCAAGCGTTAGTCAAAGTCGCTTGAAAATGCCACTAAGTGGTGGAGGTAAACGAGACAGCTTTTCTATTTGAGGCCTGCCAGCTTTGTCTCCATAAAGCGCTGAAATGTTGCAGGTGCTCGTGCATAATACGAAGTACATAACTTTAAATTCGTACAGCCAGTCCGGCGTAACGAAGGCTGTCGTCTCGCGATCTCGTTCGCCGACTGGGATCTGTCAGGAGCCGCTCTTCTAGTCAATGGACAAATAATGTCGGGCGTGGCGCAGCCAATCTAGGGTGTCGTCGATTGGGACATTCCGGTTGACATTCTTCTTTGTCACGGAATTTAGTCGATGGTAATCCACACATATACTCAGTGTTCCGTCCTTCTTGATAAGGACAACTGGTACGGCTATGTACTACTTGAAGGTTGAATAATGGCGTCGTCGAGCATTGCCTGGACCTGTTCTTGTATCACCTCGCTCTCTATTTAACAGACCTGGTGCGGCGACTGGTGAACAGGCAGTGCGTAGTCGTTAGTAACGATGCGGTGCTTTGCTACCGTCATTTGTCGCATAATTGATGACGTCGCGAACCATTTGCTGAACTCGCAGAGAAGTTAAACTAGCCTTCTGCGTTCTGAAGTGAACCACTCGAGATCGACGTCGAGCTGCAAAGGCAACGTGCTGTTGAATTGTGACGGCAAGGTTTCTCGAAGATTTAGCGGCCGACACTTGAAGTTGCTCGCTGTAGCCCACGGCGGTTCCCTTCATTAGGTGGTGCGACTCCTGCCGCAAGTTTGTCACGAGAACAGTTGCATGTCCTTCTTGGAAATCCGAAATGCCTCGTGAGACGCCAATTCATTTTCCCAGGAGCAATTGAACACTGTCCTACAGAAAAACTTCCTAGCAGGCGGCTGCATCAGCCACGACGGGCACAAGAAGACTCGACCCCGGCGGCACGTTCACTTGGTGCGGCATAACTCAGACGGCGCCCAGCGTCGTTTTGGATCTCTCCGGAGGCATGACGGGCTTTCACAGTGTCAACCTGTTCGCTCCAAGGTCGATCACGGCAGCCGTATTCACAGCGGAAGTTTATGCCGAGGATGACGTCTCTCGCACAGCCCTGAAGGACGTCGAACTTGACTGGACATGTCTCACCGTGAATTTTGTCGCGAGCAGTGCACCTTCCAACAGGCGTGATGAGGTGTCCTCCGGCGGTTCGCATTTGAGGGACGTTCCATGGTGTCGTCCCTTTCCGTAGGCGTCGAGAGTGTTCCACTCAATACGGAGTAGTCCGCACCGGCGTCCACGAGTGCCGACGCGTAGTGGCCGTTGTTAACAACGTTGGGATTATTGATTGCCGTTGCGGAATCGTCGCTCCGATGTATGGCGTCGGTCGAGTTGTACGTCTCCGGCGTTATAGAGACATTTTACGTTGTCGGTCTACGGCAACTCAACCTCCAGGGGTCGCCTCGCTTATTTTACCCGGCGGGACATGGGAGGCAAGCTTTCTCGGCGCGACCTATGAAAGGGTGATGCAGGACGTCGGAGTGAAGGAAAGCGAGCTCCTCGCGGTTCAAGATCTGCCCTAAATTTAGCGAGAAAATTGATGTCACGTGGCCTATGCACAAACTGTTTCGCGCTAAATTTAGCGAACAAATTACGTCATGTGACCTATGCACCAATTCAGTTTCCTCGCTAAATATGACGGAAAAATTAATGTCACGTTACCTGACGTCACGGGACATACAAAAAAAGTCAGGTTAACCGCTAAATTTAGCGGAACATGTATTGTCCCTCTATTGCAGAATCCGGCAAAACCTTCCAGTGACATCCGGTGAAAACATTGATTTTCACCCGTTTTCACTCGAAACCAGCGTGGTTTACCAGTCTTTTGCTGAAAGTTTTGCCGGCAGCCACTCTCGTAGACCGGACGTTCCTGGAAGCATACGCGAGGGGAACGGCCAAAGCCAAGAGGAGTTTGGGACTGAGTGTGCAACGGCGGCCAACAACGCAGGGGCATTCTTGTTAGTGTTTTAGCTCAACGCGACTTTGCAATCCTGAAAGAAGTGCACACAGCGAACTGCTTCGATGATCCAGAAAGGTGGCCAGCGATCGCCGGCAACTTGCTATTTGCCACAGGCAAAAGTGTCGGCGCCAGAGCAGGTACAAGACCGCTCGGGCGGAGCTGTCTCGTACCCAGGACTGAGTGTCTAATGACGGCCGCCAGTGCAGCGGCATTCTCGTCCTGACGCTCCGACGGATTTCCGGCGCTCCGACGGATTTTTTTTATATTTCTTTGCTGAACGTTGGTGCTGCTCCACCAATTTTCATTTTGCGTGGGTCTCCCCGCGTGGCGGCATCACATGCGAAGACGAATCCCTTTTTTTCTCTTCTCCCGGGCACCCCGGGGAAGAGAGTTCCTTCGACGCCGGGGAGGCGAGGAACAAGACGCTTGAGGGACAGCTCTCGGATGGCGGGTGGGGAATACGACGCGAGAGGGACAGTTCTCGGATGGGGGCGGACAGCTTTTGGGTCGGGAAGTAGACATGACGTTCCTGGCTGACTTGGGAAGCACTACGTTACAAGAAACAGATTACTTGTAATTTGTTACGTTTCAGGTAATTTTGTAATTGCCACGTTACATTTGTTTGGGAAGTGATTTTCGATGCAATTTCGTTACGAAATATTGGTATCAGATTACTTCAATTACCCGTTAATTTTTTTTAAAATTGGAGGATAATACAGTAACTGAAGCTATAAGAGCAGAACATTCAGCAGCATTACGAGAGCAAGTTAAACAAAATAAAAGAAAACATCAGGGGGGGGGGGGAGAATAGCCCAAAAGAAAACACGGTATTTTGTATTACTTATCGCTAGAACCACTAGAAAAACGGGCAAGTCATATACAAAAATACGAAAGAAAAATATCAAGTAAGACAACGCCGAGTAGGCTCTCCGTCGCCTCCCATCGTGTTTTTGTTTTCTCCTCCCGGGCAGGAGAAAGCTCTTCGTGTTTGTTTGTATTTGCCTTTTACATCGTTTCTCCCTTTCCAACTTCTTCGACGTCTCCCGCCACCTGCACATACATTAAACGCGGCCCCCTCGACTCGCCGGTTCCCAACTCAAGCAACAGACGCATTCTTCTTGTCTTTGATGTGCGCAACTTTATTCTAGCACGCTCTTGAGGCACGGCTGAAAGGCGCCCGGCGCGAGGCTAAGAGCATCGTCTTCGAGGGTACGGACGATATTTCTTTTGGTTTACTTGTCTGGGCATGGTGGTCAAGTCCTCTCCTCATTTTGCTGCCAACTGTCAACATGATCGAGTGATGGGGGGGGGGGGGGGAGTTAGGACACCTAATGAGTGCTGACAGAGAGCGCGTAAAAGTGGTGTGACCCTCTATTGTTTTGCGAGACCGATGGCCACCGCTTCTCTCGCTCTCTATGTCCTCCATTCCCCTGACCTCTACGAATATTGGTATGAAAGTGAGAACCGATGAACTATCGATAACCCGTAACAGACACTCTTTTTCTGACTGGTCGAGCTTTCGGTCCTGAAGTTTCGGTCGTCTCTATGGCCATCTTTTAATCAGATGTTCGATATTCAGGGGATTAAGGAGACCGGAAACCTAGAGTTTCAGTGCATACTTTGCTTGCCGAAAATACACAGATAGTCATCAGCAAGAACAATAGTCTCAAATCTACGAAAACACATCGATGTGCTGGGACACCTGCATTCTGCATTGGTTATATATTGTAACGTTAGAACCAAGTTTTTCTTTTCTTCTGAATAACAGGCGAAACACGCGTGTCAAAAGGGAGATTTCTTAGATCGCTTCCTTAGATCCGAAACTCGTATTGGAAGTAGACGCTGCTACTGAGCATGCGCACCGCTAGCTTTGATTGCACAATTCGAGGAATCCTTTACGGAGGCTGTAAGCTAGCGGGATGGCGGGTGTGTTTGCAGCTTTCGGTGCCTCGTCAGCTTACAGGTTAACGGAGTGCACCTACACTCTTTCTTTTAAATACAATATTTTATTTTGACAAAGACTACCATTCCGAGCGTATGAGAAATGAAAAGTAGCTGCACAAACTTTTTGTAAAATATCAGAATATTTCTTTGGTGTTCTGGCAAAGTGTACGGAAAAAGTAACGCGAAAGTAATTTCTAACGTAACGAGTATCGTAATGCGTTACTTTTCAGCGAAAGTAATTAGTAACGGTAATCCACTACATTTTAGGCTCGGTAATTTGCAATTGTAATCAATTACATTTTTGAAGTAATGACAACAAGTCCGGTTCCTGGTTGCGGGGTGATTCGCGAAAAATGGCGGCCAGTCGACGCCATACTTGAGGCTTCTTCATCGTCGCAGCCGACGTCTTCGTGCTGGACTACAACTGCCGAGAGTCCGACGATGCCTCTTCGACTGTCATTTGAGGGAGGCCTGTCTTTCGAACATTTCGCACTTCATGTTTAACCCTTTTTGTTCTCCCGAGCGTTGTTTTCTTCTTTTATAGCATTCTCCGATATTCTCTTTAGAACCTTAGTTATGTTGTAGCGCGCCGTCTGTTCGGATTTGCTAAATATTGTGTAGTCCTCCGGTAGAACATTGGCTTTGTTGTTGTTCGATCGCTGCTTATGCGCCAATTCCCAATTTTTTTTCCAAGTAAATATGGATACGCTTTTTTTTCGAAACAATGTGTGTCCCCCCCTCAGCTCATTGCGTTTACCGCGACTTGGGCGCACGCGCCAACCGCACGAGCTAGTCATTTTGAGGACTGGGTGACCGCCCCCGGCCTCTACAAAGTTTCCCCGCTAAATTTAGCGATAAAGTTAACGCAATATTACCTATGCACCAAATCAGTTTCCCCGCTAAATATTGCAGAAAATGGATGTCACATGACCTGTTTTCCCGGGACAAAACAAAATTAGGTTCCCCGCTAAATTTATCAAAAAAATGTACGGTCCGTGCCTGGTTTCGTAACGGCGGGAGCCTAAACCAAATTTTTCCCGGCTAAATATGGCAGGAAAGCAATTTCAGGTTGACCAGATGACACATGACAAATTCAAGTTTCCCGCTCAATTTAGCGCAAAAATTGACGTCATGTGACCTATGCACACTCTGTTTCCCTGTTAAATATATGGGAAACATCTATGTCATGTGACCTATGCACGAATTCAGTTTCATTGATGAATTTGGCATGAAAATTGATGTCACATGACTTGGCTTCAGGGGCCTACAGAAAACTTCAGGTTCCCCGCTAAATTTAACGAAAAATGTACGGCCCATCCCGCGCTTTCGCGAAGGCGTGAGCGTAAACGAAAGGTATCCCGCTATATTTGGCGGGAAAATAATGTCACGTGACCTGATGTCACGGGACCTATAGACAAATTCAGGTTCCCCATGACATTTTGCGAAAAGAAGTACGTCACGCGATCTATGCACCAATTAAGTTTTTCTGCTAAATTTAGCGGAAAAATGGACGTCACGTCACGTGTGCACCAATTCAGTTTCCCCGCAAAATTTGAAGGGAAAACATCACGACCTCAAAATCATGTATTGATTAAGATCGTATCGGCGCTAAATCCACGCAATGTCAAGCAATCGTCATCGTCATATCGTCGAATGAGCAGCGCAGCTGCCACTGTCCAAGCGCATCACCTCGTGTGATCGTCGTGCAGTTTTCAGTCTTTTCGGTAGCTTTTTACCGCACATCGACAGAGGCTGTCAGACGCTAATATTTCATCGTGGCTCGTGCATGTTATAACTCTAGAACGCCGCTTTTTTCAGGGAGTTTTAGTAGACCGTTTCTGCAGCCCGCTAGGCAACCGAATAGCGCACCGTAATCCGCCACAAAACTTTGAACTATGCATGCAAGGCTGGCAGCGCGCATGCCTAACTGCGACGTTTTCTTTACGAATACCGAAGCGAAGGAGGAAAGCGATCTGATAAAAACTCCCTGCTGTCGCGCCTTGCGAGCGTTTAAGACGGTTTAAAACATAAAGATAAAAGCAGACGAACGCAGGTAATGGCGGACGCCAACGCCCCGCTTTCATGAGCGCGTCTTACGCGCTTTACAGGTGGTAGTAGAGAGTGTTCTGATAGCAGACGATGCCGTACGCTGGCGCGTGTCTGCTCGCACAAATAGCAGGTGTCAGAAGACCGACTAGACGAATCAGATGTCAGCACAGGGAGACAAAAGCCTTGCGAACGTGTTCAGCTGAGCAAACAAGCCAATCCAGTAGTAATGGGTGGGGCCACAATTCTTTAGGGAGGGCTCAAAACGGGTGCTGACCAGCGTTTAAGTTGCGTCTAGTAGCGTAAATATAACGCCAAATTGGTGTTTTCGTTAAAATAGTTTAACGCTTGTCAACACAAATGAGACTGTGCCCATTCATTTTTTGTGTGTATTTAAGCTGTGGGTAGCTATAAGCGAAGGTACTCATAAGCGGAACGAAGTCCAATATATCGGCTGGGTCATGCCTCGCACTCAACAGACGAGGAACAGCACATCACAGGCCTACGTGCCGCCCGGCGGCAGCACGTCTAAGCAGCGGTGTCTCCGACGGGGCCCTTCTTTACGGGGAAGTGGGTGGCAGCATGGCGTGCCGGCGAAGGGTTCTGTCCCCCGTCTAATCGATGGGCGGGTGCAGAGCGGCATCTGTGGCAGGCTCGTCTGGCCAAGGACTTCTTAATTAACCGGTCAAAGCAGGTTTAATGAATTTATGCCAGCTGAAAGCGCGCTGGTACAGCCTTTCTTGCTCTGGCGCGCACCTTAGGGGGAAGGTGCTTTTTTGCCTGGACTTTGTGTGTGGGAGGGAGCTGAGGGAGGCTACAAATGCTAGATTCCGCGGCTCCTCTTTTTTTTTGACAGTTTGCATGGGACAGCAGTATTATGTTCGGGCTCACGCTGTTTCTTTGGAAGCGATACGATGTCCCGGTGGCGCATTTGCTTCTTTGAGACGTAGCTAATCGACACTGTGCACGGCGGTTTTTACTTTTTGTACACGTGAGATCAATAGGTTTTGCCTCATAGGCTGTTACTTTTTTAATAAGTGATGAAATTGAATGATGCTACATTAAAATGAAGGTTAAAAATCTTTTTTTTGCCCCAGAAGCACATAACTTTCAACACAAGGCGATGAAATACTGCTAACTTTGCATTACGATTCGCATGCCGTCGGAGATAATTGAGGGCGGTTGTTGACGATACCAGCGCCGCGCTAGAGGAGCTGCAGTTTAAGATAGATTGCTTCATTCACCTTGTAGCCTTGACCTCGCGCCATCAAACTTTTGGCTTATTTCCAAGATAAAGAAAAATCTGAAGGGTACACAGTTTTCGACAGACGACGAGGTACCGATGCAGTGCGCCGTTGGTGTCGTCCCCAGCCGCCCCTAATCTTCTACGAAGGTATGCGAAGAGTAGTGCACAGGTATCGGAAGTGCATCGCCGATGTTACGTCTCCTGTGTAAGAGAAGATTTCGAACTTTAATTTGAATGTAATATCTCTCGATTCCATTTTTGAACGGAAAAAGGTTACAGACTATGAAACAAAACTTATTGATCACCGCATGCACATTGATACTTTTCATATCTTTGTCATACATTCCTTCTTTGTTGTTGAAAAATTTTGGCACCTTTGCTCCAGCGGGTTTAGATCAACATGATTCCTTTGCAAAAGGATGTGCAGAATTTAAGTCTTCTGGCTTATTCTTTAGCCTGTTTTCATGCTAAAACAAACAAACAAAAACACGGTTAAAGCACAAATGTACCGGAACTCACCTAGAATGAAGCCGTCTCTACTCTGCAGCACAGGACCGGCCTGATCAGACACATCAAATATTACCTCCACCAAATGACCTTCGAAAACCTCGCGAGCCTGTGGCTGAACCCGAAATTTCTGCTTCTGGCGGGAAGTTGCGACACAAAGGAAACCGTACTTGATCACTGCTTGGTGTACGATTCTTCAGCGTAACATCTTGATGTATCGTACGGATGGCTATGCTACGGCCCTTAGAGATCCTTCTAACTCCCTAAAATATTACCTTAAAACATATAGAAAAAAATAATAACGCCTGTCATTTTCACACTGTGTAAAATATTCTTATCTAACTTAAGACATGCGAGCGAATATATTTAAGTGTTTTGTTGCATAAATGTCCACTAAAAAGTTTGATTTAGCTGCTCACAATATTAAAAATAGCCCTTGAGCAAGCAGGCAAAACTTGCCATCTTGTTCTCACGTATTGGGGACGAGGAGCGACCATGACGCCCCAAGCGGTTAACTTTAGAACTACGCGGATGGGGACAACAAATACAATGATTCAGCGCTCGGCTGACATAACCGAGCGCGGCGTCAGCGTTCGGCTGGAGTTCGTGTTCTCCGGTGAGGGGGAGGAGGGGCTCTTTTGTTTCCACTCCGGCCTCCATGAACAATGCAGCATGCACGGTCCCAGCTCTGCACAAAGGCCGAAGTGGGTCAAGCTCGCATTCTGTGAGGAGAGATCTGACACTTAACGTCGCTTCGTCGATTGTTAGTATTTTTTACATTAAACTGAGCCCCGCGCTCTATTGTAGAAGATGACATGGACATGCCCATAAGGCATGTGGGCATGTGCGCAGGCCTTTGTTGAGTAAACACCAAGGATGAGGACAACAAAGGGGTTGTTGTTTCAGTGGTAAAAAACCTAGGAGTGTAATTTGAAGAGCATCTCACATGGAATCAGCATGTTGATATGACTGCCGAAAAAATCTCCAAAATTGTAGGTGTACTATCTAAATTACGTTATTTTATGCCTCAATGTATTAAGAAACTTTTGTACAACTCATTATTTTTCTCAGTAATTTATTATTGTTTTTTGGTTTGGGGGACGACGACTTTCTCCAACATAAACAAATTGCATGTAATCCAAAAACGAGCCATTAGAATCATAGCAAACATATCATATGATGCCCATACAAAGTCTGTTTTTGAAACACACAAAATACTCCCAATAGCTCAATTATATAACAACATTTTACTAAAACGGTACAATATGAGCATTAGGCAACATAATATGGCAATTTTAAATTTATCACATCTACAACGTAAGGTACACACACACGAAATACGTTCCACTTTTCACTGGATTATTCCACAAATACGTACAAATTACGGTCGTCAGATGCTTCGTTTTAACATACCCCCTTTATTAAATAATCTAAGTGTTGATTAGCATTTGCAAGTCACAGTATGTTCTTTTTTTTTTTTTTGCTATACCGCTCTTACAGTGTTTTGTTCGCAAATTTCAGACGCACCACAAATGTGAATATCTATTTTTGTTATGACGTGCCTCTGTTGCAGTGCCAAGTTTTTGTAGGGGGCGCAGGCCCTTAGTCAAGCCTTTTTATAGGCTTTTTGTCTGCGCCCCCAACATCTGTGCGATGTAGAATAAAGATTTGATTGATTGATTGAAAGAGTGCCCCCTATAGTTCGATCTCTTGCCCAATACCTACCGAACAAATGAATTATCGGTCGCGTTGCCATCGTGAACACGTGTTACACGAATAGCTAGCCTTGGCCCTAAAAAAATACATAATGACTCACTGTTTAGAGATGCTCACGGTTCTGAAAAGTCATGAGCCAGGTGTATATAACTGCGAGAGCGTCTGCAACAAAGAATATTTCGCTGAACAGCTTGGTAAAGTTTGAAGGTGCCATTGGGAGAGAATGAAATATGCCCCACTCTAGAAGAAAGGGTTCCTTTATCTAAACGCGCTCTGACAGGCGGGAGTAATCTTTGACAGGAAGGGCATGTGTAAATATGCATATTTTGTTTTTCTTTTTTTCTTTTGTTGCGATGCTTTATAAATACCGGGTTCTTGCAGTGTGTGTCTTTATTACGTTGTCCCAGGTGTCGCTGATCTTGCAGTCTTTGCTTAACTCATTTAGATAGCAGTAGACATTCTCAGTCAGGAAGTGAATATAATCTACAGGCGTGAACCGAGGCCCAGTCGTAATGCGTTTTTGCTAGAGATTTTTCTACAAACCAACATGAAGTGTTAAAAGGTTGACCCCTTTAACTACTTCGTTTTTAGAGCATGTTGCTAACGATAGCCTGTTAGAATCCACGTTGCATTAGAGCAATTTTTATGGCTTAACACGGCTGCTTTTAGTCGCCTTAAAAGTTGCAGCCTTTCCATAGCAAAAACAACGGTTTGAAATCAGTCCGGAAAGTGAAATCCGGACTAAAATCAAACCTGAGTCAAACCAGTGAGGCGGCTTCCGGTTTGCGCAAACCGTGAATTTTCGAATCCGGTTCAAAGTCAAATTGGAGGAATCCCGGACAGGCAAATTCCGGTTCGCTGAAACCGTGATTTTCCTAATCCGGTTCAAAGTCAAAATGGAGGAATTCCAGACAAATTCCGGTTCACACAAACCGTGGTTTTCCTAATTGGTTAAAAGTCATAGTGAAAGAAATCCGGACAGACAAACTCCGGTTCGCAAACACCGTGATTTTTGGATTCCGGTTAAACGTACAATTGAAGGAATTCCAGACACACAATAAGTGGTTCGAAGAAACCATTCCTTGCCACATTCGGTTAAAAGGCAAATTTGACGAAGTCTAGACTGAAAATATCCGCTTTGCACAAAACATACTTTGCCATATCTTGTTCAAAAGAAAATCGGATCAGCCGCCTGATGCCGAAGGCTTTCACGCGTACGGTTGAAACATCAAGTTGGAAACAATTCATCCCGATCCCGTACGGGCTGCATCGATTAGAGCTCAGAGCGCAGAAGACAATGAGCTGATACGCGGCGCCAAAAAGGCGACTTCACGGCGATTTTTGCGCAGGTCATCGCCATATAATTCCATCTAGCTTTTCTATGCACTCTGCAATACTTGTTCATTATTATGCTTAAACTGCATTTTGTGATTTTTTTTTAAATATACTCTTGATAACTGTCGAATAACCTTTTTTATATAATTTTCACCACATAAAACAAACAAAAATAAAAACTAACTCGATGCCACAGCAATATGTATGCACAATCGGAAAGGGTCATTTCAGTATCTTTGATAGCTTTCCTGCGGTCTCCTTGTTAATGCCTTAATAATAATAATAATAATCCTTTATTTGTATCATGCCCCAGAACAACCTATTGGTTACAGTGCGGTGGCACATAAAAAGTTTAAAAAAGGGAAACAAAACGCATGAAACAGTACACAATCTCAAACGACATATGCTCTCCAATTAATACATTTCAGAAATTAGAAACCAAAAATATGCATATCAAGTAGTCGTTTTAACGCAGAAAATTTTAAAAAAATATGCCTACATGTGTCGGAAATTCATTTAAACAAATTTGCATTCGAGCCAAAGGGGACGGTCTCGTTTGGATAGATGTATAAAACACGCTTGAGTTTCTAACGACACGGGCCAGTGAATGAAGTTTAAAGACGACACAAGATTGCTATCTATTTGGCCGTGAACCACTTTGTATAAAAATATAATGTAACGAGCAATTCTTCTTTTTGAGAGGTTCTGTAGTATAAATCGCTTCTGAACTCTTTCCATCCGAGCAGTGCTCGTACAAGGGAACAATACAATCGAACTACGCACTTTATATTTGAAGAATCATGCGTCAGACGTGATATCATCCCCATTGTTCTAAAGGCAGAAGCAACAATTTGTGTAACATGATATGAAAAGGTAAGATTACTATCGAAATAAACACCAAGGTCACAAACTTGTTCCAAACGTTCAATAGTAGAATTGCCGATAAAATATTGATGTAAAATTCTTTCGCGTTCTCTACACATAGAGAGCACTTTACTCTTATCTGGATTGACCAGCAAAAAGTTACGTGAGCACCAGTTTGAGATACGTAATACATCTTCTTGCAAAAGAGCACAATCATCTTCCGACCGGATTCTAAGATAAAGCTTAATATCGTCCGCAAATAAGAGCAGTTTCGCATTTTGTATGCACAATTCTATATCACTGATGAATATAAGAAAAAGTAGCGGCCCCAAATTCGATCCCTGAGGGACTCCCGAAGTTGGAGTAAATAAATCCGAGAAGCTATTCAAGATTTTTATTCTACTCTTCCTATCCGACAGATAACTATAAAACAAGTTTAAAAGAGACGACGAAACGCCATATAAAGAGAGCTTATACAAGAGTAAGTCATGATTTACCTTATCGAAGGCTTTTGATAAGTCAAAATAAACAATATCAACTTGCCCACGTGCAAGAACAAATGGGACAGTATACTCAAAGAGAGAACAAAGGTTCGTTTCTACTGAACGCCCTTTTATAAATCCATGCTGAACGGTGCTTAGTTTTCGACTAAAGTAAAAGGAAAGACGTGCATGTAAAACAATCTCAAAAACTTTTGAAAAAGAACACAACAAAGACACTGGGGCGGTAGTTATCTATCCTAGATGCGTCACTGGCTTTGTGTATTGGCACTATCACTGACCTTTTCCAAAGACATGGGAAAACACCATTTCTCAGTGATAGGTTAAATATCTGCATAAGTAAAGGGGCAATCAATTCAGCGCATCCTTTAATAATAAAGGTAGGCATTGTATCATCTCCCGCTGACTTCTTTGGTTTTAATTTTTGAATTGCCTCTAAAATTTCATTTATATCAACCTAACTAAATGTGGAAATGTCGTTACAACCAGTAGCGCAGATTGAAGACTTGCTTTTGATTTCTTCCTTGGAATAGCATTCACGAAAGTAAGTTTGGAATATATTCGCTACTTTTTCAGGATTTGTAACATAGTCCATATCAGTACGTGAATAAATATTTCTTGCTGACTCTTTCGTGTGCTTCCTGACAAATTGCAAGAATTTATCAGGCTCACGGTAGAGACTATTTTCTATTGATTTTTTATAAATGAATTGGTCATGTTTAAACAGTTTTTTTACAAGCGCTCTGTAAACACTGAACTTTATGTAGCGTAACTCAATGCCAGTTCTTTTAAATAATTTATGCTAGTGTTCTTTTTTACGCATGTAACGTTTCAACTCCCTCGAGAACCAAATCTGGTATTTAGAAGGCTTAGAGAATCGCTTTGGAATGAACGCATCGATTGCATTTTTCACTATCTTCGTCAAGGACTCAGTCGCAGAATCTACACAGTTATCATGAAGAACCGTTGACCGGTTATTATCACGAAGGAACGTATATATACATAAATAATCACCCTTATAATAGTCATATCTGGTTAAATTTTATCTGTCACGAGACCTCACCGGTAAAGAAAAACATACGATCAGGGGCGGGTGAAAAACGTCAGGTTGCACAAGGGTATTGCTAACTGACAGGACACTGTCTATGGGGCAGTTTGAAAGAAAAAGATCAAGAACATTCCCGGCCGTGTTCCTGAAATGATTATGCTGAGTTAGACCATTCAAATTAATGAAATCTACTAGACGTGACACTTTTACTACCGTTTGATTATTTCCACTACTGCTTATACCAGTCGACCAGTTTTAAATTTCGAAAAATCAATTTGCTCTTTAAGCGCTTGTAAATGTTTCACGAACACACTCAATTCCGAGAGCGGAGGAAAGTAATAGTTTCCAACGAGGTAATTAAACCCATCGCGTGATAATAATTCAACCCATACGCACTCTGCATAGGTTTCCAAATCTAACCTTCTGCATGATTTAATGTTATCCCGCACGGCTGTCAACACCCCCCCCCCCCCCCACCACCAAATTTCTTCCCGGTTGCACCGTAATCCATGTCCCTTCGATAAACACGGTATGATGTTGGAAAGTAACTGGTGCTGGAAATTTCTTCCATTAGTTAAAGAGAAACCAGTAGTTAAACAGAACATGTCAAAATTAGTAGAACCAACAGTTGACATACAGTCATCTGCTTTCCTTCTCAAACCGCGAGTGTTCTGATAATAGCATTTAATATTTTGATTAGTCATCAGTACTGTTTGGTAGTGACGTTCACGTCATATCAAGCTTTCCGAAAAACTGGTGAAAGATACACCCCTCGGGCCAAATGTCTGGGTTATTAATGGTTTCAAAAAGGTCTTGTTCAACCGAAACATGAAAAGAAGAGTAGGAGGGAAAGTTTGTTCTCAGCTTCGTGCAGCTGACAGTTTTCCCCCGTAGGACAGGTTCAAGAAGCGAATTAACATCCTCAACTGTTGTCTCGGTGCCAAATCTAATTACGAACAACGCCTTTTAAAAAGGGGGGCGAGGTGCAATGGTCACCTTGGATGATTTCGATGTTCAAACTGAAGGCTTCTTACGTCGTCAAGGTCCCACTATAGTTTAGCCTTCGTCGTCGGTCACAAATGGCCT
Organism: Ixodes persulcatus; assembly: GCA_013358835.2. Lineage (NCBI taxonomy): Eukaryota > Metazoa > Arthropoda > Arachnida > Ixodida > Ixodidae > Ixodes > Ixodes persulcatus. Next base: position 331,335 of record JABSTQ010010438.1, read on the forward strand.
AGAAGTTTGTTTAAGATGGTTCACACTGCTCGTGGCACGGTCTTCGTCGTTTCCTTTGCTGTCAGAACTTTGTTTCGTCGACACGGGACCCATGCTGGCGATGTTCCAAGTTAGGCCTTCCGCATTCAATCTCGAATTTGTTGTTTTGTGTGCGACCTGATTCCATCCCGATGATGCGGAAGCGCTGTAACTCAGGCTCGGTTGATTCAGATCAGGCCCTCGCTTGGCAAGTTTCTTCCGTAACTCGGTGACTTCGGAACGTCGATGGTTATTATCCGCTCTTAGGCATTTCATTTAAGCGATAAGCACGTCTAACTTGACGTTTATCTTTTCCAGTACGGATTCCTAGTATTTCGGCGAGTATGAGGTGTTTAATTTTATAATGGTTTCACAGGCTGATTCGCTGTTCGTTTCAGACCCCGACACGCCGGACGTTTCTTCACGATTAGGCTTATCGTCACTGCGGTTCCACCGGGTGCAGGCGTTGCATTTGTACGAGCTCTTTCCTGAGGCCATAAAAATGTTATACTCCTCAAGGTCTACTCTAATACAATGGTAGTGGAATTTCGCCTTGCAGCCACCCAAACACGCGAGGAATTGATGCTTACCAGCAATTTTCTTGGAGCAGCTTCCACACACGCCCTTTCTTGTCGCCATATTGGAACAAGATGGCGGCAAGGAAGGGCGTGCTCAACATTTTATGCTCAACATTTTATTATGGTGCACATGCAGGCAATTTCATGGGCTTTCATCAATATAGGTATAAAATGTGAGTGTCCTCGCCAACACGCTTGCTGTAGTGGAGACAATACTAGCGGTGGTTTTTGTGACAATATAAAATTCTTTTACAAATAATGCTACACGACCTTTTTGTGAAAGACCTTGCACCTAATTATGCTCTTAAAACAAAAACAAAAAAGTTGCTGGCCGGCATCGGTATTTTGCTATCTTTGAGGGCCAGTATTTACATAGAAGTTAAATGAATGGCCGGCATCGGCGCTTTGCTGTTCAGGCTGGCGAGCCCCGTCATGGAAGTTGCGTTTACTGACCGGCATCGTTTTATTTTTTCGCCTTTTTCACTATGCAGTCAAGTCATTGAAATTTTGACGAACTGCAGCAATTCATGAATAGCGAGTGGAAATGTTTGCGTTGATCAATCCTTCGTAAATTATTGCCGACGCTGGCGTATTTGATCCGAGCTTGGCAAGGCTGACGTGTTTTATCGCGAAAACGAAAGAAAAAACAATGCGGTGAAGAAAATTTGCAGTCCAGGATTTGAGAATCTGACCGCCCATGCCACTAAAAATAATTTTTACAACGCCAAACGATACTTTTTTTAGGAAGCTAGTTTAATCCGGTGGTATACGCACGTGTTTGGCTCTGATAAAGAAATAAAAACAATATAACGGAGCCTAAAAATAAAAAAAACAGGTGGCATGATTGAGCACGTGCATTGAGTTACAAAAACAATAATAAACATTACTTTCCAGAAACTAGAAAAGTAAGAGATATGTTTATTGCTTATGACGCTACGAGAGCGTGAAATTTAGTGTGAAAATGTGCTATTTCAGGCAGGAATTGACTCTTTTCTGTAGTAGTTACGATCAATTCGCTACAAATAAACGTTGCAAAGACAAAAGCCGTGCTTTTTCGTCCCAAGAGCAAACTTGTAAATATCACCAAACATATCGTAATAAATTCAACCAGGATTGAGATCGTCAATGCTTTTAAACTGCTTGGTGTCACGTTTTCCGAAAATATGTCTTGGGACGATCACATCCATTATGTTACCTCAAAGTTATCACAGATAGTCGGTATCCTAAACCGCAACCGCTATGTACTGCCAACAAACGTTAAATTATTAATATATAACTCCTTGTTCTATTCCCATTTAATTTACGGCCACCTAGTCTGGGTAAGACGACATTAACAAATCTTGATAAAATAAATTTTTTGCAAAAAAAAAAGCCGTGAGGGCAATCGCCAATGTAGAATATGATCATCCTACAAGCCAATCTATTCAAGAAGTTTCACATTATTAGTATATATTCTCTCTACGACTACAGACTTTCCACTACTCTAAAAGTGGGAAGAAATTAGAAATACTAGCTTTCTAGTGAGCCTTGGACGCCTTTCCAATATGTTCATCCTTATACCACTCGTTCTGCGAGCTGTTGGGAGGTGGTCACTCCCAGAACGAACTACGGAACACAAATGCTCAGATACACTATTCCGAAATTATTAAATTTATTTCCCGAACAAAACGTTCGATTGGGAGAAATTATCTGTCAAGGATATTCGGACCGTTCTGTTTGATGTCGATCGTGTGCATAAATCCTTTTCTTCTGTTTTTATTAGTTATGTCGCGATTGTATCACGTTTTTTTTTCTCTTAAAAAATAGAAAGTGCCAAAAAGTTACCCATCCTGGGAATCAGCCTTAACACAGTGTGTGATGACGAAGGTCTTTTCTGCTATCCTTTCTATAGCTTGTGCTCTGTATTTATTTTATACTGTGAGTATCACGCTGCTCTGCTGCTTGTAGGCGGTCGGGTACCTCGTCAAGCTGTTTTCTACAGCTTTTTGTCCCTGATCGCCACCATAAAAATCTAATGGTGAAATAAACGATTATTATTATTATTATTATATAACAGAAATATTTCAAATGTTCACATAGCCAAACTATATCTGTCTCTTTGAAAGATGCTGGGATTTATAAAGGAAGAGAATAAAGAGGGCTCGTGAGGCGGGTCAAGCTAGCGCGCGCTCAGGACGGGAGCGGGTTAGAACGGTCGTGGACACCAGCGAAACGGTTGTCTCTTCTTGAGTCTCCACATTGGCGCCCAACGTGGGGCTGTTCACAGGTGGGCGAAGTCGGCGTCTCGTCCAAGTCGTCGTCATCGAAACTCGAAGAGAGGTGCAAGGCAATGTCTGCCATTATTAGTAACCTCCAAGGCTGCGGCGTAGAGTCCGAATCTTGCAGCATTGTCCTTGAGGTCTCAACAGAGCTGCTCCTTTTTCTAACTGGCCTCAGTCTTTGGGGTTGCCGAATGTCCTCCATTAGCCGGTCATGCACGGATGTTTCCTGACGCGGTGCAGGCTTGAGTTTTCTTCTGGAGGCGGGAAACAGTGGAGGTCTTGACCGAATAAACTCTAATATCAACGCATGGGCATCTTTCTTCACTCTTGGTGGAAGATCACCATTCACCATGACTTTGTTCAATTTGTACGTCCTAGAGCGAATGTCGTCCAGCAACATTTCGTAAGGCGTAAGCTCGTACTCCACAGGGTGTAGGTGTGCTTTTACATCCACTTTTTTCAACTTGACTCCTCGCCGCAGCTCACGGATGACCTGCATCCAGAGCATGGCCTCGATTACTTTGGCAAGCGTGAGGCCGGACCGATGCGAGGACCTCCCGGCGACGCCATCGCCGCCACCCGGATCGTCTTCCCCGGAGTCCTCCTCGATGCCCTCGTCGTTGCACTCCTCCTCGGTGGAGTCTTCGTCGTCTTCCTAGTCCGAGCTGAGGGCGCCATCCAAGCTGTCGTCCGGGTCCGCTGAAGTCATCCGGTCCACGAGCATCTCGAACGGTCGACTGAGCAGATGCTCCTCGTCTGTCCGGAGTCCGTGTTCCAGGGCGTGGAAAAGCACAACGCCGAGGCTGCACACGAGCTTGTACTCCGTGGTGGCAATGGCGCGTGTAGAAGCGGGACCCAGGTCGCGCACCGTCGAGCTGTCTACACCCCCGTACTTGTGGATCCTGAGCTGACTGGTGTCTGTCAGACAGTAGCATCCGCGGAGTGAAGCTGGTCTCACAATTAACCCGTCAAAAGTGCAACTTGCATCACCGAAAGTGGAGCTTCTTGGCTTCGTGGTTGACCAAGGATCACTCCAGCCGCAAGAAGAGAAGCTCAGAGCAATTATAGAATTTCCCCAGCCACGAGACAAAAAAAGTTTACAACGGTACCTTGGCATGGTGGGATTCTACCACGAGTTTATTGCCAACTGCGCTGATTTGGCCCGGCCCCTTCACCAGCTCTTACGCCGGGAGGTTCCATGGACCTGGACTTCCACTCAGGAACAAGCGTTTAAAGCGTTAGCAAGGGCTATTGCTGATACTGCATCTCTGAAACTTCCTAATCTCAATGCTCCATTCGTCCTCCAAACGGATGCCAGTGATTACGGTATAGGTGCAGTACTACTCCAGGAACATAACGCGGCGTTGCCGCCCGTTGCATTCGCGAGTCATACTCTCAGCGCGGCCGAATGTAACTATACGGTAACTGAAAAAGAATGTCTAACTATAATACTCGCTTTGAGAAAGTTTGACATGTACCTAGATGGAGCGACCTTTACCATCCAGACGGACCATCAAGCATTAACATGGCTGAAAAACCTTAAACACCCCGCTGGACGCCTCGCTCGCTGGGCTCTAGCCTTACAGAAATATGATTTTTCGATTGAATACAAACCAGGAAAGTTCAATGTCGCAGCAGATGCTTTGTCGCGAGCACCCCTACCCCCCCCCCCCCCCGAAAGGCGGATGACACAGCGGAACTCGTTGCTGTTGCCGAGACTGAAGTCTCCTGGGGTGTTTCTGTGAGTCGGGACGAGCTACGAGAAGCCCAGCAAAAAGACGACATGTGCCAAAAGGTGTCTCGGTGCTTAACTCAGCCCAATCAAACCGATGGAAACGGGACGGATGGGTCGGTAGACGCATATGTGCAGAGCGAGGATGGACTCCTCCTTCGCTACATACCGCAGGCAGACGAAGCCGACCCTACAACGCCCCCTTTTCGTGTGGTTGTACCCCGTGCATTAAGACAAACTTTCCTCCGGTATTTTCTTGACAGTACGCTAGCGGGCCACAGCGACGGCCAGAAAACCTACCAGAAACTGTGTCGCGTTGCCACTTGGCCGAGGATGCGCCAGGATGTTCTCCGCTACACACGCAGTTGCCTACGTTGCCAACAAGCCAAACCCAGGGGCGGTAAACCCCCTGGTCTGATGCAGTCAGTGGAAAGTCGTTTTCCCTGGGAGATTGTTTCATGTGACATAATGGGTCCCTTTCCACGCAGCCCCAAAGGAAACAGGTATCTCCTGGTAGTCACCGACCACTTCTTAAAGTGGGAGGAGCTTCATCCTCTCCGCCAACTGAGTTCCAGGACGATTTGGGACAAACTAAGGGACACCTTCACCCGCTTCGGGTTTTGTTCCCAATTAATTTCCGACAACGCATCCTACTTCACAAGTAAGGTTTTTGAGGACTGTTGCACAACACTGGGCATCCAGCACAGGTGCACCACTCCTTACCACCCTCAAGCCAACATAGCTGAGAGGGTCAACCGGAACCTCAAAGCAATGCTAGTGGTATACACCGAGAGACACAAAGACAGGGACAATTACATCCCGGAAATGGCTTTCGCCACTCGAACTACGGAGAACCGTACGACAGGGTTCACACCTTCCCAAATTGAGGAGTTTCAGCGAATATAGGGGGCGCTCCGATCGATCCAACATGGCGGAAAAAAGGGGGATAGATTCGCGACGCCCGTAGACCGGTAGCGTATAAATTAAACAAATCACGCGGTTCTCTGTTTGTTGCCGTGTGCGAGACGATCACCGCTTCAAGCAAGACCTACCGTGATGATACAAATGAAGTGGTCAAGCCAGTCGAAGGCAAGAAATCTTACCATAGTCAAGATATGTGTGCAAGTGTTCGACGTGAGCTCTCACGCTGGTGCAGCTGTCATCAAGTTGAACAGAATGTACGCGGGTCCAAAGAAAGGTACAAACCAAATATGTTCGCGCGTTGAAACTATGACGCGTACTTTATCTAAAACTAAACTTATCGGTTTGTGGCTACTAGCATTTTCGTTGACGTTGCTTAGATGATGCAACCATTCAGGCCTCGCATTAAAAGGTGTTGCGAACTCTTCGGTTGTTCTAGTTAATTGCTCTAAAAAGCGGTTGGATGGAAAATATGACAGCTACAGCATACAAGGGACGATTGAGGTCTTTATCCTGCGTTCTATGTATATTGCGATCAGCTGGTCGCCGATCGTCCTGTTTTTACGCATAAAGTAAACAAGCCCCGGAAGCGCCAATCTCATTTCTATGTATACAGTACTTGTGCACCCCTACAAGCCTCCTTTTGGCTCTTGTGGAAAGCTTTATTGTAATAGCAATAGTCTCATCGGTCGTTCGAGTTGTATGTGCCACGGTAATATCAGCTGTGTGTGATCTGCTAAGTCTTTATTAAATGCCAGGAGAACAAAGGTAAAGCTTTTTTAAGTTTTTTTTCTTTTTACAAAACAGGGCAAAGCTTCTAAAACAATAACAACCTAAGCTGATATTTAAGTGTGCTGAAGAATGAATGGCAAAAGGTGCTTATGCTAAGTGGTAGATGTACACAGTTGCTTTTCTTTTTGCCTCTGCATTGTAAATTGGAAGATATGTGCCAGCAGAAGACACGTGTATTTTTGAAAATGTCTTTTATTCGGGCAAAAATAGGTTTTCATACACAACCGAAGAGTTCGCAACACCATTTAATGCGAGGCCTGAATGATTACATCATCTAAGCAACGTCAACGAAAATGTTTGTAGCCGCAAACCGATAAATTTAGGTTTAGATAAAGTATGCGTCATAGTTTCAGCCTCAAACGCGCGAACATTGTTGATATGTACCTTTCTTGATGACAGCTGCACCAGTGTGAGAGAGCCCACGTCGTCGAACACTTGCACACATATCTTGACTATGGTATGGCAGGTTTTCTTGCTTGAAATGGAGATCATCTCGCTACGACTTGCTACGACCACCCACCGCAGCGATGCAGGTGTCGAAGGGGCACAATGCAGTCAGTCGCCGTCACCCGACGCTGGTCGTTTGGCATTCACGGCTTTCCGCCCAGGTGCTTCGTTTGTACTTGGCACCGAATGTTATTTTCTGTGCTTGTGTGTGTGCTCAGTGACTGGATATGGGCCTCAATAGCAGTTATTCAGGCTCAGCAGAGCGTTCGCCGAAGAACTTCTGAAAAAAAATGCCACCCAGGAAAAAAAGCACGAAGACACAACGCACCAGCTTGGCGGACTATGCACTGGGTGTGGAAATCAGGCCCTGCGGATTATACAATAAATGCAAACTATCTAAATAAAACAAAAAATTTCAGGCTCAAATTGGCTTCTGCGGACTCTACGCCTGGACACTGGTGCCTGTTATTATGCATTGTGTGTTCACTGCTGTTTGTTGCGACTTGAGACTGCCTTCCTGTAATGATGCAGAGGGGTCAACTGAACCTTGAAATAAACATATTTAAGCACATCCATGTCCCTTGAAGCCAGATGGTCAGGGAAAAGGTCTGCCATTACCTAATTTGCCAACAGCACACCAATGGTCACGATCAAAACTCACAGGGTCAAAGGGCAGTTTTCCACCACAATATTTATTGCCGTGTAATCACCAATTTGGTACATTAAAAACCTTGAGGCTTTAGCCTCTAGCACACCCATTCTGGATCAGCAAAGCTTTTATGCTGTAGACCTGCATCATCACATAAGCATGTTTCTTATCAGTCTTAAACGTAAAACGCTAGTTATGGAATGAAATTCTCATATCACATTTTTAGCAAACTGAATGGTCCCACCTGTTACACTTTTAGCTTTGGAAGTAAACCAATTCACAATACCACCAGTGGCATACATCGTGCCAAGCATTAGTGCCGCATGTGGCAGCAACATGTCTTAACTAGGGAAGCCAACCTAATCGATCGGGTTGATTGAAGCACCTAGATACGGGAGAAATTATCAATCAAAGAAGGTCACTCGAAAGGGAAGCTTTCTTGCTGAACGAACATGAATGTTTATTGGGCGTTCCGCAATGTAAGGCCGAAGACATTCACTCCGTGATCGGTACAGAAGCATTTGCTTAGTAGTCGGGGGTGCGTGATAAAAACAACAAAAACAAATGTGGATTATAAACAAGGTACATGTTATAAACGCGATAGATTCGCCTTTGCACGGAGTACTTACACTTAAAACCGTGTCAACATAAAGCGACTATGGCCCACCTTGCTAGCAGCAATCTTAAAATTTATCCGTGTAGTCGTCAGGCCCGTGCACCAACCGAAAGCGTTGCTGCAAGCCCCTCCGCAGTCAACTTTGAGTCGCTGTTGAGTCTGAAGGACTGCTCTATGAGGTCCATATCCAGCCACTGAGCACACACACACAAGCACAGGAAATAATACTCGGCTCCAAGTACAAACGAAGAACCCGGGGCGGAAAGCCCGGAATGCCGAACGAGCTGCGTCGGGCGACGGCGACTGACTGCGTAGCACACAGGCACACAGGTTGCGCTCCTTCGACGCCTGCATCGCCGGCATCGCTGCGGCCGGTGGTCGTAGCTAGTCGTAGCGGATTGTGTCACCTCCGTTGCTCGTACCGGAACACTAGAGCCGCGTAATATTCTTGCTGCCGAAGTTTATAAGCCTACGTTCGCGGCCGACGCCTTTACACAAAGCCAACGCCCAGCGAAACTATCCCCCTCTTTCTCTTTCGGCGACCGGCCACCAGGGCGGCGACTCCGTCGCTGAAACTCCTCAATAAACTTCGGACGCGAGCTGCGATTTCCCCTCGAGAACAGCTTTTCTGACGACAATAGGGGACCAAACACCTCGTACGCGAGATTGTCTGAACATCTTCGTGATAAAATCACCGACGCTGTGCGAGTGGCTCGACAAAATATTGAGTTAGAGCAGCTCGATCAGAGGAACTAATATGACCAAGGCAGGAGACCCCTAGAATTTTCAATAGGAGACTGCGTTCTCCGGCGCGTGCACCCGCTTAGTAATGCAGCAAAGGGGTTCGCGGTATCACTCGCTCCTCGCTGGGAAGGTCCCTTGGAAGTTGTTTCGCGGGTATCACGTTTGGTGTATAGGTTACGACATGTCGAGGACGGGTCGTTAACTGGACCCGTTAACATTTGTGATCTGAAGCCACTTGTCTCTAGACATGTCTCCCTTTAGGGATGTCCTAAGGAACACAGTCCCCTGTCGATTTCTGCCACACGAAATATCGTTGCTCATGGTTATTTTCTATCCAGGCATGCCACCTCGACGCAGCAACACCCATTCATTCAGGCGATCTCGGAGCCGCTCCCGATCCCCCCTACGCCCCCAATTCAACCCACGGTGCACTCTCGCCGCGCCGGGCGACATAACCGCCGTCAGCAACCGCCACGCACTGCCGAGGCTGCCACCTGGTGCGTGATAGAGGCCGGGCGAATGGTCACATTCGCGTCCCGGATGGCCTGGGAACACCAACCTCAAGTGCCACAAGGAACTACACCAGAGGACGTTCCCCATCCCTTCCGGTGACGGACACTGACGGAGCGCTGTGCTGCAGATCTGCCCGCCGCCTACGACGATGAAGAATACGCCGACATCTGTGAACTTTGCCGCGTCCCACTCATTTCATGCGAACAACATCATCAAGGAGCACTTCACCACGACCGAGAAGACCGCCAGCGGGCGCTGGTGCGGGCTGGATCACGGGCCCTCACACCTGCCGACATCGAGGCCGCCCTCCTTATTGTTGGCCGTGCCTGCCCCGAACGCACCACATCGGACTCTGTACCCTCTCAAGCAAAACTAATACTCAAACCGTTCCGCTACGCCCACATAGAAGCCATCATCAAATTCCGGCGCGACAATAGACCATTCTGAAGACGAGGGGCGGACACCGCCCATCACCAAGGCCTCACCGACCACCCCCCCCCCCCCCCGGCGAGTCATGACCAAGAAAGTACGTCTGTCCTGGCCACCCTGGCATCACTTGCAAATAAGGCATCATAAACTCTGTATTACTATACACTCTCTCAACACTCATCGATGTGCATCTCCTTCCGTCATCTGCTCGACGACGAAGAAGTAGCAAGTCTCTCCGGATCTTCCTAACGGAACGTTGAGGCGGTGGCTCCGAAGACGAGCTTAGACGTGACTTTACAGGGCTCTGCTTGTCCGCTCCTCCTGAAGGCTCATTTTCCAAGGGCGGTGCAAAAGAGAAAGAGCCGCAGCAGTTGGGTCGACCAGTTCGACTGTTACTTTGTGCCGAAAGCAATGACGGCCTCGTGGAACCAGTGATGGTTCCGTCAGGATGCTTCGATGGTTCTCTAGCAGTTCTCTGATGGTCTGACAACTACGCAAGGCAACGTCATCTCTGTATCACGACCCTCTTTCTCGACGCTCATTGACTTCTATTCCCTTCCGTCATCTGCTCGACGACCAAGAAGCAGCAAGTCTCTCCGGATCGTCCAAAAGCGGCGTTGAGGGGGTGGCCCCGAAGACAAGCTTAGAAGTGGCTTCACTGGGCGTCTGCTCTGGGAGGGGACCAAAGAAAACCACCCGATTAAGAAACTCCCCCCCTCCCCCCCCCCCCCCCCCCGAGAGGGGCAATGATGTGGTGATTTATAAAGGAAGAAAATAAAGATGGCTCGTGAGGCGGGTCAAGCTAGCGCGCGCTCAGGGCGGGCGCGGGTTAGAATGGTTGTGGACACCAGCGAAACGGTTGTCTGTTCTTGAGTCTCCACAAAGCTTATGTCATACGACATACCGCATCAGAGGAACGCGAACATAAATTTTTTTTTTTAAGACAAAAAAGCGAGAAGCAGCAATGCGCTGTGGATGTTCACACTGCCATTTACGCTACGAAAAATAAATGTTACAACGCCGAACGACACCACTTCTGAAAGCTAGTTTAATTATCCGCGCTGTACTTGGATCTCAGGAATAAAACGTTGTATAGGCCTAATAAAACAGTAAAACTGACGTGACACGCGGGGGATAGCACTGATCTACCAGAATAAGAATTAAATACAACTTTCCACAAGTCAGAAAATTAAGAGATGTGCTTAATACGTAGCCTATGACCTCAGCTAAATTACTGCCTTAAAATAGCGGTATTTTTGTTTCAATAGTGGGCGAAGATGACCGCTTTCAGAAAAATTTCAGCTGCATCACTGTGTCCGTTTTACCACTTACACATTTTCCCATTTTGCTCGCAATATGCTAATTATTATTGTTACATTGTTTTCTTCGTTGAAAGGACTTGCGCTGTTTGCCTACTACACTGACTCACATATTAGCACGGATGGAGTGAATTATCCCGGCAAGACAATAGGGCCACGGGTTGTGCATTGCAACAATTCAAACTTGAACTCGCACTTTTTATTTTCACCTTCTGCGTGATTGTTACCCTAAAGCACGGTGCCGACGACTGCAAAAACACGAAAATATTTAAAATAATAAAACGAATTAAAAAAGGTGAGAAAAATATTTAGAATAATAAAAACTAATACAAAAAGGTGAGAATAATATTTAAAAAAGTAAAAACTAAAACAAAAATAAAAAAAATAAAAAAGAATTATGCCCACCGCTATACGAACAACGACCACAGGGTCAGCAAGACGGCGCGTTATCCAACTAGGCTACTGACCCCGTCAGTCTCTGCTCGCTTTCTAGAAGGTTGCACGTCTGCTGAATTTGTTTCGAACTATTGTACTCTTAGTTTCGTATTTAATATTTTGCTATGTATTTCAGTACTTATTTATAATACTGTGGCAATATTAACATGCGCAATAATTGGTTATTACTGTATATTTTATGAGCTTTTTAATGCGGCATGTTGATTGTTTTATTTCAAACGTGTTGAAGATACAAATACAATCTCATCGGATGAACGGCCTATGTTTCGCACGTTTTGCCGGCCGTGTGCGTTTGAATGCCTGTGTTCACGACCAACTAACGGTCCAATTTCCCGATTAGTCGTGATGCGTGGAGTTTCTCTTAGTTTCAAATATGTCCGAAAAATACGGAAGCGACTGTGAGACGTGGAACTACGTCAGATCTGCTGTACAACCAAGATCATGGCACGAGGTCCGAAGTAAGTTTGTTTCTTTCTTCGTTAGGGCTAGATTATTTCCTGCGTTCAAAAGGTTTGTTATTGTCTGTAGATCGCTTGCCTTTACCAGTATTACTATTTGTGCGCGAATGGTGTTATGCGAGGCTGTTTTTCTTCTTCTTTCCCGATGCAGAGGCTCTGTCTTCGCTCACGGTCCATCAGTAACGGCGGAACTTTTTGGGACACGGAAGGGGGGGGGGATTGATTGATTGCCTCCCTCCCAGGGTTGCCAGGTGTCTGTGCTCTGTCCCGCAAAATTTCTACAAGATATAGCCCAAAAATAGCCAAATGTCGATCCCAAAAAATAGCTCAAAAATAGCCAAAAAAACTGACCATTTGAAACGTTTGTTTTAAACACAAAAGACGACATAATACAATTTTGCACATGAAATAGAAATATTCACACTACTAGCATCACTTGTTCGCAGAACCAACGGCTAGAACACGGGTGCTTCACTACGGACAAAACGGAACACGTATCGTCCCCCCCTTTTTTTGTCCCTAGTCTTTAGGATTTTAGAACATAAATAATGAACACCATGTTGTGTGCTCTGCAACGGTGCCGAAATTCCTCAGAAATGGCGTCGCTTGCAAAGTTCGGCTAACTTCCTGAAACGCTTGTGCGAGCGAATGTCAACATACCTTTAATGGCGAACTCCGCCGGTTTTTTGAGCAACCTAATCCAAAGGCATAATCTGAACGCGGATGGCTTTCTGATTCCGAAATGCCATCTCGCTCTCTCGGATTCACTCTAGTTAATTAAAAAAAGTGATATTTTGTTTGCTGCGGAAACCGAAACATCGTTCTCCCTAGTTTTTCCCCAGTTTTCCCCGCCACCCAAGCGTGACGTCACAAATGTGCAGCGAGGCGCGCGGCCGGAAATCGGGTACGCTCGCGGCCGCCTTTCTCGCGTCTAAGAGCAAGAAAACCTGGGCGTTCGTGCTATCTGAAGTTGATAATTATCTAAATTTGCACGAAGTATGACCTTGACCTATAGGATAAACTATGAGAAAGTAAAAAAAAAATAAAATAAAAACGGGAGCAATTGGAATTTTGATCAAACCGTTTTTGCAACTCGGTATGCTCAAGCCGCCGCTCGCTAGTTTCGTGATATCGCAAGTAAATCCGTTCTATTTTTACTAGAAGATGGCTGGCGAAGAAAGGTCGAAGAGTCACGCAATACATTTTTAACAAATTGCCAAAGCACCGCGGAAAATGCTAGGAATGTAGGTACAGATGCCCCACACGCTCGTATAACCTGAAGGAACTTGCGAATTTCTCTAGAAAAGTTACAGTTGCAGGCGCCAGCACGTGTAACTACCCTTGTGGCAAGAATATGCTCGGTGCCTAAGTAATTTAGCAAAAGATCTATAAACCATTTCTGAAAAGCGCTTCTGGTCGATGCCATTTTCAGCGTTCGTGCGTGTGGTGCGTATATATTGCTGGCCTTCCAAAGCGACGAACATGTGCGTGCTGGGCTGGGACATATACACATGTAGACTGCGATTCTCGTAAAAAATAAAATGTATAGAATGGAGTGAACTGCATTCGTGTAGATCAGATGGCAGGTTACAGGTCATGAAGATCGTGTTAAAATGACAATTAAAATAACTCTGCAACTACCAAGCCAAACATCAAGATGCAATGGAATGCATATAAATACACAAATACACTGTTCATCTTCAAATAAAGAACATTTGCTTGAAGATACAATAATGCGTAAGGTACAGAAAGACATCATGAAACTTTTTAATTCAGAAGAAGTTAACAAAAGTTACTAAAACAAATGTGTACCCGTACTTTTTTCTTTTTTTAAAAACTTATGAAGTAGATAGAAAGCAACGCGTTCAAACACCCATCTACGATAGCACATTGGGAGGGGGTAATTCTATATAAGTTTTTTTTTAAATTAAGTTTTGGTTTAGCACAGTTTTAATCAACTGTAAATTTGCATGTCTCCCCTCAACTACATTAATATTTTCATGGTTTAAAAATAGTTTTAGCCCTATATAAAGTGTCTCCGCAATGTAATAAATTAAAGACGTTTTCATCACTTCTTCTGCAGAGAATAATACACGCCAACCATTTCAGCAGGCAAAAGCTCTATAGCATATTAATGGAGCTCAACACCTGCTCCATAAACCTGTGTAATAGTAGACAGTAATAGCAATATGTCGAAAGTCATGTCTAAATTCAGACTTGAACTGACGTTTCACTTCTAGTCTTCAACATATCGGCCGCGTGAGTGGAACTCCGAGAGAAGCCCGAACTCTTCGCTGTTTGATTGACCCTTCGGCTCATTACATTGGCCGCGCTCGGACCGAAGGTGAAACGAAGTTATAGATTAGATGTCCGAAACAGAAATAGTGTTTATAAAAAAATTAAAAAAAAGATCACTGAGCCAATTGTGAATAACAATTGTGACTGTGCAAAATGTCGACTATAGTGCTAGATTGTGTACTATGTTTCTCGATATTATTAGCGCTCTTCTTTGGACGGATGTCGTAGGGGTCACGGTGGTCACACCCGGCTTGAGTTTGCGCTTGCCGCTCTTGAAACTGTTCCAGCTGCTGAAGGATATTCAACTCGCAGCACGCGGCTAAAAAGTATTCCGAGCATAAGTGAGTATGTTTCAAGTGACACTAGTTCTCTAGGCACACAGCTCGCGCAAAAGCACCTTGACGTGGCTGGCCTCTATTGCTTCCGGGAAACGCTTTTGTTTTCTCCCATGAAAACAAGGCTAAAAAAAAAAAAAGCTTCTTCTCGGCACTGTTTCTACAATCTATCGCGGAACACGGATTGCTACCCATTGCAAAGGAACTTTCAACCTTGAAGCAGCGAAAAAATAATCTCGATCGCTGGCGCCCGGAAAGTCACTTCGCGGCTGCCGGAGTCGCTCGTCCGCCTGCACATCCGTGACGTACGCGGGTAGGGAAAAGTAGGGATTTTTTATTCTTGCCAGTAGAGAGTCGCCTCCTGGAACCCTTGCTGCCGTCGTAACTTGAAAATTCAATTACTTAAAGGGATACTTCAACGAAATTTGAAATATTCCCGTCGTGTTAAAAAATAGGTTGAATATGATCCACAATATCCGTAAATGACAATCGCACGTTTGTATTTTGAGCCTGGTGGCTCTATGTTTTGTTCTAAACGGCCCACTCTGGCAAGCGCTCGGAGAAGGCCCAGCGGAGACCACGTGACATCCAACGCAATCGTGACGTAGGTCGTCTCGGGACGAGCAAAGCTACGGCAAGGCTGACGCCGAGAGGATGGCCTAGTCGTTCCAGCCACCGAAGCGGCTGCTTTTGTACGAATTTTAAGTGACCGGTTAATCTTCTATAATCTTGTAGGTGGACAATAGTGACTTGTGCGACACACAAAAGGCATTCTCGGGAAGAGGGGAGTTCCTCCTATCCCTCTTCTCTCGTCGTGGCCGGAGGCGAGACACTCACCGTCACTAGCTGTCAAGGTTCCTAGACGGGCATTACAAGCGAGGCGTTAGCGACATCCACCAGGTGCTCTTTGCTAATCGTTTAATTCGTTTGAACATTTCTTTTCGAGACTTTTTTAACAAGATATTGGTATGTTCGATGTGATTCTCCTCCTTTGAACACATATAGACGAAAAAATGAGCGCCGAAAATTCGTTGTAGTATCCCTTTAACGGAAATATTTAATTTTTATAAAATATTTTGGTCATCTTTTGAAAAAGGGTTATTGATGCGGTCTGCACATTTCGGCAGACTGATACTTTAGACCCATGTTGCGGATAAAAAAAACAGGACGCGGGATGGCCAAAAAACCTGCTTTTCGTGTAAGGCTCGTCAAATTATGAGGCGCTGGAAAAATTCAGCCTTCTGCGTTAAGTCCTTATTTCGAACTCTTTTTGTTCGCCTTCCGCTCATTGAAAAGCATGCGGGAAGGGCCTTAGAACGCACCTGGTATCGCTGCGCTGCAGCGTTCTTCCGCACGTCTGCTTTCCTCGCCGTCACCATGGCAACGAACGCCGAATGAATGGAAGCACGCACGGTACCGCCGCGTGAAGCCAGCAACAGCTGACGCCATTTTACGAACGCCGTCTGCTAGCCAAAGCCGAACGCGGTATGTCAGATCAACCGCCTCCGCCGGTGCTCGATCGCCGACCCGATCGAGCACCGGCGGAGGCGGTTGATCTGACATACCGCGTTCGGCTTTGGCTAGCAGACGGCGTTCGTAAAATGGCGTCAGCTGTTGCTGGCTTCACGCGGCGGTACCGTGCGTGCTTCCATTCATTCGGCGTTCGTTGCCATGGTGACGGCGAGGAAAGCAGACGTGCGGAAGAACGCTGCGGCGCAGCGATACCAGGTGCGTTCTAAGGCCCTTCCCGCATGGCGATCGAGCACCGGCGGAGGCGGTTGATCTGACACAGAGCCGTATATGTAGAGAGTTTGGTCAATGGGAGGCGCGGGCAGAGCCAGGGCGTGCGGCAGACTCGGAAAGAGGGCTTGGCATGCTCTCTTGACCAACCAGAAGCCGAAAAGAATCCCCTACCGGTGGTAGCGAGAAACAGTTCTGATCGAAGGTATATGTTCATATATGGTTTTAATAAGCGCGTAAGAGTGAAGTGTAGTAACTCTTTGTGATTGAAAATAGGGTGCACGTGTTGTTTTGATCATGATCATGCAGAAAGATGTAAGAAACGAATGCGCCGCTCAACTCTGTTTTGCTCGGACAGAGTGTGACCGCTCGGACGGCAGATTCCCGGCCCTTGGCGCTTGGCGTACGGATTATGTCGATCATTCCGCTAGTCGCACTCTTCCACTATCATTTTGGATGAGCGTGATTGAAACATCACGTGTACCATATTTTCAGTCACCGAGAGTTACTCCAATGCAGTTATCAGGTTTGTTTCTCGCGACCACCGCCAGGGTATTATTTCCGGCTTCTGGTTGGTCACATTCAAATTTCTGAAGACGCCCTGGAACACGCCCAGCCCGCTTTCGGCCAATGGCGCCTCCTCATTTGGCTCCTATACTTCCCAACGAATGGCCAAACTCTCTACATATACGGCTCTGATCTGACATACCGCGTTCGGCTTTGGCTAGCAGACGGCGTTCGTAAAATGGCGTCAGCTGTTGCTGGCTTCACGCGGCGGTACCGTGCGTGCTTCCATTCATTCGGCGTTCGTTGCCATGGTGACGGCGAGGAAAGCAGACGTGCGGAAGAACGCTGCGGCGCAGCGATACCAGGTGCGTTCTAAGGCCCTTCCCGCATGCTTTTCAATTTGCGGAAGGCGACCAAAAAGAGTTCGAAATAAGGACTTAACGCAGAAGGCTGAATTTTTCCAGCGCCTCATAATTTGACGAGCCTTACACGAAAAGCACGTTATTTTGGCCATCCCGCGTCCTGTTTTTTTTTTTATCTGCAACATGGGTCTAAAGTATCAAACTGCCCAAATTTCCAGCCAGATCGAAGTATACAAAAAAAATCGGCGGAGTTCCCCTTTAATGGGAAGCTTCGGGTGTATCGGCGTATGGTGACCAGAATGACGTCACGGGAAAACTATGCAGAATTAAACACAATGTATTGGTGCACGCCAATCACCAGGCAACCTAAAGAATGCGCAGAACAGATGCTGTTGGGGCCGCAAGGAATTGCGCCGACACTGGTTGACATGGAGGAATAAGAGCACACGCTTGTATTCCGACACAATTGGAGGGTAAACAATTGCACAAGGTGCGCAAAGAGCAGACGACATTGCTTGCTGTCGCATACTCATCAGGGTTAAGAGACTGAAGCGCCAAATGTTTACGTAACTTACTCTAAAAATACCATATTTGAGCCTATAAACCACTGATCTCTGCTATAAACCCAAGTGCTTTGAAGCTTTTTGGTGTGCTCAGCACGGCTCAGAAATAGCCCAATACTAGCCAGATAGCCAACTACCAATTTTGCCCGCCAACTGCAAATAAAACTAGCCCAATTTGGCTATCTATAGCCCAACCTAGCAAACCTGCTCCCTTCGCCGAATTGTTTACCGGTAAACTAGAATGTCTAGAAGAGCGCGGTTCCCCTCCATCGCCGAACCCAATCTCTGTGCTTGCGTGCGGAGAGCTGGACCCGACAAAAAGCAGCGATTGATTTATTGAGCAAGCCCGTCGCTTCCGCCGCCCAGTCGTCTGTAAACGATTTAATTTTCGCAATTCGTAATCAGAAAAGAATTGCCTAAAGTTGATGCTGCGATGAATTCACCCCATGGTGATTAATGCATAGCATACCACTTCCGATCGCAAACATTTGTGCCGGAAAAATAATTTTTGACGCCGGCACTTATTCCGCGCGAAATGTCGAGCTCTAAAGATCATTTGCTGTAAACGTGTTTCGTATGATCCAACGCACGTGCAACGAATTTCACACCTCCAGAAACATTCAGGCTGCTTCAAATGATGAAGCATTTATTCTCTTCCAACTGGTGTTTTTTTTTAGAGGCTATCAAGTATTAATTACAAGCTTCTGGTGAAATTTACAAGCATGTCCTAAATTTCGGTAGTGTCTGGCCAGTGTTTGGTATCTATATTTTGTTCAGTGCAAGTATATAGTGTAAGACGTACAGAGCGCGACACTGTTAGCGCGAACGAGCGATCGCCAGTTTTTCCAGTTTTTCTTTTTGAAACCAAGGGATGTCATCCAAGTTACTATTGCTACGAAAAGAGCTCATTTTGTTCTATAATGTAAGCGATAACATAATGGGCTCGCTAATAGGCCATATGCGAAATCCTTGCCAGCTATCATCATCATGCCATTAGGAGCCGCCATATTGGGGGGTTTATCACATCTTCCAGTTGTGGACGAGGCGCATCTGCATTTAACTCGGTTTTCATGATATTAGGGCAGTTCATGTGTACACCCAATGGGTTGCTGGTTTGTTTCGGATCAAAGAAGAAAAGAAAGACGTCCGCAAAATTCAGGAAAAGGAATTGTCAGCAACGAGGTCGCAAGACTCGTCACTCAAGCAGTGAACTGGGCTATCCAGGTCAATGAACGGTATTTCTCGAAGACGTCCTGTGAAGGTTTCGTACTGGACTTGCAGCAGGTGATCATAATTTAGTTCTACGACTTACACTTTGCCGGGACTATTGTTTTTCGTGCGAAACCGTCGGGACGGGAACCCCCCAATATGGAGGAAATCTGATCATTGATCATGAATACACTAGATGGCGCTTCTTTTTGCATATGGTCTATACTATTTTGAAGTAAAATACGAAAATGCGCCGATGTCGTGTTCGCGCTAACAGCGTCGCGATGTGTGCCTCACCCAATCCCAGTTTTTTTTTGTTTGGTACTGCCTTTAGCGAATGGTGTAAGTTGTAATTGTTTTAGTTGTTGCGTGATTGTAGTAAGGTGGTGAGCTGGTACTAATTGAACACCTTGAAAAATAGTTCGCAAAATCCCAAGGAGATAAGGAGAGTAACACGTAGACCTCATGCAACCGCAGACTGAACACGCATAAATCAGAGAAGGAAGAAATAAAGAATGCGGACGGAGCTCGAGCACAGGCCCAAGTGGAACGCGCTGATATACCTGTTAGCAAAAGCAGATTTTAAAGAACATAATTTGCATGTAATTTAAGGTAACAGATGGATGGCTAATACATAAAGACAACTCTATCTCTCTCTAAAACGAAACTACGTTTTTGCGCAGTGGGAGTTACTTTTTGAGCTGAAGCACTCGCTTCTGAAAGCAACGGCCGTGGGAAAACTATTTGGTCCCTCCCTGCCAGTCCGCACGTCGCTACAGATATGGAGCTTTATAAACTCAAACATAAGGACCGCCGCATGTTCGTCGATATTCCTGTTCTTGTTTAAAACATACGCTACTACGAAAATCCCTTTTTAACTCAAAGACTGCTGTGTGGAAATATTGATTACCTAGGTTTTTCTTGGTGGCTTTCTTTCGAGAGGGACCCCAGTACATAAAAAATCTGTCGCGAAAGAAAGTTAGTGAAGAGAAGTGAGCTAAAGCAAAGAAGCCGTGTCTGCACGCTGAACCCGCAGAGCGAGCTTGTTTCTCAGGAGTTCAGTCACTGCACAATGCGCTCCAAGTACGTTTTGACCCTGACTCGCGACGTCCTGCATCGATGCGCTCAGGTTCTTTTTTTCTGTATGTTTAGCTTGTACCTCGCCGGCCGGCCTTGCAAGCACGCGCCGCGGGACTGTTTATTGTCCCATGCTGGGCAGTTACATTTTGCATACATTTTTTGGAAACCAGTTTGCGACTGAGCAGAGGGGCCTGGTTTCGATTTTGATCGAAAAGCCGTCTCGCTCGCGCGACTTAGCACGTGCAGCTGCAAGCCTGCCGAAGTTGCCCTGACGTGCATGCAAACATGATTGCACGACAGAGGCACCAGCCGGGACGCTTGCAGTCCACTGTTTTACGTTTACTTTTGACGAAAATCTGGCACGTCGGGAATCAGTAAAACGGTGGCAAGCGGTTTTTCAGAATTGCTCGGCAACGCCTACAGCACTGCACACCTGTGGGATGTCTCAATGTCTCTTTGGAGACATTGAAAGTGGACATTTATTACTAGCCTAAGCCAAAGCGAAGCTTGCAGCAGCTTTGCAGAAAGGTTCGAAAAGCAAAAAGTACATGCTAGTTGTAATGCACCTTTTTGCTTGAGTGCAATTTCGCATTGCACTGCAGTTGTTACGTGTCTCATCAGTCGGAGACTGCTTCCATTTATTATATTATATCACTAGTCAACCTAATGCTGTGATATTTACTACTAAGCTGGTCATTTTCAAATTAATTTTAATATGTGAAGTTTGGTTCTTATCTATCTATAGTGGGTACATATATATGTATAATTTAACTGAAGCATTGCAAAATGTGTCATGTCATTGACATTTCAGTTACACCATGAAAGACTCCTAGGTGGTCGAACTTGACCATAATTCGTTTATGTCGGCGAGCAAAGTGCTCTTCGTTTGTCCAGCACCTAAAACGAATATTTTTGTTTTCTAAGAATATCTGCTCCGATAGCCAGTTTTGGTGCTCCGAAACACTGTTCTGGCTGCTCCAAAAGCCACTTTTGCTGCTCCAAAACATTATTTTGGCTGCTCCAAAGGCCACTTTTTGCTGCTCGAAAACACTGTTTTGGCTGCTCCAAAAGGTGCTCCAAAACGGCTTAGGCCAATCACATCACTGCAACTGTGTAAGTAGACCTCCTATAGCGCTGTCGACCAAAGAGCTCCAATTTCTATCTAAACGATAGCGGTGAGGGAGAGGGATGAATTGTAAGGGTTCGCTTTCTCCGTTTCCTTTTCTGTCTTTTGCTTTTCTTTTGTCTTGTTTTTCTCTTTTTTTCTTGTATTTTGTGCTATTTCTTCTGCTTATCACGTTCTGGAAAGTCAATCCAGACGTTGAAGTGAAGAATGAAGTAGTCGAATACACAAGAGTTGTAAGTTCAGCGCGTTTGCTTGTCTTTCTGAGTATCTGGTGTGTGATTGTTTCTCTGCACTGTCACCGTAAATATACAAAAAATGAATAATGACATTACAGAGTGCGCACAAGTCCTTGAAACCCTTGAAAACCCTTGAATTCAAAAATTGGGTTTTTGAAGGCCCTTGAAAATCCTGGATTTTTTTCTAGACCTTGAAAACCCTTGAATTTAACAATTCGGCTTGCAGGGCACTTGAAAGCCTTGGATATTCTGGCTAGACCTTGGAAATTCGTGAATGGCTATTTACAATAGCAAATGCGGGTATATATGACACATTTATGTTATCTTATTGGTTTCGGTCAGAGTTATCTCAATTTGTTCAGGTTTAGCCGATTTTCATTGGATGGTTGGCCACATTGAAGCAGATCCGAATCTGTGCATGGGGCTTCGTCCCACCCTCTTGGGGGGAATGTCTACGGATTTGGGGGGGGGGGGGGCACTGGGTTTTCCGGACATAGATTGACGAATGGATAGGGAAAGAATTGCGGTAATTAAGAGGAGATTGGAAGATTGGTGGAAGAGATCTAGGGAAGGATAAAGGAAAAAAAAAGTACAGATAAAAATCATAAATAAATTCACCTGAATAGAGAGAGGGGGGCTGTTATAACAAAATTCATACAAATTAAAAAAGGGATGACGAAATGTTAGGCTTGGTGGCGCAAGCTGCCGCCCGATACAAAGGGTACAGCCATTACCAACCATCCCTCCATCCATCCGAATCTAATCTCATCCGGCAATGCTTTGCGCACTTTTTACGCCATTTGCCTCGTGTTTCGTCGTCGGTCGTAGGAAATTGCCCTGCAAAAGCAGGTTTTAATGTGCGTGGCTTTGCAGTGATGAGTATGAAGACTGGGTGGCGCCAGATACGACAAATCAGCATCGGAAAAAGCCGTGCGAAAAATCTTCGCTGTCGCCGCCTTGGGCGAGACGGCGTTGAAGAGCCATATGAAGGGCGCGAAACATGCCGGCATTCATGAAGATCGCAGCAAGAGCTCGGTGTGAAATTACCTGGCTCCGGGCACGAGTGAACAATCCACTGTCCCGCCTCCACCGCAGTTGCCAAACCTTAACGCGGCTTGCAAGACGCACGAGTTGCTGACAAATGCCGAAGTGTTGTGGACTCTGAAGGTCGTCACATGCCACTGTTCCTACCGGTCATCGTAAAAATCGGGCAAGTTGTTCCAACAAATGTTCCCAGTCAGTGAGGTGGTAAAAGCGTTTTCTTGCAGATAAAAGTAATGCGCCTATGTGACGTGTCATGGACCGAGACCTTTCTTTCTAACGGCCTTGCAGCGGGAAATCGAACACTGTGAGCACTACGGGGTGCTTCTTGACGAGTGTTCGAACGACTATTTACATTGTCAAATCAAATAGTCTTAAGGAAACTGCAAAAAGCAAGGGCGAGGAGCTGCTTAGCATCAGCCAGCAAAAAGAGGAAAAGCTGCAGGAGGTCCCCCGAAGTTAACACAAGCGGTTTTGGAAATTATTTTTATTTCGGCTTCGTGCAATGCATACAAGTTTGCAAGATATAATGTTTTTTTGCTTAATGCAATAAAATTGATGTTTGCAATATTTTGGCAACAATATATTAATGAAATCTTCTACTTGCGGCATTGAGTTAAGTCCTTGAAAATACTCTCACAAGCCCTTGAAATTCCTTGAATATCCTTGAATATCTATCTTTGAATCCTATACAAACCCTGCATTAGCATACTTGTCGTGTCAAACCCTGTCACACTTGTTCCAAACTCTGATCTCCATGAAATCACAATACCATCGTTTCTGTTGTAGTAGCGCGGCAGACTATACTTGTTTTGCTTTAGTCTTTGTAAGGGGGACGCTGTAATCCGATTCTACTCATCATGTACTAGATAGCACCATATTTGCAGAGCTAGTCTTCGATTTTTGTAGTTCCATCGAAATATATTTCAGCTTCTAAGTTATTTGTTATTTGGCATGTAAATTTGCAAGCTTATCTAGATTGAAAGCAGGAGATACCTTGCCAGCACTCATGGTACGCGTTTGAAGTATATTGCGTTAACATAATTGACCCTACCTTTCATTTTTATTTGTCAGCGCCTCTAGCGAGTTGTGCATGCTAGGATTGCTTTTGTTTGTTTGTTTCACATAATCTACAGCACATTTTCACCTTTCTACTCAGTGCAGCCCTCGCCGAACAGAAGCTAGCATCGACTAGGTCGAGGATAGGTCCATGGCAGTCTGGAAAGGTTGTTGATCGTAAGCTGCCTTATATATACAGCTGTGTAAGAGCAGCTTGTCCTGGTGACAATTCGAAATGCATTTTTATGTTTTAAAAAGTGAAATTTGCAGGGGCATACTTGCAATGTGAAACCTTACCAAGCCTGTTCTGAACTTTCATCCTCTTGAGATTTCAATACAGCCGCTTGTGCTTCGCACACACTGGCTACTTCGGCCAGGTAGAGATCTAATTCATATGAAGGTAAACAGGTGAGTATCAACTGCTCAGTGCTGTCCGTGGCGACGTTCTCTCCTTATCAGACGACTTACCACACTTGTTTGGCAAGGCACTTGAAAAGGAGAGCAAGTCAGCTGCTGCATGATGCTCCCAGTACTGGGCAGTCGACGATTGCTTGTTTCACCTTCGTATAGACCTTTTTCATCTCAGTAGTTACCCGACCGGTGGACAGAGGGCGCTGACACACTCGGCGCCATGGTCTGAGAGAGCTGAGGAAGATGAAGGTCATGGATCTTAAATGGGAGCTAAAAGCAAGGGGACTTTCAACCGTTGGATCTAAGAGCGAACTGCTAGATCGACTGCAAGCCGCTGCGGAAGTACCTAGGCGATCTGCTGAGAACTGTACAGTGTGAAGAACCATCACTGGACAGCGACGGGGAGCTGAGCGCCGATGTGTTGCTGCCGGAGGGGCACCTACGAGCTCTTACCGAAGACAAGGAGGGTGCCGCAACGGTCAGTGACTTCGAGGGAAGCTTTCTGACACCCCCGGAGTCAATGCCTACCCCTGGTGAGATCCAGGACGGATCGCTTTTGTCTTCAAAACGGCGGACGGCCGCAAGGACCCAGTGCCGGCCAGATAAAGGGACCACTGTGCAGGCTTCACAGCATGATATAAAATTGATCAACACTCCAAGTACTAAGCCGCAAGAACCTCTGACCAGTATTTCCTGCAAGGGCTGCGCAATGCTAGAACAGCTATGCCAGACGCAGCAGAAAACGCTGGAGGAGCTGGGGGTGCGTCTAAACGGCTTCGCCGAGCGCCTCCAGAAAACGGAAACGGATGGTAGCGCTCTAAAACAACTGCACCGAAGGATAACAACAATAGAGACAGAGCTGAGGGAGGTTACGACACGAAATGGGACCTTCCGAGGCATGGAGGCTGAATCACAAGACGCAATACCTTCCACTAGCAACGAGACACTGCCATCGATGTCGAAGGAGCAGTCGTTCGAATCACGTGTGCGCCTGAATGTCCAAGATGTCCATGGCCAGCTGGACAACAGGATTACATTTAATGGGGCATCCCAGGAATATCTTGATAGCCACGAAGGTGTCAACGAACCGCAAGCGTTGGATACTTCTTTAAAACCAGTCGCCGAAAGACTATATGGCAGCAGCGACATAGGGACTGACAATGGCGCGGAGAACCTCACGACGCAAAAGACCCAGATGCTTTCAGAAATAGGGACGCAAGTGGAGGCGTATCCAAGCGGTTTCGACCAGCAGGATGTTACGAGACTACTAAGGGAACGCCACGACCGAAGAGTCCTCCCCAGAGACCTCCCCAAGGTGTGACACGGGAGGTCCTGGTCGCTGGAGACAGTAATGTGGCGCGGATTGCTGACCTCTTCCAGTCTGAGGTAAACAACAGAAGCTGTGTGGAGATACTGCTCCACAGAAAGGCAACAGTTGAACGAGTCCATGCAATGATCGACGAATACGAGGAACAAGCCCGTATGTACATCTTACATGTGGGGTTTAACAATCTGCTCAGGGGAGACAAACCAGAGCATGTGGTGGAATGTCTCCAAAAAAGATGGAGTTCACGTAAATCGGCACTCACTATTTGTTTGGTCCCAGAAGTCGTGACCAAAGGAAAGGAAGTGCATGCGGTGACGATGCTACTCAACGCCAAACTCAAAAGCCTATGTAAGAAGATACGTGCACGATACGTGGATTTAGGACGAAATATAGATGATCAAAACACCATGGACACAGATGGCGTACACTACGGGAGGACGGGAGCCCAACTAGTGGTCCAGCAATTGGCCTCAGTCGCAAGCCGTTTTTTAGAAAGAGGAGACGTAAAAAGCGCTGGCGGAAAAGGAAGACAGAAAAGAAAGCTTTCGGACATGCGCGACTATCATTGGAGTACCGGTCAGAAGTGGAAGAAACCTCCTCCAGGCGTCAGCGATTATCTCCCAGAGGGACACCGGAGCACTGCTTCCCGCCTGATCAAGCCGTCACGCCATTTATATCGCAGAGGCTCCGACGAACAGCCGCCCACAAAGAACAATCCAGCGTTTTTCCCAGTCATGCTGCCCTCCAGGACAAAGGAAACGAATGCTTCGGTGTCATATCTGGAACCGGCGCAGCTGGGACAACCGCTGCGCTACTCTGTTCCAGTGAACCGACCCCCGGTGTGTGGGCTCCCACAGAAATCGCACACCGTAGACCCAGAGATGCAACTGCTTTCGGCAACAGAAGCTCCAGGGTTGCAACAGTGGATAACCACACGTGCGCCACCATACGACCATGTATCACCGGAGTGGCCTCCCGAAATGAAGTCACCCCACCAGCACAAGATGCTGCCAAATGGAGGGCCCCCGACCCATTGCTTGCAATCTCCGTCATTCCCAACACCTGCGAGTGTTGCTCAACTGTGCCAGCCTCTTCTGCCTCATCCACAAGACCTGCGCAGTATGGTGGCAGATATTGTAAGGCAACAACTGAGCTACCTGGACCAATGGCACCGCCAGTGAGAAGGCTCACAGGCAAGGGGGGGAAGACAAGTGGCCAACGGGGAAAAAAAGACGGAGGCGACGTAGATGCAGTAAGAAAACCACGGAAGCGGTGGGGTTTCTCAACCTCCACGGAGCGCGACGGGAGCAGAAATGGGAAGAGCTCTACGGCGAGTTGGAGGGAGAAGATATGACCCTCTTCGGGGTAGCTGAGACGCACCTTCGTGATCTCGAAGAACCACCGACTTCGGAAAGCTGGTACTGGGCTGGACGCAACCGACTGGAGGGGACGCGTCGAGGTGGAGGAGTGGGAGTGGTGTGGCGTAGCTCATCCGTATGGCACAAGGAGCCACGAGAGTGCTGGGATCACATCTGGGTAACAGGAGCGATACTCGGTATTCCTGTCGCCGTTTGCGTACTGTACCTGTCGGTGGGAGCTGCCCGCCGAGAGGAGAACCAAGCGTTAATAACATGCGTGATGAACGATGCTAGGGCCCTGGCTGATACGAAAGAACTACTCATAATGGGAGACTTCAATGGACATCTTCATGAACTGGATGGCTGGGAAGATGAAAATGGACGGCTGCTGCTGCAGATGAGTGAAGATCTCGCCTTGGAAGTAGTTAATCTAAGAGGTTCATGTGAGGGTCAATTTACTTGGAATGCTCGCGCAAGCAAAACATGTATTGATTACGCAGTAGTGTCACACAAGCTGGCTCGTTATCTTGTTCAAGTTCACATAGACGAGGCTGGTGAACACAGCATCGGAAGCGACCATAACCGAATTAAGCTAATATTCTCAAAAGCAACGTTTATAACAACGAGACGAAAGCCCCATCCGACAAAATGTCTCACGCTATTTTCAAGTGCAGTTGAAAGAGTTGTGGAGGAATTTGAAAACAGCACCACGAGGAAAAGTGCTCCTGACTACAAGGGATACGTAGAAGAACTGAAGCTAATCATCCAGCAACATTCCACGAAGGCCCGAAATGGGCGAAGGCGGAGAAAGCGCTGGTGGGACGCGGAGGTTCAAGCCGCCATCCCAGTACGGAAAGAACTGAACAGAGAACACCGCATGGCCCTTCACATGGGGACCAGAGACGAAGTCGAAGTAAAATGGCAGATGTACCAGGCGCAAAAGCAAGCCGCAAAGCAACTCGTCCAGAAGAAAATGTCTCAGGCTGACTTGCACACAATGAGAGACATTAGCTCAAGCGGGAGAGATGCGCCTAGAACGTTCTGGAGATTCCTTGGAACCCTGGATGGGAGAGATCAGAGGCCGGCTATATTTGACGAGAACACAAGGCTGAACGCAGATAAACTTGGGCATAGCCTTACAGAACACCTAGTGAAGGTATTCTCGCCCCCGGGAGCAGCACCACCTCAGGACATCTTTCCAAATCAAAATCTGGATGGTACTCCGGTTGATGTCAACGGTGGAGAAATCGGCAGGGTGTCAATTATACGCGCTTTGACTCACCTAAAAAGTAACACCGCCCAAGGATTGGACGAGATTCCGGCAAGCGTCCTCAAGGCACTAGGGAAGGTTCAAGGGATCAGCTGGCAGGAGTTTTTAACAACATTGCCTCTGGAATAGAAGAAGTTCCTGGAGACTGGAGGAGAGGCAAAGTCGTTCTCGTTCCAAACAAAGGTTGTGACCAGCGTTACCTCTGCAACTACAGACCACTGACTGTGACCAGCACGATATATAGAACTTTCGTACATATTCTGAAGGAGCACATGACTGCAAGGGCAGAGGAAGAAGGCTTGCTTACGGAACTTCAAGGAGGCTTCCGACGAGGTCGCCGGTTGGAAGATCATCTGTTCACTCTAACACAATGTATTGAGGTGGCCCGCAAGGAGCAGAGGACCTAATATGTTGTTTTCTCGACGTCGCCAAGGCCTACGATAGTGTGCCACATGCCCAGTTGATATGTCGACTACAACATCTTGGCATGCGACCTGAGTGGGTAACCCTCATCCACCGCCTATACAGTGGAAACACGGTTAGGACAAAGTTAGGTGAAGCTAACTCTGAGGAAGTGCTGGTGACAAGGGGCTTACGCCAGGGGTGCCCGCTCTCTCCACTATTGTACATGCTTTACGTAACCGGACTCGAAAGGCAACTGATCCGATCTGGACTGGGCTTCTCGTTGGCTCACTTAGAAGATGGACTGACCGTCGAATGGATTCTACCCGGACTTACCTACGCAGACGATGTAGTACTGACCGCGGCATCAGTCTGTGACATGCAGAAACTCCTAGATATCTGTACCGAGGTAGCAACAGGACTTGGATTGAAATTCAACACCAACAAGTCAGCAGCAGTGCTGTTTGCAGGTCCACAAGATCCAACATTTGGCAGTCTTCGACTCGGGGTGGACTGTGTACCTGTAATGAGCTCGTACAGGTACTTGGGCATTACACTCACAAATACAGAGGACTACTTGCAAGAGCACCACGCCCATCTCCGCCAAGCCGCCATCAGAGGAACCAGCATTCTGCGCAGACGGAATCTCTGGAGTTGCAATAGATTCGTTGTGACCCGGGAGCTGTGGAAGGCGGTGGTGGTACAAGGACTGACTTTTGCTAACGCTGTGGTGTGTGTCCCTGGAGATATCCGAGCTCACATAGAACGTAGGCAGAGGGAGATCGGGCGCCAAGCGCTAGGCTGTCATGGTACAGTAGCAAATGAGGCTGTCCAGGGTGATTTGGGATGGTCCTCTTTTGAAGCCCGTGAAGCTACCAGCAAAATCGCCTACGACGGACGTCTCCGACATATGGACACTTGCCGGTGGGCCAAAAGGCTGTTCACGTACACTCAACTGACTGGGATGCAGACCCGCTGGCAGAAACGCCTATACCAGCTCCAAAGCAAGTACGGTTTTTTTGCCGACCCTGTCCAAGCGTAGTCGGCCAGAGAATGGGAGAGAGAGGTCCGGAAAAAGGTTCGCGACCAGGAAACACAGCAGTGGCTCAAAGATGCCCAATTGAAGACTACGCTCGAGGTGTATGTTGCAAACAAGAGGACCATCGGCTCGGAGGCTAGGCTATACGATAATAGCTTGGGTAGTCGTTTGCTATTTGAGGCACGAGCTGGGGCACTAAGGACTCTGTCTTACAGACGACACTTCGATTCTACCGTGCCCACGAGCGTGTGCCGGGTGTGCGGGGCCCACGACGAAACAGTAGCACACTTTGTACTGGAATGTGCAGGACTCCGGCCATCCCGGTCACTAGGCAACGACCGAGACCTTCAAAACCCTCTGGAGCTTGCCGAAGTATTGGGCTTCACTGTTACTAGAGATGGACACCAAACCATTGAGGTTAGGCCAGCCGCACCAGCGGACAGGCCTGCCTCGAGCGAGACTACAGCCTCCAGCGGCCCGCATAGGCCGTCTGTCGAGGCATCAAAGAGACGATTCGAGGACTGGTATAAAAAGATCTACCTTAGGGGGCAATAGCACGCAAGTGCCCCCAGGCTTGGGCATGAATATTGTTCGAGCCCGCCCGATCTAAAGGGAACAGCCGCATCATCATCATCATCATCATCACCATTGGGAGGCTTCAATTTGGTTGGTTTCGGTTTCAGCGCGCTCTCAACTGTGTTGGTGTGTTATGTCCTTCTCGCCTAATTTCGTCATACAAATTTGCCCGTTATAGCGCACAACAAATAAAACTGTGGTACCGAGCCAATTCGAGAACCACGAAGTGGTTTCGAGTCATATTCGCGGACTTTTGTACGAACGCTTTACGATGCATCTGGTCATGTTCGTCGTTGATTTTGGTCACTTTCGGCAGCGTAAGACTACGATGCACTAGGAGGGTTCCATCGTCTACGGCCTGACCCACTCACCCTAGTTTAAAAAAAAAATAAACTAATGAAAAGACCAATGAGTAGATATATAGTAAAAATGCAGGTCCACAACCTGATTGAAAACCTCCTAAATCGCGAAACACACACGAAGTCGCAAGTTCACTGACTGATTTTTACGGACACCAACTTTCTGTGAACTTTAGAAACTCGAAATGTCTCCTATTATACGCAGATATTCTAAGAAATAAGTGATATTGTCTGACGATGTATTCTTTAAAAAAAATGAAGTACTCGAGATATATTTCGATGGTCACCGTCCTAGGTCGGGTGTGAAATTCGCTTAGCTATTGACCTTGCTAAAGTACTTATTAACAGAATTTAACAACGTTGGCATTAGAAAATGAACTATTTGTTTTACTGACATTTGATTACGACGTGCTTGGCACATGAGATAAGTGAGGCCCATCAATTGAATTCTGAAATTTTATCTTTGTACAAACTTTGCCAAATAAAATTAATGCTACGAGAGAAGTGATTTCTCATACGTTTGGTTGAAGTCGAATTCTAGGCACGACTTCAAGAACCTTCATGACACATCTCCATGCAAACTGATACGATTTAAATTCAACAACCCTGAACTTGGTTGATTTGCATGGAGATGGCTTCTTTTCGGCATCACATAATGCGAGCCCTAGGCACTCTGAAGCTGTTTGTGACATATTATTTAAAAGCGGTTTTTGTGTTTAAAATAAATACAATTTATTAGTCAGATTTTGTATAAAAAATGTTAGCACCCTTTAATGACTGCAGATATGTGACCAAGCATAGCGTACAGTTCCTCTAAATTCATAAATAAACAAATCAAGCAAACGTTTCTATTGCAAAAACAATTTAAGACTGTCTAACAGATTTAGGTGTAATGTCGTGCACAAACAAATTGCCCGATGTGGACGTTAACATTATCCCAAGCATCAGATAAAATGTGAGTTAAACGTTTGTCACCTGTATATCTTATATGTCCTATATAATCAAAAACAACTATTTAAATTTGTTATGAAGGCAAGGCCAGAGGCTTTCAGGAAACACCCATAGCTTAATATGCTGCGAAGTATTTTGGTCAAATGCGCGATTATACATATACATTGCACTATGCTTATTTCGAATATTCCGCCACTATCGCTGTGTAAATTTAAGTTGTCATAAATAATTGGGCTCAATATGTGCCACGTTTGACGCTGATTTCTGTATCTCCTCCCTCCTCACGCGTATCCGGTACGCCGACGGGGAAAAGAGTCAAAAATCGGAAACAAAATTAACTGCATGTGTAGTCGTGCGCATAATGATGGCATGCAATTAAGTTGTAAATGTAAACATCGGGCGGCAATTTACAATAAGGCAAGAAACGCGGTGAAACGCGGCGAAAAACGCGAATACCACGCCTTCGCCAAGGCGCGGAGGGGTGAGTGGAGCGACAAGTTGAAGCCACCTTATGGCGGCCGCGTCACATGCTTCCAAGATGGCAGCGCCCATGTGACGGAGGCCGGAAAGGTCTATAGATCGCGACTGTACTTCAAGTTCGGCAAGGGTGACACTTATCTGATTCAGCCTAGCAGTGGTGTGCTGAGCAGTATCTGTAGAGCTAGTTGACTTGTGTACACACAGTGGCTGTGTGGTATAAAACACAACCAATTGGGAACTTTAATGCAATCTTGTGTAGTCCCATTGATGCTATGATTATAATTACACACCGTTCTATGGCGCGAAAAAAACACGATGTAATCGGTTTTTTAGACTGCCTGTGCGACCTTCAAGCTTGTCTTTGTACGTTTTTCGGGGTGAAATGCCCTCAATAAACAAAATTTAAAGAATCTTTGAGCTATATGCTGCAAGGAGTAAAAGCAGTTGTCTGGCCGCATTCTCCACTCTTCTGTATAGTGTACGAATGCAGACGGACGCGCACTTTGGATGCTTTGAACTTAAGGGCCCCACATAGAGCACACGGCTTAATAAGCATAAATTATTGTGAAGTGTTCGCGGATTTAGCTTTTAAATGTCACGCCCATAGGAAGCACAATGGTGGTGTAAAGTACGCCGAAAATCTAATGGTGCACTTCAAGGTTATACAGGGTATATTCAGCAAAAAGTGGGCAAAATTGTTTGTGCCGAAAACTATGCATCCCACCAAAAATGTCTTGTGTTGTTTTGGTCCTGGGCCAGGGGCCTATTTAGAAAAATCATTACAAGACAATGTAGTTAATAATGTGTATGTGTGCTGATTATTGTCTCTTTTCTTCCAATTACAGCATACACGGAGGGTATCTCCAAGGAGAAGGGGTGGGATTATGTAGAGAAGCTAGTGCTTCTTTCTATGGGTACGAAGCTTTCCGAAGTAAGGTCAGAATGGAAAAAGCACCACCAAGTTCCGCCTGGTCCAGAGCAGCCACAATAATGAACACAGAATTCAGAAGAATAGTAAAATGAAAGACTTACGCAGGCAGCCACGCTTTTTGAGTTCGCAATGACATTTGATTATGATCACAAATATCCTTGCTTTGCTCAAGGTCGCCTAGTTTACACACCATATTGGTTATCTTTAGCGCACCAGGAATATATTTGACCAGAATTAAACGTTATTGTTAATTGACCAAATGTGGCTGTCTGTGTAAGTCCTTCGTGTCTTTATTCTTTTTACTTGTGTGTTCATTATTTTATTTTTTCTCATTATTTAGTCCTTCGTGTTTTTGTTTTTGTTACTTATGCGGTAATATTTTTTTTCTTTTTTTGAGGGTTTAGTTAAAGATATGATGCCCTCTTCATTTTCTAGTCCGGGAAACAGAGGTGACCTCGTCGTGTTCAAGGAGCAGTAATGACCCTTTCATCTTGTATTGCCTCCGACGAACAATGGTGTCCGTGTGTGTGTGTGCAACATACGTGGTCACAAGGGATGATTTGGAAACCGAACGGAAAAACAAGGCCAGCGATTAGCGACTGGGGGACTTTGAACATCGCACGGTGCAAGGAAGGACTTCAACGACGAGGCTAGCAAGCAAGCCCATGTCAAAACTGCTGTGCTGGACCAGAGAGGTGAATCAGGACTGTGACTCTGTGAGTGAGAATCAACGACTTTGGAACTTTCGTGTAGTTTACAGCTTAATTGTCGCCTCCCGTTTGTTTTATTTTAATAGGTGTCCGTGTGCTGTTATTTTTTTTAATTTGAATGGTTGTCCGTGTGATATTACAGTTTTGTTTCTTATCAATTTTGTTTTTTGAATGGGGGAAGTGCTAGTTTGGAGTTTTGGCGCTTTTATCTATAAAACTTTTCTTTGCAAACCATATTCCCTGTCTTCTACCTTGACAACCAATCCCACCAAAGGGCGGTGACTTTCCGACGTCGAATGACATGTTAAAATGTTTTCTAACTAGTGATTGCCTGCATTCTATCTTTGTAGCATACATATTTGTCGAAATGACAAATTCTGAACCACGCCAATAAAGATTGGTCTGTGGACTATTCTGTAGATATATCTACGTAAATACACATTTGGCAGTGCGGGATTGCAGTAAATTGTATATTTTGTGGATATTCGTAAAAATGCATTATACGATCCCAAGTCTGGACCTGGAAAGTATAGTACCTGCGCCATGGCAATAATTTTCATGTGATGCTAGAAGGAGCATCACATGGAAATTGCTTTATATGTTGTGGGTACCCTATTTGACAGGCCCAAACGATGGATCATATAAGCAGTCTAAATATGGTATATAAGGAATTGGGTAGATAGGGGTATATAAGGAATTGTGCAGATATGCCTTTATCCATCCAGATACGGCCTTATTATGCATATCTGCCCATATCTGCCCAATTTCTTATATATTCATATCAGTATTTTTTTAATATAAGTCCAGATATGACATTTCTGTAAGGGTAGGTATGTCACTCTATTAAACTATTTCTAATATTTTCCGGTGTTGCCTGTTACGGTTTAATATACGGTTAGACCCACTCCGGTGAAGATCTACGGATTGGCCAGATACGGTTCAGCTTCCGCTTCGATCAATTACGGTTGGGTTTCCGGACTGGTTATTTCCGGTTCATTTAACGGTTTCTAGAAATACGGTTTGCTTATGGGCCCATATGAGGGATTGAAATTCCCATTTCATTCCGGTTTATGTTTGAACCATTTGTTTTGGTAGGGTTAGGATTGGTAGTCTATATTTATTGTCAAGCAAACATTTTTTAAGCAGATTTGTGTGCCAATTGTTTAGATTTTTTTTTAAGTGAACCACCAGAGCTGCACAAACGGAAGTGTCTTTTGGTCAAATAAAATATTAAGCGTGCAAAACACCAGAAAAAGTTTGTAAGTTAAATGCCACCGTAGTTTGCAAAAATTGACTACTGTCTTAACCAGAAGAAAAAGCAAAAAAAAAACTTTCAGCCTTTCTACTCTGGTGAAGAGGGAAGGGCAGCGGAGCCTGTAGCTCCTGTTCTCGGCGGTGGCTTTCCAGGCGACCGATGTGCTCTTCTTTCGCAAGAAACTCTGAAGCGCCCGACGCAGTCGAACTTTAGGCGACAGCGGCCTCGCGCGCTGCTGCGCACATCGCCGCTCGTTCCTTTCCCGCTATTTTCCCTCCGAAGAATTGCACGCTTTTTGAGCGACGGCGGCAAGCGGACAACCGGCAAACACAACACTCTGGACAGCTACCGGCATCTATGAGCGACGGCGGCAACCAGAGTTTTGTGTCGACATTTCTTTGCGGAGGATACGATCCTGGGGAAACAAGCCCTTAACAGCTCCGCTGTAAAAATAAAACACTATGGACTATACCTATGCTCCGTTTCACGAAAGCTTGGCGAGCTGTGGTGGCTAGGGCCCCCCGACCCAATATCAGCGTCGCAGCGAGGCACGCGACTGACGTCACGGGAGCATCTGTGTCACCTAGAGCCACTGTATATTGTCACGAATGACAAGGTGAAACAAAGAATAACTGGTGAAACTGAAGCGTTTAATGGGGGCGAACTTGTGCCCAAAAATAAAAAGGAAACAGAAGACAACAGCAGAGCGTCGCGGGCGTCGAAGTCGGCGAAAGAGCAGAGTCGAACGCTGGGGCGAAACTGACTGCAGATCACCACGCAGAGCCCGTTATGTACACGTGTGAGCTTCTGGAATAATTGGCGTAGAAGGTTCGGCGTGTAGAACATTCTGACCTCGAAAAGCAACAAGATTCTCGAAATTACCACAACACTAAGTTGCAGGGATAAAAAACACAAGTCGCTCCCAGGAATCGACCCCTGGCTTTTCGCGTGGGAGGCAGGCACGATAACCATTAGGCCACGCTCACGCTGCCTGCTTGGCCAGGTGCGCGCGCGGCATTACTCCCCCTTTAAACGGTGCATGACCCCGATGCAATACAAAACAAAACAAAAAAGAAAGATAAACTAAAAAGTCATTTGGAACACAGTCACAGTCCTATCGAGCGTAATACGGCTTCAGGCGCACGTCGTTGACGACTTCAGATCGAGGTGGGCTGCGTGATGATGTTCTTGTTCTGTTAGGTATCACCTCGAGGTTAAGATCCCCAAGTCGACGAAGTACCTTGTAGGGTCCGAAATACCGTTATAGAAGTTTCTCGCTGAGACCACGCCGGCGAATCGGTGTCCAGACCCATGCTCTGTCTCCGGGCTGGAAGTGGACGTCCCGACGACGAAGGTTGTAGCGGCCAGTGTCGACACTTTGCTGGGCCTGGCGAGCTGACGGACTTCTTTTGCCCGTTGGGCGACCACCTGGGCGTCGTCGCTTCCGTTGACAGCTGGTTCATGGGGTAACATCGCGTCTAGCATAGTCGCTACTTTGCGACCATGAACGAGTTGAAGGTTGTCACCCCGGTGGTCTCTTGCACGGCCGTGTTGTTGGCAAATGTGACGTACGGCAACACCTCGTCCCATGTCTTGTGCTCCACGTCGACATACATGGAGATCATGTCTGTCGTGTCCAGAGACTGAAAGAGGTCTGGCAACGGTGGGTCGGGGGAGATGCCATATTAAAAGAGCGGGAAACAAACGTTCGTCTCGATCTCGTCTCTGGTGTTCTTGGAGGTTCGTGCACGGTACGCGACATGGTGGCAGCTGTGGCGTGATCGACCACGAGACCTTGAGGACGCCTGGAGTCGGTCTCCGATGGCAGAAAACCAGTCAGGGCCTTCTCAAGCGGGAGATACCGCGGCACAAGCGGGCGAGGCTTCGTTCATCAATGGCGCTGCACAAGCGGGCGGTGTTCCGTTCTTCAACCCGTTCGCCGTTGAAACTCCGGAGAAGCTCGACTTCAGAGACCCAAACGACTGGAGGAGGTGGATCGCACGATGGGAACGCTGTCGCATCATCTTCGGGCTCCATCTACAAGACCAAACGACCCAGGTGAACACATTTCTCTACGCTATGGGACGAGAGGCCGAGGACGTTCTATTTTCACTGAAGCTGTCAGCGGACGAGCTAAACGTCTACGATACAGTGAAAGAAAAGTTTGAAGCCCACTTCATTCCTCATACGAACGTCATATTTGAACGGGCAAAGTTTAACATGAGGAAACAAGAAACGCACGAGACAGCGGAAGCATTCATAACAGACTTGCACAGGATGGCAGACACCTGCGACTACGGAAGCCTCAGAGAAGAACTGATCAGAGATCGGCTGGTCGTGGGCCTCCTAGACAAGAAGTTGAGTGAAAAGCTTCAACTGGACGCAAGACTAACTCTACAAGGGGCGATTGCGGCGGCTCGTAACTCAGAAACAGTTAAGCGTCAACAACACGAACTGCGTGGTCACGAGGCAGCGTGTGTCGACGTCGACGAAGTTCATAAGCGAGTAGGCCGTTATGGTCCACCGCACCGCGAACATTCAAAGCTACCGACTGCGCCGGAAACATCGTGGTCATGCAGATGGTGTGGCGGCACTCTGAGACATAGCAAGGCGCAGTGCCCAGCAACGGGGAAGAAATGCAATGGATGCAAGAAAACTGGCCATTTTCAAGCAGTGTGCATGGCCAGAGACCGTCCAACACACTCACGCTCAAGCAACAACGGGAGGAAAAGAAACTCCGCTGTGGAGGAGCTATTCGTGGGACAGGTGCTGCACTCAACGAACGGAGAACCATGGACGGTAAGAGCCAGAATTGGACAAAACGCGCTGACATTCAAGGTCGACACCGGTGCGGATGTCACGGTGATTCCCGCCACGGAATACGATGAACGTGCCATGGGTACCCTGACTGCGGCCAACGACAAGCTTCTCACGGCAGGGAGAGCACACCTCCCCACCCTTGGACAGTTCATCTCGACAATCCAGTGGAACAACAAGACGACCCAGCAGAAGATCTTTGCTGCTGAAGGTCTCCACTGCGCGTTACTGGGACGTCCAGCGATTCAAGCCCTCAACGTGCTTCCGGCACTGCACGAGGTCAGCACTACCAGCAGCCATTGTCCGAAGGAATACGAGTCGCTTCTGGAGGATCGTCTGGGAACAATGAAGACGACATACAAGATCGCACTTCATCCTGATGCCAAGCCCTTTGCGATCACTTATCCTCGACGCGTGCCTATCCCAATCCTTCCAATAGTTCGTCAGGAGATACAGCGAATGCTGGATTTGGGAGTGATCCAACAGGTAGAGCACGCAACGGAATGGCGTGCGCCAATGGTGGTCGCAAAGAAAAAAAGACGACAGCCTGAGGATCTGTGTCGACTACACAGAGCTCAACAACCAGGTCATTCGGGAGCGCGTCATTATGCCCACAGTCGAAGAGAACTTGGCAAAGCTCGCTGGAGGGCGCGTTTTCAGCAAGCTGGACGCAAACGCGGGTTACTGGCAGGTTCCCTTGGCATCTGAATTCAAGGAACTGACAACCTTAATCACGCCCGTAGGACGCTTCCAGTTCCAACGACTGCCGTTTGGTATCTCAACAGCACCTGAATTTTTTCAGAAAGAGATGCTCCGAATTCTCGAGGGAATACCAGGTCAAGTATGTCACATAGACGACATATTGGTGTTCGGGACGGATAGGCAGGAACATGACAGGAACCTCGAGCAGGTACTCCAATGTCTACGCAACGCAGGAGTCACCCTTAACAAGAACAAATGTCAGTTTGCAAAGAACAGAGTCAAGTTCTTGGGTCACATCCTGGACAGCACAGGCATCACAGCTGACCCAGAGAAGACAGCAGCTGTGACCAACATGCCAGCACCTGAAAACCTGAAGGAGCAGCGATCGTTCCTGGGAATGGTCAACCATCTGGCAAAATTCCTTCCGATGATGGCAGAAAGAACAAGGCCGCTGAGGGACTTGCTACACAGCGACGCAAGTTGGTATTGGGGGGAACCACAAGAGAGCGCCTTTCAACAAATCAAGGCCGAACTTAGTACGACTCCGGTCCTCGCTTACTACAACCCTCAAGCGCAGATCACCCTTTCATCGGATGCGTCATCCTACGGACTTGGGTCCGTACTGCTACAGGAAGACCAAGATGGGAAAAGACTTCCTGTGGCTTATGCTTCTCGAGCCATGACAGAAGCGGAACAGAAATACGCTCAAGTAGAAAAGGAGGCGCTCGCTCTCACATAGGCGTGCGAACACTTCCGAATGTACCTTCTAGGACTGAGATTTCACGTGGAAACGGACCACAAACCGCTGGTACCGTTGTTCTCAACAAAACGACTAGACGAGATGACACCACGCCTACAACGCTTGCGGATGAGGATCCTGGAGTACGACTTCACAATATCTCACACGCCAGGCAAGGAGATGTACACTGCTGACGTATTATCGCGGAAGCTCCACACATCCCAAGCAAGCCACACAGACAAGGAGGAATCCTAAATAAAGGAGTATGAACTCTTAGCCCTGGAACTCTTGCCTGCGTCATCTGAACTACTCGACAAACTCAGGTCCGAATTGAGCAAGGATGTCACAGACTTGTACACATTACTGAAAAATAGTAAGGAATTACATTTACAATTACTCAAGGCTAAAGTGTAATTTTTTACAATTACAATTACCCTCCCATAAATGTAAGTGACCGTTACCCTCAAAAGTAATCCGTTACTTTCGTGGCGTTACTTTCAAGAATATTTTCCTCAATTAAGAAACAAAGGGAAGAAGGTTATTCAAGTTCTTATTGTTGCCACCTGTTCCATTCATTGATCTTGAATATTTCGAGCAACAGCTGGCTCTCGAAAGACTCGTCAGACATTTTGCTTCATTTCTTACTGAAGATGACGACTGCTACGCTTTGAACTGAGGCACTGGATGGGAGTGCCATATTGTGCCTTACAAATATTTAATGCTCTGCATTAAGCTTTTTCAGCGAAGCAATAGAAGTACTATTTAACTCGAAGATAGAGCAAAGCTTCGTCGTTGCAGCCGTTGCCTGATATTCGAGAGTTTTAGTAGAGTTGGTAACAGTAAGGTGATAATTAAATAATAAACAAGGTTTGGCTCGAAATACTTCTTTCTTTGGTTCTGAACAGGTCGAGCCTCGGTTGAGACGTTGGTGAAAAAGAGTTTCCAATATATAAATATAACTTAATCGAGAAAAAAAAACACACCAGGACACTCATAAGAATAATTAATTAGAACGTTGGATAAAACGAGGAAATGTAAACGCACGTTTGCTGTGTGTACCGTTCTTGGTGCCGTTCAAAAACGCACGTAGCACGAACCGAATGCAGTTTACTCCAGTGTTCTCCAGATAGACGTCCGCTCATGCCATGGGCAGCAAAGGGCAGAGTACCAAGTAAGCCACACTATGGCCCCACTTGCGAGTTTCACACTCTCCTCAAGCTCAGAATATCAAGTCTAGTATGTCAGCCACCATTATGTTTTATTTGTAAAAATATCTGCTTGAGATAAGATGCGTCCTGCTGAGGTATAAACTGGAAGAAGAAAAAAGGAAGAGTATTAATTTTCGAAGTGCTCGCAAAAAGCTGATTCACAAAAAGGGTGGCTGAGATGCAGATAACCTGGCTGGAATTCACAAATAAAGTGGGCCAACCCTAGAAGTTGGACTACAAAAAGTACTAAGTAGCTTTTAAAACAGGGTCAAATAAGGTGAAAGGAGCAGAAAAATATACATCCTGTATCTAAGAGAAGATTATAAGTGTGCAGCAACGAACGAGGATGCTTGTGGCTAGCGTGCTTACATGTTTCCGCCGCTCCGCATGTAGGCACCCTACTTATGGCAATAATACCTTTACATAATATCACATCCCTTTTAGTGGATTTTAGGGCAGACGGAGCGTTGTCTCATTTTGTGACATGATGAAAATGGTCGTAGTCACTATAACCGAGAAGGACATTGTTAATTCTTGTCTGTGCACTTACCGCCTCGACCTTCTAGAAGAGGCACACAATCACTGAGTGTCCTCCTCTCCCCGCCTTCGATCGCAAAGAAAAAAACAGACACTGAAAAAAGCGAATATAACTTGCCCCCCCCCCTTTTTGTTGTAGAAATGTTTACTTAAATCATGTGACATTATTGTTAGGGTGTAAAAAAAATATCCAGGGGCTTGGTATTGCAAAAAAGAAAAGGCTTTGCGGAATTGAAGAGTGCCAAGCCACCCTTTGCGCTGGACAATTCGCGTGACAGTGTCACTGCGCTCAACTTTACCAAAATAAAAATTACCTTTCCTTTAGAAGGAAAGGGGGGGGGGCTGGTCCTGAAAAAAATGTAACGGATTACAACGGATCCGTTACGTAAAAAATGTAAGGGAATTATTTTAAAATTACTCCAGAAAATATGTAATTATTCCGTTACTAAATTACCGATAAAAGTAAGGGATTACAAGTAATTTCGTTACTTGTAACGGATTACGTACAAGTCTGGATGTCACCATGGCACGGATCATGCTCTACTGCAAAAGCCAGTGGCCGGTGCTCACAGACTTGACACCAGAAGCAAGGAAGTATGGGAGCGTGGCATCAGAGCTTACCACAGTTCAAGGGCTCCTGATGAAAAACAACAGACTTGTTATTCCACCGGTAATGCGGCAAGACATTCTCGAACGCCTGCACAGTGGACACCAGGGCATCGTGAGATGTCGAGCCAGGGCGAGGGACTCGGTTTGGTGGCCAGGTATCAGCCAACAGATCCACGACTACGTCAACTTGTGCCCTACCTGCCAGAAGTTCCGGCAACCAGGTGCGGAGCCTATAATTCAGACACCTCTGCCTGAACGTCCATGGCAGGAGATTGGTATGGATCTGTTTCTGTTGGATGGGAAGAACTACTTGGTAGTTATCGACTACTTCTCCAGGTTCTTTGAGCTTAAGCAGCTCCACAGGACGACGTCAAAGGACGTCATCGAAGCACTGAGTGAAATATTCGCACGATTTAGAATCCCGGAGGTCATTCGTTCCGACGGTGGACCCCAGTTTGCATCAAGCGAATTCAAGTGCTTTACACTTAAGTGGAGAGCGCGACACGTAACGTCAAGTCCCTACTATCCCCAAAGCAATGGGGAGGCAGAAAGAGCCGTCCAAACCGCGAAGAACCTGCTTAGGAAGTCCGAGGACCCTGCACAGGCTCTTCTGGCTCACAGGACTACGCCAGGGAAGGAGGGCTATTCACCAGCGGAACTGTTGATGGGACGACGACTGAAGTCTACAGTTCCTTTGTCACCGCAACTTCTGACGCCCAACTGGAAGTACACTGCTCGCTACAGACAGCGTCACAACGTAGTGAAAGCCAAAGAGGCAAGCCACTACAACAAGCGTCACAGAGCAAGAGACAGACCTGAACTGGCACCGAGATCGGCAGTCTGGATGTACGCGGGCGCCGCACACCCGCGAACCACGGTCATACCTGGTGCAAACTGAACATGGTGCATTACGTCGCACTACAAGACATCTGCAGACTGCGGGACAAAACACCACACCCAGCGTGGTCACAGACAAGGGACCACCAGCTTCATCTGGCAGCAATAACGGCCTGGTGACCAGAAGCGGAAGGATCTCAAGAGCACCGGCACGATATAGACAATAGGTCTTAGGAGGGAAGGTGTCATGTCCACAGACTGAAAGAGGTCTGGCAACGGTGGGTCGGGGGAGACGCCATATTAAAAGAGCGGGAAACAAACGTTCGTCTCGATCTCGTCTCTTGTGTTCTTGGAGGTTCGTGCACGGTATTCGACAATGTCGGCGATTGTCTTGTCGAGCTGCTCCGTCAGCCCGTTGGTCTGCGGGTGGTACGCAGTGGTACGACGACGATGGCTGGTGTGACTGAGCCGGAGGATTTCTTGGGTCAGCTGTGCCATGAACGATGATTCGCGATCTGTAATCAGAACTTCGGGAGCGCCGTGCCGGAGGACGATGGACTCGATGAAAAACTTGGTGACTTCAACAGCAGTCCCTGAAGGAAGGGCTTTCGTTTCTGCGTACCGCGTGAGATAATCTGTGGCGACGATTATCCACCGGTTTCCCAGGTTCGACGGCTGAAAAGGACCAAGTAGATCCATTCTGATCTGCTGGAACGGTGCAGTTGGCGGAGGATTTGGCAGCAGGAGACCTGCTGGCTTCGTTGGTGGTTTCTTGCGTCGCTGGCACTCGTGGCAGGATCAGGTGTAGAGGTGGACGGTTTTGTGGAGATTGGGCCAGTAATACTTTTCGTGAATACGGGGCAGTGTCCGGCTGTAACCAAGGTGTCCGGACGTAGGGTCGTCATGACATGCTTGAAAGACCTCCTCTCGAAGGTCGGCCGGGATTACCAGCAGCCACAGCGAGTTGCTGTCCCCAAAGTTCTCTTTGTAGAGTACACCTTGTCGAATGGCGAAGGTCCGCAGGGTTCGTGAGAGAACATGGGGCACGGTACACCCGCGCCCTTCCAGGTGCTGAATTAATGTGCGCAGCTCAGGATCGTTTCGTTGACATCGTGCCAGGTCGTCGGTGGTCACTGCTCCTAGGAAGCACTCGTCGTCATTGTTGTTGCTGCTGCCAGAAGGTGTTTCGACAGGAGCCCTAGACAAGCAGTCGGCGTCGCTGTGCGTGTGGCCTGACTTGTAGACTACAGTCATG
This sequence comes from Ixodes persulcatus, assembly GCA_013358835.2. NCBI lineage: Eukaryota > Metazoa > Arthropoda > Arachnida > Ixodida > Ixodidae > Ixodes > Ixodes persulcatus. Next base: position 374,597 of record JABSTQ010010438.1, read on the forward strand.
TTTAACTCCAGTAGTGGGAGACTCCATCGAGCGAGGTGTCCTGAAGGTTCCTTGAGGTTCGCAAGCCAGCAGAGCGAGTGGTTGTCTGTGACTACGAGGAACGGGCTCCCGTACAAGTACAGGCGGAACTTCGTATTTGCCCAAACGACCGTAAGACACTCCTTTTCAGTCATGAAGTAATTTTTTTCCGATTTGGACAGAGTCTGACTTGCATAGGCGATGACTCGCTCGGTGCCCTCTTGCACTTGAACCAGTACCGCTTAAAGTCCTGCATTACTAGCGTCCGTGTGAATCTCGGTTTCCGCACCCTCATCAAAGTGTCCTAGGACAGGAGGAGTCTGGGGTCTTCGCTTCAGCTTGTCGAATGCCAGCTGCTGCTCCTCGGCCCATTCAAACTTCTCGGCGTCCATCGTCAGGTTTGTGAGCGGTGCGCAAATCCTCGCGAAATCCAGAACGAAGCGTCGATAGTAGGCACAAAGTCCGAGGAATCTTCGCACGACCTTGTGTTTCGGCGCTGGGAATGCCGCGACGGCACGAGTCTTCTCTGGGTCTGGGCGGACGCCTTCGTTACTAACCACATGGCCTAGGAACTTCAGTTCGTCATAGGCGAACCAGCACTTTGACGCCTTGAAGGTGAACCCGGCGGTCTGTATGGCTTGGAGAACAGCTCCGAATCGTCGCAAGTGCTCGTTAAAGTCAGTTGAAAACACTACGACGTCGTCAAGGTAGACGAGACAGCTCTACCACTTCAGCCCTGCCAGTACGGTGTCCATGACACGCTGGAACGTTGCTGGCGCCGTGCATAGTCCGAAGGGCATCACTTTGAAATCGTATAGTCTATCCGGGGTGACGAAGGCTGTCTTTTCTCGGTCCTATTCGTCGACGTCGATCTGCCAGTAGCCGCTCTTCAGGTCCATCAATGAGAAATATCGAGAGTGGCGCAGCCGGTCTACAGTGTCGTCGATGCGGGGGAGTGGGTAGACGTCTTTCTTCGCCACCGCGTTCAGCTGCCGTAGACCACGCATATCCTAAGCGTTCCGTCCTTCTTAACCTGCACGACTGGGTTGGTCCACGGAATATTTGAATGTTGGATTACGTCGTCTCTCAGCATCTCTTTAATTTGCTCCTGGATTCACTCCCTTTCTTTAACGGAGACTCTGTACGGCGATCGATGAACAGGGCGCGCGTCGTCCTCGCTAACGATGCGGTGCTTCGCAACGGCGGTTTGACGTACCTTCGACGACGTCGCAAGGCAGTCGCAGTATTCGGCAAGGAGGTTAAGCAGCTGCCAACGTTTCGGGCCCGGAAGGTTAGGGTCAATGTCGAGTTGCGCTGGCGACGTACTGTCTTGTTGAGGTGGCGAGGTTTCGTCAGTAATCGCTGTGATTTCGGCGGCGTTTCGAAGTTCCTCGACGTGGCCCACGGCTGCACCTTTTGTGAGGTGTTGCGTTTCATTTCGAAAGTTCGTCACGAGGACCAGCGTCCGCCCATCCTCAAAATCAGCTACTCCTCTTGCGACGCCTATTCCTCTTCCCAGGAGCAATTGAAGGTTGCCTTCCAGGACAACTTCACCGCAGGTAGGTGTATCGGCCACGCCGGGCACGACAACACTTAATCGCGGCGGCAGGTACAGGTGGTCGGCGGTGACTCGTACGGCGGCTGACTCTGTTTGGGGTTCCTCTGAGGGCGGAACAGGCTTCCGCAGCGTCAGGCTGTTTTCACCAACGTCGATGACGGCACCGTATTCGCACAGAAAGTCCGTGCCGAGATTGACATCCCTGGAACAGTCTTGTAGAATAACGAATTTTACAGGGCACGTTTTGCCTTGAATTTCGTCGCGAGCAGTGCAACTTCCGACAGGCGTGATAAGGTGTCCTCCGGTGGTTCGAATTTGTGGTCCTCCCCAGGGCGTCGTAACTTTTCGCAGACGGCGAGAGAGCCTCCCACTCATGACTGAGTAGTCTGCTTCGGTGTCCACCAGAGCCGATGCCTCGTAGCCGTCGATAGCAACATTTAGGTTGTTGGACACTGTTGCAGGGGCTTCGTTGCGATGCGTGGCGTCGGGAGAGTGGGAGCGCTCCGGCGTTCTTGGAGGCTCTTTGCTTTGGTCGTCTTCGGCAACGCCCCCTCCACGCGTTGCCGAACTTAGTTTTTCCGACGAGATAGGGGGGACAGGCTGTCCCGAAGAGAGCGGCGGAAGGGCGAAAGTGCACGTCGAGGCGAAGGCGAACGGGAACCTCGGGGTGGAGTCGGCACCGGGGACAGGGGTCGTCGGAGGTACTCCACGATATCTCTTGGTAGCTCCCCAAGGCGATGTCGCGGGTCGCTCGGCGAGAAGCCTCGCAGGCCCATTTGTCGGTACGAGCACCTCCGGTAGACGTGATCAGCTTCGCCGCAGTGATAACACAGCGGTCGTCGATCGGCCGTGGGCCACACATGTCTTCCTAGGCACCGGTTGTTCAGGGCGGACGAGCTGGGGTTGCACTTCCCGACGTCAGAAAGTCTGCGGCTCTGGTAGGTCACGTCGAGATGGCGCCGAATACTCCCGGACAGCTGGAGCCGGTCTCCGAGCTACCGCGGCGTTGGCCAGAGAAGGCTCCTCGGGTACTGCTGCGCTGGCAGGAGCCTCAGGTTGGAATGCCCGCTGAACTTCCTCGTGGACAACTTCGGCTATTGACAGCGAAGCAGGCTGGTGAACAGCAGGCAGGAACTTCTTGATTTCCTCCCGGACGACGTCCCGGATGATGTCGCGGATGTCCGAGATACTGCAGCTGAATGGCGAGAGGGCAGCGAAGCCGGAAAGTCTCTGGTAGTGTGAGGGCGGCGCGCGATTGGCACCTTAGATGTTGGTGGCCTCAGTGATGAAACCTTCGAGAGTGGTAGGCGGGCTCCGCACGAGGCCCCCGAAGGTGTTTTCTTTCACGCCCCGCATTAGGACCCGCATCTTTTTTTCTTCGTCAGCGTTTGTGTTGGCGCGGTTCATGAGGCGGAGAACGTCTTCGACGAAGCTTGTGACGTTCTCGTTTGGCCCTTGGTGTCTTGCTTGGAGAAGTTCTTCGGCACGCTGTCGCCGCTGCTGGTTGCAAAGGTGCGTCGCAGCTCGGCCTGGAATTCTTATCACGACGAAATTGACGCTTCGCGGTTCTCGAACCAGGTGCGTGGAGTGCCTTCCAAAGCGAAGTAGACATTCTGAAGGCACTGTTCCGGTGTCCATCGGTTATGGCGGGCCACTCGTTCGTAATGTTGTAGCCAATCCTCAACGTCATCGTGGATCTCCCCATGGAAAGGCGTCGGAGTCCGGGGTGCGACGGGCAGGTAAACCATGGTAGAAGCGGCCGGGTTCTGTGACTGTTGGTTGTCCATTCTTGGCCTCGTTGGCTTCTTGGTCCTGGGGGCAGAAATTCGTGTTCCGGGTGTGGACCTTGGATGCGGCGACTCGATCGCATTTCGATATGGTCTTCGTTGGGTCCTCGGGAGCTTGGGTTCGGACTTGTAGTGCGGGAACTCGGAGGACTGCGCTGCACGGACACGCGGTACCCCGCACCTTGTGGGCAACCTGGAGATTCCAAGCGGTTGGCCCAGGTTGCCCCTACGACGATCATGAGTGGTCATCTTGACCACGAGGGGGCCAAGGGCAACTGGCCACGCGAGCGGCGCTCCGCCGCTGATAAAGGGCCATCGCAGCGTATGCGCGGGGGCGGTTGGGATCGCGCCGCAGGCAATAGCGGTCATTAAATATTTACGTGTTGTTGAACCGGTGTGCTCTGTCATTCCTCGAGACCGGTAGCAGCAAGGGAATTTCCACACTGGCGCCCAGACATGATATGCTGCTCGTCTGAGAGGATGGCAGCACACTGGGTTCGTTTTACGTTACGTTTTACATAGTCACGTTTTACATTGTCAATTTGTGCGTTCCTGAGTTTTCCCACCTTTGAGAGGGCGTTTCTTCGCAAGACTAAGTTCATTCACCTCCGGAAGCCTCCACTACAACACGATGCCGTCTACAGAGGACGCCGACAAAAACGTGAGTGAGGACGATCTTTTGACGCTCGGTGCAACTCGCGGATAACGCCGCCAGCGACATAAAACCAGACGCTAAGCCTACAGTCTCAGTCCCAGCAGGCGCAGCATCAGAGGGTGGTCTAGCAGAACTAAGAGTGGCCATGACCATGCTTCTTCAGATACAACGAGAGCAGATGATGCGCTCAAGCGCCACTCCTGCTGGAAGCACGCCCCCAGGGACTACCTAAGGCTCTCGCTTAGCGTTCCGGTTTTTTCGGGGTACGCAGATAGAAAGTCAGTCGCGATGTTCGTCTCGGAACTGCGGGACTACCAAGCTGCGTCGGGAATTGACGACGAAACCATCCTCACCCGCCTTTTGCCGGTTGCACTGACAGGCAGTGCAGCACTGTGGAGGCAAGGACAAACTAATTTCACAAGTATGTCAGATTTCGAGGCGCGACTTAGGACGGAGTTCCTGCCTCCGGATTACAGCATGCGAATTAGGGACGAGCTGCGCGCGCACACACAGCACCCGGAAGAGTCACTCATTGAGTTTGTAAGGGCTCTCCAGGGCCTGTACGATATCGCCGACGCCGCGGCACCAGACGCGGAGAAAGTACAACTCGCCATCCGCCAAAGCCACTCGCGTTTACATCCCCATCTCAGGGGACGCACCTTTAAGAATTTAGACGAGATGGCACGGGAAGCGATCACCATCCAGGCCGACATCCTCGCGGAACTAAGATACCGCCCCCCTAAACCGCAGAACATGACTCTGGAACCATCATTTGGGTGGTCTCGAAACGCACGTGTACGAGTCGAGAGAGAACCAGACGATTCCAGTAAGGCGTCTGACCCACGAGCCCTAGATCCTCGTGCATACGAATCACGGAGGTGCAGCGGTTATGAGGGCATACATTCACAACGCTACAGCCCCTCCATTGGTCAAGATGAGTTCTTGGCCTCTGGACCGGTAACGCGGAGCTTGGGAGAGGCAAGAAAGAGCGCGACACCGCACGAAGCCGACGGGCGGGCCACGCCCCGTTGTTTTCGATGCGGCCAGCCAGGACAAATACACCGGGACTGCAGCGAAAGGCAGCGGCCGCCTCAGACACAGGGGAACGGCTACGGCCGGCGGTGGTAAGAAATTTCTACTCTCCGCCGGCCGCGCCGAGAACACAATCCACAAGGTCGAGCCGCCGCAGCCGCCTCCGGGCATCCCGGAGGCTCGCACGGGCTCCGGGGACTGACACTTTTCTATCGACCCTTGGTGGCCCTCCATCACCTTTTCTTCCTCATAACACTCTCCGTTGTGAGACTCCCGGCGTGTCCGATTCGGCATGGACACCCGGGCGCCCAGCTCACACCGTCCGCGGTGTTGAGCCTCCCGGCGTGTCTGCTCGTGCATCGACAACCGGGCGGCCATCTCACAACACTTTCCGTCATGAGACTCCCGGCGTGTCGGCGTTCGCGTCGACACCCGGGCGCCCAGCTCACACCGTTCGCGGTCTTGAGACTCCCGGCGTGTCTGCTCTCGCATCGACAACCAGGCGGCCAGATCATAACACTTTCAATCTTTGTTGTGAGACTCCCGGCGTGTCCGATTTCGCATGGACACCCGGGGGCCCAGCTCACACCGTTCGCGGTCTTGAGACTCCCGGCGTGTCTGCTCTCGCATCGACAACCGGGCGGCCAGCTCACAACACTTTTCGTCATGAGACTCCCGGCGTTTCCGCGTCCGCGTCGACACCCGGGCGCCCAGCTCACACCGCTCGCGGTCTTGAGACTCCCGGCGTGTCTGCTCTAGCATTGACAACTGGGCGGCCAGCTAACAAAACTTCTCGTCATGAGACTCCCGGCGTGTTCGCTTCCGCGTCGACACCCGGGCGCCCAGCTCACACCGCTCGCGGTCTTGAGACTCCCGGCGTGCCTGCTGTCGCAGTTACACCCGGGAGGCCAGCTCACAGCACTCCCCGTCATGAGACTCCCGGCGTGTCCGCTCCGCGTCGACACCCAGGCGCCCAGCTCACACCGCTCGCGGTCTTGAGACTCCCGGCGTGCCTGCTGTCGCAGTGACACCCGGGCGGCCAGCTCACAACACTCTCCGTCATGAGACTCCTGGCGTGTCGGCCTTCCCACCGACACCCGGGCGCCCAGCTCCCACCGTTCGCGGTCTTGATACTCCCGGCGTGTCTGCTCTCGCATCGACAACCGGGCGGCCAGCTCACAACACTTCTCGTAATGAGACTCCCGGCGTGTCGGCTTTCACACCGACACCCGGGCGCCCAGCTCACACCGTTCGCGGTCTTGAGACTCCCGGCGTGCCTGCTGTCGCAGGGACACCCGGGCGGCCAGCTCACAACACTCCCCGTCATGAGACTCCCGGCGTGTCGGCTTTCACACCGACACCCGGGCGCCCAGCTCACACCGTTCGCGGTCTTGAGACTCCCGGTGTGCCTGCTGTTGCAGTGATACCCGGGCGGCCAGCTCACAACATTCTCAGTCATGAGACTCCCGGCGCGTCTGCCTTTGCACTGGTCCCCGGGCGAACAGCTTCCACTGTTCCCGGTTGTAAGCTACCCGAAGCAACTGCATTTGAGTTGGACCCTAATGCGATTCCCTTTCAGCCAAAGGTCGGCCCGTCAGATTCCGGCCCCATTCCCAGCGTCAGAGCCGCTTTGAATTTCTCAACACCAAGGATGGTCGCTCTGGATGGCCGGTCGCTAATGGACTCGCACCAGCCGACGGGGGTAGGAACAACCTCACTAAACGAGAAACCAACAGTGCTCATCCCAGCTGTGAGTAGAATCGAAGCCACACCCAAGTCTCTTGAACCTCGTATGACCGTGAATGTACTAGGTACACCAGTGGCCGCTCTTTTAGATACTGGTGCAAACATATCGCTTATTGGGGATGCTGTATTAGCGGAATGTAACAAGAAAAAGATACATCTCCGGTCAGCAAACGTGAAATTGCAGGGAGCATCGGGGTCCGTACTGCCTGCTGCCGGTGCAGTCAGGTTACGAATTTCCTTTCATGGCAGAAAACGAAGACAACGGTTCGTATACCTCCCGGAACTGCCAGTGCCCATGATCCTTGGTAGAGATTCTATTGCAGCGGAGCGGGTTTTGCTAGACTTTGCCCAAGCTGGATATTGGTTGGGAGGCGAAACGAAATTAACGCCGTTTACCAGACGGCAGGATTGTATTCGCGGCCAAGCGTTCCCGTTAAACTTTGCCGGGCAGATGTCTTTACTTCCAGACAGCGTGCTCAAAGCCGTGCAAAAGTGTTCCGGTGAAGAAAACCAGAAGCAGCTCCAGCAACTGCTATAGCCCTTCTCGCCGATGTTCACGGAAAGACCTGGGAAAACCGATCTCCTACGGCACCGCATCGAAACTAAGGATGCACCCCCGCGGAGGTGTAATCCGAGACCCATAAGTGCTCACAAGCGCGAACTTCTTGATGCGGCGCTATCGGAAATGATCGACACAGGCGCAGTACGTCAGTCAAAAAGCCCATAGGCTTCCCCGGTGGTCCTTGCTCGAAAGAAGAACGGCACAGCAAGGCTTTGTGTTGATTACAGGCGCCTAAATGAAGTGTCAGTCAGAGACAGTTACCCGTTTCCTAGTATTTCCTCAGTAATGTATGCCCTTGGAAACGCGACTGTTTTCACAACCCTCGATTGCAGCCGCGGATTTCTTCAAATCGAAGTTCATCCGGCTGATGTAAAGAAGACCGCATTCATTTGCCACAGGGGGTTGTTCGAATTCACTCGCCTTCCCTTTGGTTTATCCAACTCTCCCGCCAGCTTTCAACGCCTAATGGACGTTGTCCTCGGTGACGCGAAGTACGAGTTTGCGATGGCGTACATGGATGACGTAGTGGTATTTTCACGAACATTCGAGGAGCATCTCGTACACCTTCATACCATACTCGAACGAATGTGTCAGGCCGGCCTTACGATTCATCCAGATAAAGTCCAGTTGGCATCGCCTGTAATCAACCTTCTCGGATTTGTTGTAGATAACGGAACGCTGCGCCCGAATGAAGATAAGCTCCGCGCAATAACGGAGTACCCACCCCCTTATGACGTCAAAAGCCTACAGAGATATCTCGGGATGATTGCGTTCTATAGAGACTTTATTCCGCAATGCGCTGAGATAACTGAACCTCTGAACCGATTGCTCCGCAAAAAAACGATATGGTGCTGGGGGCAGGAGCAGCAAACCGCATTCACGTGTCTTTCAAGGGCTGTGACTGAAAACGCGTGTTTAAATCTGCCCGACTTGCATCGTCCGTTCATCTTGCAGACCGACGCAAGCGATTACGGACTAGGAGCAGTTCTTCTGCAGGAACATGACAGCGTTCTTCGTCCCGTAGCTTTCGCCAGTCATACGTTAACCGGAGCGGAGCGAAACTACTCAACAAGCGAAAAAGAGTGCCTGGCAATTATTTTTGCGCTTAAGAAGTTTGACATGTACCTTGACGGCGCTTCGTTTAGCATTCAAACTGACCACATGGCTCTCTCGTGGCTCAAAAAGCTTCAAAACCCTGCAGGATTACTCGCTCGATGGGCCCTTTCGCTCCAGCGCTACAAATACACAATCGAGTACAAGCGTGGAGTGGCTAACCACGTTGCAGATGCGTTATCCCGTGCTCCACTTCCCGGGCAGGAAATGCAGGTGGATCCCGACTTGGTGGCACTGGCCAATGCGGCGCCCATCACACCAGATTCGCGGTGGGGAACCCTGGTGAGCAGAGAGGAGCTCCGGGCTGCCCAGCTGTCCGATGGACTTTGTCAGAAGGTGATGCACCAGCTGGCAGAAGAAAACTCAGCCGACGCTGGGAATCCCGGAGACTTGGACTCATATCTGCTCAGCAGCGATGGCATCCTGCTGCGATACATCCCCCAGGCGGACGATGGGTCCAGCGGCCCGCCATTCCAGACTGTAATACCACGTAAACTGCGTAAGTCATTTATAAGATATATGCATGATCCCGCCTTGGCAGGCCACAGCAGTGGGAGCAAAACTTACGAAAAGTTGTCCCAAATTGCAACGTGGCCAGGTATGAGGCAGGATGTAGTGAGGTACACACGTAGCTGCCCGGTTTGTCAGAAGGCGAAACCCCGAGGTGGCCAACCACCAGGTTTAATGCAGTCGGTCGAAAGCAAGTACCCCTGGGAGTGTGTTGCCTGCGACGTTGTCGGTCCCTTTCCCCGTAGTCCACGCGGCAACCAGTATTTGCTAGTAGTGACCGACCATTTCATGAAGTGGGTCGAAATGTTTCCTTTACGCAAACTAGACTCTAGGAAAATCTGGGACTGTCTTCTCGAGACGTTCGCGCGCTTTGGCTTTGCCGCAACGCTTATTACAGACAACGCTTTTTATTTTGTTAGCAAGGTGTTCGTGGATGCGTGTAACGCGCTAGGCATACGGCACAAACGGACTTCGCCATACCATCCACAGGCGAATATCACGGAAAGAGTGAACCGTAACCTGAAGCAGATGCTTGTAGCGCATACAGAGCGACACAAAGACTGGGACGCGAAATTGGCGGAAATGGCATTCGCTACCCGCACAACAATCAACCTGTCCACGGGTTTTACTCCGGCTCAACTTAACTTTGGGAAAGAGCTCGTGTTTCCCCTGGGAAATGGCCTTCTTTGCACAGATCCTGCAAGCATGCAGCGCACTACCACGCAGTTCGGAGAAGATCTCCGGGAGCGTTTCACGGAGAACCTGCGTGAAGCTCGAGAGAGCCTCGACGTCTCGAGGCTGCAGCAGGCAAACCAGTACAACAAGGGTAGGCGAAATCTGGAGTTCAAGGTGGGAGATCTGGTACAGAGGCGAACTCATCCGCTGAGTGATGCTGCTAGAGGCTTCACGGCCTCTTTTGCAAAGAGGTGGGATGGCCCCTACCGTGTTAGTAGGAAGCTCTCCAACCTGTCTTATGAGCTGGTGCATTGCGAATCTGGTGAAATGTGCGGGTCTATTCATGTCGCCGACCTAAAAGCTTTCTATGAACCCCAGGAGGTAGATGTGTCGCAGGTTCCAGATGGCGAATATCCGAACCACCTCTCGGAAGATTCCACACCGTCTCTGCCGCGGTACAACTTGAGACGGCGGTGAAGATGACCAGGAGTAGCGCGAGCTTTAAGTGCATTATGTTCATTCTCTTTTCGGTGTTGTTTTTTTTTGGGGGGGGGGAGAAGAGAAAGTAGCCGCGCTCAGGTATGCACAGTGGGGCAGGCATCTTTCGTGAAAGCGGCCACTTATTCCTACCGCGCCATGGCCTCATGTTGTTTTTAATTTCTGGTTCCTCGTGCCAGAGAGTGGCGACGCTGCTCCCATCATCAGACCCCCCTCCCCCAGCCGCATCGGTACTGTCCGGAAGTACTGACATCGGACCCGTGCTCGCCCATCTGAGAAGACCCTGGCTGACCCAGAAGGAAGGCCCCCCAAGACAATCTAAGAAGTCCGCTCTTTTCGTTTTTGAAAAGTGGGAGATGTGTGGACAACCTGGAGATTCCAAGCGGTTGGCCCAGGTTGCCCCTACGACGATCATGAGTGGTCATCTTGACCACGAGGGGGCCAAGGGCAACTGGCCACGCGAGCGGCGCTCCGCCGCTGATAAATGGCCGTCGCAGCGTATGCGCGGGGGCGGTTGGGATCGCGCCGCAGGCGATAGCGGTCATTAAATGTTTACGTGTTGTTGAACCGGTGTGCTCTGTCATTCCTCGAGACCTGTAGCAGCAAGGGAAATCCCACAACCTCCACCAAAAATGTCACGAAGGACAAGGTGAAACAAATAATAACTGTGTAAACTGAAACGCTTAATGGGGGGGGGGGCGAACTTGTGCCCAAAAATAAAAAGGAAACAGAAGATAACAGCAGAGCGTCGCGGGCGTCGAAGTCGGCAAAAGAGCAGAGTCGAACGCTGGGGCAAAACTGACTGCAGATCGCCACGCGGAGCCCGTTATGCACACGTGTGAGCTTCTGGAATAATCGGCGTAGAAGATTCGGCGTATAGAACTTTCTGACCTCCAACAAGCAACAGGATTCTCGAAATTACCAGAACACTAAGTTGCAGGGATAAAATAACACACGTCGCTCCCAGGAATCGACCCCTGGCTTTTCGCGTGGGAGGCAGACACGATAACCGTTAGGCCACGCGCGCGCTGCCTGCTTGGCCAGCTGCGGGCGCGGCAATATGGCAGCGTAGCTGCTAGAGTAGTGACACCAGCAACGAGGTAGAGGGGCCTAGAGCGATAAACCGTGGTTCCGGTCTGCACTGGAAAGTGACCCCCATGAGGCCGCTGCCATTGTACACAAATTTGACCACTCTTCCCGTGACTAAATTAAATACGTGACGTCACAGGAAAGATGGCAGCGCCCAGGCAGTGGCTGGCCCAAGGAGGCTGTCTCCTTGGGCTGGCCCCAGCTGGGCCGGAGCTTGTCGTATGCTTTGTTCGTTGTCGTTCGTGTCAGCGAGTTGATTTCAGACGCAGAAGCCGTCATATGAGGCCGGTCGAAAGCGACTTCAGAGTTCAGCACGGTGCCTGACGTAGTTATAACGAGAAAATAAGAAGAAACGGTGTGCATTTCGCTGGTGACCGACGGGGATATTGCCACGAAAGAGACAATCGGCCCTACGTTGCTCGGACCTCGGATTGATTCGGATACCGCTAGGAAAACTTTTAAGGCGACTTTTTTGTGCTCTCGTTGACCATCGCAATCTTCGAGGTGTGCAGTGAAGCGTGTGCAATATATTTCGATACACAGTTTAGCGACGGAAATTGCGTGAGTCTTGCTTGGCAGTGTGCAATCGTGGTTCCACTTCGTTCAAATGACCGAAGGCTCACTTTGGTTGTGCGGCGCTCGGGAGAGCTGTCTTGGTGCTGGTAGTTTCCGTGCCGTGCTAAATGATGCTGTGCTGCTGCCCAAATGTTCCGGCGTAGACATGCACTTCCACGGAGCACAGATTTGCGGCGCACCGAAGAGCTGCCTTCAAGCTGGTAGTTCCTGTGCCATGCTTTAGGTGATGCTGTGCTGCTTCCTAAATTGTTCTGGTGTTGATGTGGACAGGTGTTGCAGTTGGTAGGAATTCCGCTGGTCTGTCGCAGGTTTTGTCGACATAAAAGTTTTATCAACAGTCGTTACGCGAATTGCAAGCTGTATGGACATTTCATTGCACGTGTTACCTACCCAGTCCAACCATTCCTTTGCGACGACAGTATGCAGCGGCTCATTGCCAGTAAAGTGGTCCAACATCCATTTTAGTTCAGTTCGTCCGCAGCAGTCGCCAAACACAGGAGAGAATTTATTCGGACAGAATGCCACTAAAGCAGTATGTGCAGCTTCTTTAGTGGTCAGGAGAGACTCTCCTCTCAGTTTTGTTTTATTGTCACGAATGCCTGCTCCAGTACTATTTTCTATCAATATTTACTATTCTGGAAATTTCCAGGCCATGCTCAGCTGTCATCGGTTGCTCTGGTGAAGATGCTGGGTACTTTACTCATAGCCCTTCACTTTGTGTACACCCTGGCGGCTCCTCAGCCGAGTTGCCTGATAGCGGGACTCGGGTGGGGGACTATCCCGCGCCTTAAACCCCCGGCGAGCCGTGAATCAAGTCCAATCCCGAGCCTGGCAGAAAACCCGCAAGACGAGCGAATACCACACGGACGGACCTCGGAAATACACCACGAAAAACCTGAAATCCGAGCCAGTTTCTGCTACCAGCAAGAGCCACCGGAATTCGGTCTGTTGCCAGAAAAACCGAAGCTGACTAAGCCAACAATTACAAACCTGTAGCAGCAAACCGCGTCAACTCCCATTGTTTGCATGCCCGTCGAACCTCACATTCCGACGAGCTTTCACGCAAGGTGTATGAAGACGTCGAGGGCTGTATTGAATAATATGACCGTGTCGCCCGCCACCGTGGGTGGATAGACAACCAGCTCCTGCAGAACCTATACTTCTGGAAGAAACTGCCAGGCACTGCTTTGAGAACCACAAATCCCCCTTAACGTCATGGGAAGTTTGCAAGATCAAGCTGAAGTGCACGTTCATCAGCCAACATTGACCAGAAAGAGCCGAATTCCTGATTCTGTCCAGGCCACGGCCCTAACAAGAGCGTCGCAGGATTCGTGAAGGATGTTTTGCGAATAATCGAGCGCCCACACAAACCCTGATGCTACAAAAGACAAGAAGCTAAGAATCCCATGTCCCTCATGTGAGGGACAACGCCTTCGACAGCCTTGTCCGCAACCTCACGACAACAGTCAAAGGGTTTATATCGCCGAAGCTTACAACATTGAAGGTACACTGCAGGCCCGAGCCTCTCACTATCAACAACTTCCAGCGTCTTGACACTTGAGTCGTTCAGCTGCAACTTCGACGCCAGCATTCCAGGCATCCGCGACATCGATGTTGTCGGGTGGAGATCAGGAAGCTACTTCCTGCCATCAGTTGTCCGGCTTTTTGATTGCCAAATTTTGTTTGGAACAAGTTCGACAGGCATTTCAACTCGAGACGTCACCGGCTACCCATTAGTATTCAATGCCAATTCAACGAGACACCCCGTCGCCGAGGCTTTCCCGACATCGGGAAGAACCAGTGTAGGTTCGCGCTGAACAATGTACTCTAAGGAAAACGGAGGTGCTGCGAATGGTCGACCGAAAACCACTCTGCTACCACTGCATGAGGCCGACCACGCCTACTGGAGGTGCCCGTACCAATGGATTGGCCTGCAAGGGTTTGTGCCGAACGACCCTCTACCACGTCTCGAGGAGCGTCCGCGGGACACTGACGATTATCTTCGCCGGCCTTTGCCTCTGGTGCAGACATTATCCCGACGCTTCTGATCCCCATCACCTCGACGGGAGATAAGCGCGACAATGCAGGTGAGTGGCAATGCAATGACTGTTCATTTGGTGTCGGTGGTCGTCCAAGGACAATACCTAATAATTTGCTGACACCAATTATTTGTTTCCATTCCACGAAGCGCATATTTTCCAACTTTGAGGGAGATTGCCGCTGAGTGATTTGAACAAATAGAATGGTTGGTTGTTCTCAAAAGTGAACACCAAGCTTCATCCGACTTCACGTTGCCACAAGAGACTTACACAACTTGCAGTGGTCGCAGGATGCAGAAAAAATCGTCATTACGAAATGGAAGTGAAATGGCTTGGATAGCAAACAAACACTGTTGCCAGTCAGCAAGTCAACAGTACAGCAAATGGCACAGCTACCAAAGCAATACATGCCCGAGCTTTTTGCATTGACGCAGAAAACCACCAGGACAATGTGCGGACTAGAAGCCAGCCCTGCACCTTCAGTGCATCAGCTGTCAGTGGCTGCGCATGACGTGTGACTACAAGACGGCATCAGTCGGTCAAAGTTGCCACTCGACCAAACTGAACACCGACGTGCCAGGAGCGTCATCCGACAGAAGGAGCACAGGTACTACGACTGAACGCCTGACACGAGACTGTCGGAGAAAGAACTCGTTATGGAACCATTTGCAAAGAGCCAAAAATTATGTAATCAAGTGGAAAGATACATATTTGATACAGTAACCAAATAAACATATTTCCGCTCGCCTTTAAGCCTTCAGAGTCTATACACATAGAATTCTGTTCACCGTACATGCTGGACCTTTTGAGGACACTCGCATCCTGACCCCTCAATATTAATTGATGGGACATACAACACTGGCAGACTGGTTGCATTGGGCTACACTCGTTTCACTTCTCCTGAACATGTGGCGCGTCCGAAAACCAATTACAGTGATGTGAAAATGTTGTTTATTAATTTATTCCCTCAAAGGGCTTCTGTAGGCATTGCAGAGAGGATACGTAAAACTACACACATGATTATAACATCAAAGCACACTGACATTAATAAGCACAAAACGGGCCCAGCTACCGAAAATAAACAGTACACTCGTAAGAAGTAAATATTGCTGCAACTTGTTTATTGCAAAAACGAACACACCTCTGAGCATCCAGTCTAATAGTATCTGTTGATGCACTGTTATATAGGTAGCAGGACACTTCCTATACGTATGACACAATAGACCCTTTGCAAAACTCCATGAAGCAACACAACTGTCACAATTTTCTTGGCATAAAACGCACGAATGAGCCTACTTCACGTCGAACGCTAATGCAGCATTGGAGTCCAATAGGTGCTGAGCCAAGTTCACAGTGATGGCGGACATAACGTTCTTGTCGAACAAATGCCCAAAGTATGAAGGCTTTGAGTAATTAAAGTAGTAGCTACTGTAATTTGTTTCATCATATTTTTGCAAACAGCGAAGGCCACAGTCTTGGTCAGTCAATATGTACGTTGGAGAGAGGCACATGACAAGATATCATTAGAGTGCTCATCTGCACAGATTTGTCACACACCTTCACTCCGTCTCTCTGATTGGCTCGAGGGGCTGTGGCTGTTGCCATTTTCCAAGTTACAGTGAAACAAAGTATAGACAGTCCGCACTTTTAAAGAAAAGTCTATTGAAGAGACCTAAAGGAATGGTAGTCAACCTTTTTCAACAGGACTGCTTCTTCAAGCAAGGAATGAACACATATACCAGTCGTCTTGTCCAAGTAATTAGATCAAGTGAATAATTGACCGACTGATACGATGCACCCTCGATAAAAAAAAAATATTGCTGCAATAAATTCCCCGAACGAGAAAAATGCGCTGTTAATCTTCTATTTCCGAGTTGCATTACATCTAACGAATTCCAGATAGGTGTGGTCCCATCTCTAGACCTCTAAAGTGTGGGGCTGCATTTTTTTTAAATTAAAGGTGTTAGAATGATGGATTAGAAAACCATCTAAGAGGGGTGTGATCATACACGTGGAAGTTACTGTGGACTATTGATACCTATCGGCAAGGTAAACAGCCCACTAATACTAATTTCTAATGGACATCGAAAGCAACATTTTGTGCACTGATCAATAAAAAATCTGAAGACTTGCTGTGTTCTGAGTTCTAAGGGGACAAATAAACTGTTTTCCGAATGATTGGTTCGAATTCTTCGTAAGAGTTTGCTTGCAAGTCAATTAAGCAAACACAAGCTTTTCACTTTAAAAAAGTATTGCGATCCAATGTAGAATCGTCGATTAGCACAAAAGGTTAAAGATCGCGGGAGCTTCCTCGCTAAAAGTTGCAGTGATTATGCAGTTACCTAGGGCTGAAACAAATCCTAGGACCTACGTCCGACGCATACATTCCGCGTCGATTCTCAGACATTCCAACGTTCCAAAAAAAGCAAAGAGAATGCAAACATTTTATGCTAAAAGCACTCAAAGTTCTATCGATCCTCGAACAGATCCGGGAATCTTAGCACCGGTACGGCGATACGGCTGATGCCGTCGCACACCTGGTAATAATATCAAGATGATTCAGAGCGATCCTGCGCACAAAGGGTATAAAGTCTTATTCCTTTATATTTTCACATTATACCTGCGTCAGCGAGCACGAAGAAGAACGAAGTCGTCGGAAAGCAGCTGCACATCACTGCTACCGCGCACTGAACAAACCCGCATCCGCCAGCTCTGGGCGCTGCCATCTAACCGGTGACGTCACGGCTCTTGGGAGGTCACGTGACGAGTGGTCACATTTGCGTACAACATGGCGTCAACAGGGGGGTGCCACTTTCGAACATCCGGTTTACCACTCTAAGCCCCTCTACCTCGTTGGACACGACACAAATTTATCTAGATGCACGATGTCAGAAGCGCCGAGAGTGATCTCCATTTTGGGCCTGGGAGGTTGCCATGGACATTGACAGCAACGGCAGCATTGAACAGGCACGACAGAACTAGTCCTCTGTATCTTTCAGATAACAGGAGCGCTGCCGGGACTACATTGCCGTGATTCGAACTTCAAATTTGCTGACTTCGGAGCTACGAGCCTGCCTACTTCAGACAAGGGTCGGTCGACCGTGACGTCGCTGCTGCTGACATCAAGCGCTTCCGTCGATCAAGCTCAAGCTATAAAAGGCACCCCAGCGGAGCCTTCCTTTCACATTGGCAGCAGCGGCAGCATTGAACAGGCACGACCAAACTAGTCCCCTGTATCTTTCAGGTTGGTGTTCTTTTATTATACTGACTTTCCTAATACCCCGTTCTATGCCGCCGCTGCTGCTGCTGCTGCCAAGGTGTAGCCATGAGTACCAATGGTCTGTGTAAAACTTGTGAAAAGCAATTCGTATCGTCCGATGCGAAAATTGCGTGCAGTGACTGTGGTGGTAGCTACCACACGGGAAAATGTTCTGGAATTTCTGACAAAACAATCAAAACGAAGGGCGAAGCATATCGTTTAGCTTGGCGCTGCCCAGCCTGTCGTCGTTTAAAATCTTGTGCACAAGCTCGGGATCCTACACCGAGTGACGATTTGGAAACGCACGATGTGCGACAAATGCTGAAGGTGATCAATGAGAAACTTAACCAGCTCTTACCGCTCAGAGAAGTAGTTGAGGGCATTGAAGATTCAATGCAATTCTGGAGCGAGCAGTACGACGAACTGCGAGAACGAACAGAGCAAAATGAAAAGGACATCAAAGACCTAAAACGCAGAACGGAAAAACTTGAGGCGCAGGACGTTGAAGTTAATCAGTTGCAATGCGAAATTGATAACCTTGAATGGAGAAGCCGGCGCCTTAACCTCGAGTTTCACGGCATACAGGTAACCGAAAAGGAAAATGTGCTGAGCAAACTAAATGTACTTGCCACACAGCTCGAACTGCCACAACTTTCTGATATGGACGTGGTGTCCATTCACCATCTGCCTTCAAGGAAAGATAAAACGCCAGGCGTAATCTGCCGCTTTGCAAGACAGGCTGATAGGGATAAATGGTGGGAAAGCAGAAAGAAGTTACGTGATTCGAATGACACTCTGTTTCAAACTGAAAACTTGACAAGACGATCCCGTTCTCTACTTTTCGAAACGAAAGCCTTGGCCAAAAGAAACAATTATAAATACGCGTGGCACAACAATGGCCTAGTGCTTGTGCGCAAATCTGACGGAAGCCGTGCGGCGGTAATCTCTAGTATTGCCGACCTAGATAAGCTTCGATAAGAAATGAGCAATCGACTATCTATGGCAAGTACAGCTAGCGAATCATACTTACTTCCGAATTCTTTTGAAAGACATCCAGGAAAACCGTTCCTGCGATCGTTTAAATGTTTTCACTTGAATATACGCTCAATCAAAAATAAAGAATCCGATCTCTGTCTTTTGTTTGATATTTTTGGGCTGCAATTTGACGCAATATTGCTAACTGAGACATGGTCAACTGATGAAACAAATGTACTTCGTCTCCCGTCGTATAATACGTTTTATTTAAATCGCCCTAGTAGCCGCGGCGGTGGAGTGTGCATTTTAGTCAAGAAAGAATACAACTGTAAAATATTGTCAGACTTTACTGTAAATACGAGTGATTGTGAACTTCTGTCAATTCAAATACAAAACACGGTAATTGCCGTTTGTTACCGCCCTCCCAGTGGTACCGCAATTACATTCTTTGATTGCTTAGAATCAATTTTTGACTTTATTACAAAAAAATCGTTCCAATTTCATCTGTGGCGGGGATATGAATATTAATATGCTAAAAAGTGATTCAACGAAGTCTCAACTAGACCTTTTACTAATGACGCATACCCAAGCAGCACAGAGATGGCCAGTCATCGGCCAATGGCTGGCAATGGTCCTTGGCCAAGTGGCCAGACAGTGGCCAGAGACTGGCCGGTTACTGGCCTTTATCTGGCCACTGGCCAATGGCCACTGGCCATCAGCCATCGGCCAAGCATTGGCCAATGAATGGCCACTCTCTGGCCACTGGCCAAAAGACCATCGCCAGACATTGGCCATTGCTTGGCCAAAATCCGCGCTGCTTGGGTAATTTGCGGAATTTCATTATGCTACCCACAAGAGTGACTGAGCTCTCTTCATCTCTAATTGATCTGTTTTTAACAAATATAAGCTCGAACCAAGTAAGAGCAGGGGTGTTCACTTGTGACCTAAGTGACCATTTACCGATATTTATCTGTACAAAGGGGCACGTAAAAAATAAATATTGCAGCCTGCATACCCAATACAGAAAATAACAGAAACATACCTGACCATCTTTTGTGATAAAATTGCACAAACAACTTGGGAAATTGTATTGAGCAGTAATGACGCAAATGACGCCTATGATGAATTTTTCAGCATTTTAAAACAGATATATGCAGAAAGTTTTCCTTGTGTACGTATTAAAAAAAGTAGAAAACTTCGTAAGCCATGGGTTAACTCCGAGCTTCTCGCAAGTATAGATGAAAAAAACAAGCTCTACAGCCAATTTATTAAAACTAAATTAAATAATGGTGAGTTATTTGGAAAAGAACTTGCAGATGCTTTTAACAAATATTTTGTGAATATTGTTAATAAAACCGCAACGAACTGTAGCCTTGTGAACATTCCGTCCAACCCGAATTCTATTTTTCTTAACCCTGTAAATGAACAAGAAGTTATTACTACAATTATAAATTTAAGCAACAGCAAGGCTAAAGACGCTGATGGATTTCAAATAAAACCATTGAAGCACGCTGTAGAGCTTCTTGCACCTTACATAATGCATATATTTAACCTTTGCCTTAGTCAGGCTGTTTTCCCTCGAAGAATGCAAGTTGCCCATATAAACGTGTTGTATAAGAAAGGTGATAAAAATGATATGGGAAACTACCGTCCCGTGTCAATACTTCCAGTTTTTTCAAAAGCATTAGAAAAAATAATTTTAAACCGTTTTATTGACTTTGAGCAGAAGCATAACCTCCTAAATGAATCCCAATTTGGTTTCTGTAAAGGACTCGGTACAGAGACCGCACTGCTTGTGCAGAAAGAACTAATCTTGACTGCACTCGAGGAAGGAAACTTGGTTCTTGGTATCTTTGTAGATTTGACTAAAGCATTCGATCATGTAAATTATACCCTGCTTGTTCAAAAACTTCAACGTTATGGTTTCAGAGGGAAGGCTACATCATTAATCAAGTCTTATCTACATCATCGTGTACAAACAGTCCGTATAGACGATCATTTCTCCGATTCACTTCCTGTTTCTTGCGGCGTACCACAGGGGAGTATTCTGGGTCCTTTTTTTTCAATATGTATATAAATGACATTGTCTCTGTTGGATCAGATGTTAATATGATTATTTACGCTGACGATACCAGCATATTTATAACCGGAAAGATATATAATGAGATAGTCGATAAAGCAAATTCGACGTTACAAAAACTAGACGAATGGACGTGCCAAAATAGCTTAAAAATAAATATAAACAAACCTAAAGCCGTCTTATTTCGTAGTAAAAATAAAAGTGTCGTGTTAAATCAACCAATAATGCTAAATTCGACTCCCGGTGCAGTTGTTTCTAGTTTTAATTTGCTAGGGGTTGTTTTTCAAGAAACATTGTCGTGGGATGAACATATTGATTCCGTAGCCGCTAAGCTGTCCCAAAAAGTCGGACTTGTTTATCGTAATCGGCATATTCTGCGACGAAATAATATGATTTTAATTTATAATACTTTGTTTTCATCTAGGCTTAACTACTGTCACTTAGTCTGGGCATCCACAACTCAAGCAAATATACATAAAATACATGTCATACAAAAACGGTTCCTAAAAGTTGTTGAAATTATTCCGTCTTACTTTCATACACATGAGTTGTTCGTAAAATATATTGTATTCCCCATCCATAAAATGTACGATTATCGGCTTTCTAAAGCTTTTAAACAAGAGGCAAAGACTAAATCATTGTTTTTAAAAGGACTAGCTAACTGACGTAGTAATACTACCGCCTACACAACGCGGCATAGTGAGCCTTGGAATGTTAGCACCTATAAAACAATCTATGGACAAGATAAGTTGAAAAACAAACTGCCAAGGTTACTAAACAAATGAGCTGCCGATAATGTCGAGATTTTAGATATAACGTTTAAAGCATTGCGTTGCTATTTCAGCCCCCAGTTGACTTTTCTTGTGTAAAAAAATGCTGTGTAATATTTGAAAGTTGTTGTGCATGTCGATGATCTTGTTTTTTCTTGATAATGCCTTTTTAAGATGCTACAATTGCGTGGTTGTGATGTAATTTGACTGTGTACATTGTTTTTTCTCTTTATTTTCTTTATTTTGCTTTTTCTGTTGATGCTGTTATCTGAATGGCATGTTGATTATTTTATTTTTAGTGCTGCATAAATGCCAATGTGGGGGCCTGTGGCTTTGTGAAGCTGGTCTTGTGACCGCTTTTTCCACAAGCCTCCAGTATCATGTACACTGTACTTGATGCAAATAAAATAAACAAACAAACAAACAAACAAACAAACCGTGCTCCTAGCGACGACGGGCGGCAACTTCTTTCTAGTTGATATCTACATTCGTTCATTGAAAAGTGGTAAAACACGCTTGGCATGGCGGTACGGCAAAGTCATCTGGAGGAACGGTACCTGTTTCTTCAGTGAAGTGAGTCGATTTGCAGAACGGGCACTGTCGGGGGGCGAAAGCTGATAAGTATCGTAGGTGTAAGGACAAGGCGAGTGATGGGACGAACATACCGTCCTTGTACTTTAGGACCTTGCTCCTATGGAACAAAATCCGATTACGCCGCCCACAAAAGGACGATTGTCTCACGACATGACTGCTGCTCGACTGTCCCATAGTAAGCGTATGCTAAGCATCATAATTCTTCAAGACCTTATCATTCATTCAAGATGAGATTACCTCACCGACTGGCGAGGAGCGACTTCGACGACGGTTTCACCCTCGTTTAGGGGATGAACAGTCGACGGAGTTAAACCAAGAAGGAATGCATGAATGCCTCCAGAGGATTGCTAACGCCACCAAAAGTGACGGACGCCGGATATGAGAAGTAATTGCCGACAGGCCAAGTGGTCGTCCGGAAGTTTACCGGCATGCGAAAAGTCGATATTTTTATCTGGTGTAGCACACATATTCGTGTTAAAATGCCATGAAATTATTTTTTAACTTCTTCCTTAGCTCTAATCCTCAACTCAAAAGCGAACTGTGAAATCACGCAGTCGTGACATGCTAAGGCACTGGTGTGATGACCCCAAGCTTCCACCGTGCTTTTATAACAGACCATAGGACTTGACATTCACAAGTGATAATAAGTTCAGTCAGGGCACTCATTGGCCACGAACGCGAATTCAAATATTCGTTGGCGAATTGATTGTTGACGAGCGCATACGTCCGAGTGACGCAGTTTTTGTGCCCAATGTGTGAGCTGGGGTTGGCTGATGTCATTTTGGCCTTTGTAGGCATTGCAAAAAGGATATTTAGAAAGATACGCACATGATGATAACATCATAGCACACTGACATTAATGAGCAGAAGACGGGCCCAGCTACAAAAAATAAATATTATACTCCTAAAAATAATTATTTTAACTAATAATAATAACTTGTTAATTACAAAGACGAACACACTTCCGAGCATCTAACTTTTTAGTATGTGCTGATGAATTGTAATATAGCAGGTCATTTCATAATCGTCATTTGAGCAAACGCCAGTTTGATACTTGAAAAAAACAAACCAAAAAACACTGCGATCAAATGCAAGCTTTTGCAACGAAAGCACGTTGTATCAAAATATTCAGAACTGCCAATACGTAAAGTCGTCGATTAGTACAAAAGATTAAAGTTCCCAGGCGCTTCCTCGCTAAAAGTTGCTGTGATTATTCAGTGGCCCAGGGCTGAAACAACTTCCCCTAGGCCCTACACGCGACGTATACCTTTTGTTTTGATTCTCAGAAATTTAAACTTCAAAAGGAAGCTAGAAAAATTTTAAAATCTTATTCTGAAAGCTATATCGTGAAATCGTTGATTAGTAAAAAACGTAAAGAATTCAGGAGCTTTATCGCTAAAGGTTTTTGTGAATATGCGATTAACTGGGGCTGAAACAACTTCCCCAAGGCCCAACATGCGACGCATACATTTCGAATCAATTCTCAGACACTCCAACGTTTAAACAAAGCCAAGAGTATGTGAAAATTGCATGCTAAACGTCTTGTCGATCCTCGAACACATCCGGGAATCCAAGCACCACTACGGCGATATGACTGATGCTGCCGCACAGGTGCTAATATTCAGAAAGATCTCCCTACCGAAAAAAAAAAATAGTATGATTACAGTATGAAAAACAAACCGGGAATCTGAAAAAAAAAACTGTTCGAATATACCAGGAACCTTACCATACTTTAGACAAACGGTTTAACAGTTGGGCTTATACCGGGATATATACCAGGAAAGAAAAGAAACGGTTTGCAGAAACCAGGAAACGTAAAGTATTTAAAAAAAAACGGTTTAGCAATCTGGGTCTATACCGGGAAACATACCAGGACTAAAAGAAAGGATTTGTATAAAATAGTATACGTACCGGGTTTGCAAAAATCGGTTTAACAGTACGAGTCTATACCGGGAAATACACCAGGACTGAAAAGAAACGGTTTGCATAAACCAGTAAACGTACCGGATCTGCAAAAAACGGTTTAATAATAGGGTCTATACTGGCAAATATACCAGGATAGAAAAGAAACGGTTTGCACAATGTGTGTTTGTACTGGGAATCGTACCCGGAGCACGAGACCCAGAATGCATGCAAACATGGATCAAAGTGTGAAACACAGTATACAATTTGAGCAAGTTGGGTTTAATCTAGAAGCTGTGCCAGGATTGCAAATTTCAGTTTGAGCACACTAGGGACAGAAAGATGCCAGAGGCACAATGTTTAGCAAACTGGGTACCACTCGACATTCACAAAATGTAATGAAAAATTCAGGCAAGATTTAGCAACACAAAAAATGTATTTCAAGTCAAGTCAAGTCAAAATGTGTTTTAATTCGTTAACAAGATTTTAGTCAATTAGTTAGTCAATGTTAGTTAATTTGTAATCTTCGCAATTTGCCTGCAAAAATATAATCGATTTTGAAAATCAGTCTAAAAGGCAAGTCGGATAAAGCCCTAGCAAACAGTATCCGGTTAGCCCTAGCCCAGAGTTTGAGGAATCTGCCTAAAAGGCAAGTCGGATAAAGTATGGGCCAACAGTCTCCGACACTCTGTGGCTGCTCGTTATACACATATTAACCCCCCTCCCCTGTAAACGCTGTTTCGCGCCGTCCAGCCGGCAACCCAAGCCCCGCTGTTTCCCTATGCACCTCTTGAAAGGGAGTCCCATATCATTTAGTTCAGCAAAGCTTCGTCGACAACATTTTTTTTCAATAATATTTGTGCAAAAAAATTAAAAGGCAAGGAAAAAAAAGTATGCACGAAGTTTCGTTGACATTCGTTTTTTTTTCAATATTAATTGTAAAAAAACACAAAAAGCATATGTTTATTTTTTGCATCAAACCTGGGTTCACTCCGTATGAAGCGGGCATCTTTTCACATAGCTACCCCTGCGAGTACTCGTTTGGAGAATTCGTTTCATATGAGATCCAACAAGTTTTGCGTCGTGCTTATTATTCTATACCGAATCCTGCGTCTGCATTTTACATATTTCTAGAACTGTCATGGGGTGCGTCTCTGGGAGTGACTGAAGGTGCAGCAGCTTATTCGGGACTATACTTCGTTTCATACATAGCGTGCCACGCAGTCAAAAATAGTGCACCGGTTTGCATCGCCGACCGTGCTTACGTTTGCCCCATAAAATAGTGCGTCCCCTGCAAAATTGTTTTCTAAAAAAGTCGAAA
Source organism: Ixodes persulcatus (assembly GCA_013358835.2). Classification (NCBI taxonomy): domain Eukaryota; kingdom Metazoa; phylum Arthropoda; class Arachnida; order Ixodida; family Ixodidae; genus Ixodes; species Ixodes persulcatus. The sequence continues at coordinate 399,356 of JABSTQ010010438.1, forward strand.
AATGTGCTCTCTCGGAGCTAGCAACTGATAGTGGCGTTATGATTTCGACGGAGCACAAATTTTTTTCAATGAAAATGAAAAGATAATGTAAACTACTTTAAATTGGTTTCGTCCGGGCGGCAGCCGCTGCGGGTTTTCGGGTTGTGTGGCACTGGATGGTTCTGAGAAGATGGCGTCTTACGCAGCAAGCTCAAGTACCTCTCCTGCTCGGATATTTTCGAAGATTCGTTGTGCGAAGACCTCGAAAAAGTGCAAGCAGGTGATCGCCAACGTGTACGCGAGTACAAGAACGCGTTTCCTGGAGAAGCCGGTCGTGAAGTCCTGGAGACCAGTAACGACACCAGAGTGTGCGCCCGTACTGTCGCCAAGTGCAAGGCGCAGTGTCTATGTGGCAAGGTGGCGTCCCCGAAGCGAAGACCTCGCAACGTAGAAGTTTCGAGCACGGGGACCGTCAAGCATGACGAATTCACACACAACGCCATACGCCTGAAGGTGCATCGCAGGTATCCCAAGAGGGAGATTTCTACCCTTGACAGCTATTTCAAAATAAATTGTACAGGCCACAACTATTGTCGATTAACGTCTTATTATAAATTTTGAGACAAAGCGGATATCAGTGCGATTCCTCATTCCACGCTGCACGAAAGAAAAATGTAACTCTCTGCTGGAGGCAACCAACACTTGCAAAGCTGCAGAGCAGATGGTAGAAATGTGGCCTCTCGGCGACTTATAAATAAAAAGCAAGAAGAAAGAAGGAATTGAAATATGCACTTCGGCAATGCGCACAATCTTGCACAAAAAGTATGTCTAGTGAAGAAAAAAAGAGAAAAACTTCGCGCGTCAAGTGGGTTTGAACTACCGCCACCAAGACGTCGGTATCGCCAGAGCAGCGCCTCATATCGCTAGACCACGATCCACGCGAAGTAACACTTTTTTTTTCTGTATTTTCATGCGCACCGCGCATCACTTCAGTACCTTTGACGGCGTTGCACGCTATGTATAAAACGGAATATAAGTGCCCATTTTGAAAACCTCACTGCGAGGTGAACCGACGACGAAGGTTCGCGTCTCGCAGGGCCACCTGTTGAATGACCATTCGAAGAATTTGCACATATCGAAGAGCTTTCTTTACAACGCCTACACACACAGAGGTCACAATTGAAGGGGGGTCACTGAGGTTTTAAGAGCTACTGATCGTCGTGGCCTGGTTTTAAGAGCTACTGATCGTAGGGCCAGGTGGCATCGCTACCAAGATGACTACTAACTCGCGCTTTGTCTTGTTCGTACAGATTAATATCTTCAACGCTTCCTTCGCCGAGCCCGCGGCTGTGCCTGGCTTTTGCCCGGCACGTGCGTGGTATGCTCCATCTGATTGCTCGTGGGATGACGGTGCTATCAACTCCCCTGGCCTGTCTTTCGGCGTTTCTAACTGTGACACTATCTTCGGCCAGTTTACAAGCCAAGCGGCATCGACAGCAACGGACTCGCCTATAAACGAGGAAGCATTGACCGCGCCGGAGTGTGGGCCTGGTGGCATCGCTACCAAGATGAGTACTAACTCGCCCTTCGTCTTGTTCGTACAGGTGCGTAATTCATGCTGCCTTTATACAAAAAAGAGTAGTAATATGTGTTTGCTCTTGCTACCAGGCCCCAAGTGTTGTCTTGCCATTGTGTCTGAGTGTACTGCCGTGGTACGGCAGTTGTTGCTCCTCTGTGGAGATATAGAGGTAAATCCCGGCCCTGTCACCACAGAAGCTATGATGGCGTTGCTGACTAAACTTGACGCTGGCCAAACAACTGTCCTCGACGAGCTGAAAGCAATCAAAAACAAACTTACACTCACTGACCAGACGATCAACGCTCTGTCTGACAGAATGACGCGAATAGAGCAGGAGTTTTAATTCAATTTTAATTCAATCCGAAATGATCTTGATGAACTCCGCGGTGTCACGACGACCCTTACTGATAGCTTAGCGACTCTGGCTGAACGCGTAGATGACTCGGAAAATGGATCGCGGCACTCGAATCTTCTTTTTTTTTGCCTCCCTGACTCTGATAGGGAAACGTGGGCACAGTCTGAACCGAAAATAATAAACCTTTGTTCAGAACATCTTGATATCGACATCATGCAAGACGGCATCGAGCGTGCCCACCGACTAGGTCGATTTCGTCCCGATCAGAACCGCCCGATAATTGTAAAATTTGCTCTTCATAAAACCAAAGAACGAATATTTTCTCAAGGTAAAAAGTTCAAGGACACTAGCTTCGCTGTAAGTGAAGATTTCTCACCTTCGGTTCAGCTTGCTAGGAGGAATTTGTTAACTTTCGCGCGTAACCAAGCTATGCCCTTTTCCTTATGTTTCAAAACGCTCCTCATTGGACGAAAACGGTACTTTTTATGACGCGTCAAGCACCGTAAAAGAGTGTCCTTCTTAACTAACCCGATCTTGTCGCCGCGGCCATGAACCCTCACCCCCAAAGCCACTGTCCTTTATTTACACAAATATAAGAGGCGTGATTTCTAAACAAGACGAGATATGTAGCCTAATTGGATCCACCGATTGTGACATTATTGCGCTTACTGAAACATGGCTGTCATCATCAGTAACTGATACAGAAATTTTTACGGGCACTTCTGGGTTCAATATATTCCGCATAGATAGGGCAAGTGGCTGGGGAGGGGGGGTCTTGATTGCGATAAAGGATAGTTTTCTGTGCAACCAAGTAAACCTCTCTTTACCGTTGGAAATGCTATGGCTTTCTTGCACGGTTCAACATGCTTCGCTCTTTATCGGTGTATGTTACCGACTCCCTCACAGCGATCCATCTTTTCTAATTAACCTCAATGACGCTTTCAACGAATTGTACCTTAAATATCCCAAATCCAGTATTCTGCTATTCGGTGATTTCAATTACCCTTCTATCAATTGGTCCGCCTTATCCGTTTCAGTCCCCCTTGATACGAGTCAAGCGACTGGTTTCGTTAACTTTTGCCTCAATTTCGATCTTTCCCAGCTTGTAACTAAACCCACACAATCAACCTCCCACTCTTCTAACATCCTTGACTTCATTCTTGTTTCTGGTCCGGACTCTTTAAAGTCGATAAACTACATACACGAAATAAGTGACGATAAGGTGATTTACTGCACATTTTCTTTAAATATTCAATCAAAATCGAAGCGGAAGAAAACCGTAAAACTATACAAAAAAGGGAATTACCAAGGAATGAATACTGAGCTAAATTTCTAGATGTCCTTATGATAGACTTTTATAATCGGTCTGTCTGCGAAAATTGGACAATGTACAAATCTAAAATGCAACAACTAGCTGAACGTTTCATACCAACTGTGACATTTTTCGAAAGCGATTCTGCTCCATGGTTTAATGGCACCCTGAAACGTTTCAGCACGAAAAAAAAGAGACTCTTTCGTAAAGCCAAAACCACGGAGCGCGACTCGGACTGGGATAAGTTCTATAGTGCGGACAGACAATTCAGAAGCGCAATCAGAACACAAAAACGAGCATTTTATAATGCTGATCTCCCATGCATTGCTGCAGAACAACCCAAAAAAGTTTTGGAAAGTTGTTAATCCTAAACCTGATATTGCAATCAATCTTAAAAACGACGATGACTCTTTGGTTCCTAATGACGAATGTGCAGAAAAATTCAATGATGTTTTTTGTTCAGTGTTTACACAAGAGTGCAATGATATGTTTTCTATGGCTCCTCGTGCCTTTCCTACATCTATGGTTGGGATCACGTTTGAACCGGCTGGCATTGTGAAAATCATCGACACCCTTAAGATTTCTTCATCAGCAGGTATTGAAAAAATAAATGTAAAAGTGTTGAAGAATACTAAAGATATATCTAGCGTAATATTGGCAAAGCTTTTTCCACAGTCACTTTATACTGGATCCCTGCCATACGACTGGAGGGTGGTGAAGATCGTCCCAATCTACAAAAACGGAAACAAGTGCTCCCCTTTTAACTACCGTCCCATCTCCCTAACAAGCGTGTCGTGTAAACTAATGGAACATATCATCTACTCCAAAATCATTAATTACTTGTTAGAGAACGACTATATCCATTCAACTCAACACGGCTTCCGAAAAAACTTCTCCTGTGAAACTCAACTCGTGTCTTTCGTCCATGACCTGCATGTTAACCTCGACTCTAACATTCAAACTGAAGCCATCTTTCTAGACTTTGCTAAAGCCTTCGATAAGGTCCCTCAAAGACGTCTCATATATAAGCTTACTCAACTTAACTTAGATCCCGCGATTTTAAACTGGATCATTAGCTTTCTTACGCCTAGACATCAATTTGTTACCGTTAACCAGTCATCATCCTCTATTGCCGAAGTCACCTCAGGCGTTCCTCAGGGATCGGTCCTTGGAACACTCATGTTTCTAATATACATTAACGACCTACCCGTATCAATCACGTCGCATATTCGCCTCTTCGCTGACGATTGCGTCATCTACCACCAAGTAACTAACCCTTCGGACCACCAACTCATTCAAGATGACCTCATACGCATTCAAGCATGGTGCGAAGAATGGCAGATGTCTCTTAACGTCCAGAAATGCCAGCTCGTGTTATTTACACGTTGTGTAAACCCCTCCGTGTTTTTCTACTCACTTAATAACGTACCTCTGCAGAAAAGCATTTCCTATAAGTATCTCGGAGTCCACCTCTCATCCGATCTTTCCTGGGCCACTCATATCAGTTACGTTATCTCCACTGCTAATCGCTCTCTATGCTTCTTAAGAGGGGGCGCATCTCAGAGCCCCATAGAGAATACATGAGGTTTTTCGCCAACTTAGAAAAATTCTCACATAATAACGGCTGCGCGGATCTTCTTGAAAATTTCGGCTTTATAGACATTGAGGCATTATCAAGACATTAAATGGAACAAATGTTTTAGTATAAATTTGTTATATTCTTTAAAAAATAATGAAAATGGTCAAAATCGGATAATTCGGCACTCTTACGCTAGGAGCAAATTTATAAAATTATTTCAGTGCAAACGAAAAAAGTATTTCATTGCATGTTTTCTAAATTTATTACGGAATCGAATAGTGTCAAAATTATTTACGTAAGTCGATCTGTTCCGTAACTACAGCGAATATAAAGAACCAAGGTGTCGGTGCTTGTTTTCATTGTTTTTAAGGTACCTCTCTCTCCCGTGAGGTGGCGCTCGCTGTCCACGAAATGCGAAATCGTCCTTTCGGCGATCGGCTGGATCGGCACTGTGCAAGGTGTTCTTCCGCGCGCGCCCGTATCCTGTTTCATTCTGCACGCCGAGGCGTTAGTGTGCGTGTCTCGCATTCCTGGTTATCGGTAAATAGATCTCCGTGTTTTTTTGTTGTTGTTTTTTGACACAAAGATTTATTTTATTGTTATCTTTCACACTAACGTCCTTCGGCCTTGGGGTCGTGGAAATCGGGGATGAAACGTGCACAGAGTAGATCGTTCTTTGCCTCCTTTATATTTTTCGCGGACGTCCTGTGACCTCCGTACGGTTCGTGGTCCCCGCAATTTGACGCGAGGAAAAACAGGTCACCAGCTCTGTAGCCAGGATATTTCTAGGGGAGGGTGATAACTAGCTGTTCTTCTGGAAATTCACATATTGCCCAAAAAGGTGGCATGGGTAATGATTAAGGTATGTTTTTCCGGTGTTTACTTTTGACCAAAAATCGACGCATGTTTTTCGACGCTTACTTTTTAAACACCAGTGTATTATGGTTGAACGTCTCGTGATGACGCTAAAAAGTTTGATAACCGAGGAAGAAAAATGCGATTGGACAAGAACATTTCAAATTTCCAATTCTATTCACATATTTCATACGCTTTTCTTCTTGTGGGAACATCTATCCAGACGAAAAATACCTAAGTCATTCAGCTGTCAACGCATACGCAGTGTACAATCTTTAAGCCTACTGAACGCATACGCAGTGTACAATCTTTTGACCTTCTGGGTGCTTTTTGGCACCCAGAAGTCGAGTTTTGGAATGGTCTGTAGTAGGCAAAAGAAACAAACAACAATCAACGCATCTCAGTTCCCTAAGCGAAGAGGCGCGTTTCTAAGGTCAATGGTTCCGGACGACACCAATGTTGTTGGCGTTATCTTCCAAGAACCACAACGACCTCTGAATAGGCACTGGAAGAATGGAGGATCAACGAGATAACATGTTTCACAAACTTCTACAGAGGAGGCGTTTCGAAGAAACTAGCCGTCGCTGGGGCGGGAACATTCACCGACTGGAGTGTTTTAGTTTTACCCAGGCCGAATATTGCAAACCACCGGAGTTTTTCGGCTGCAACCAATTTTGTATTTTCGTCACCGGCGGATGTTTATCAACTCAGAATATTAAAGTTCGACCTGAAAATTGTTTTTTTTTCCTTAGTGTATAAAGGTGATTTGTTCAGTTCAAAACTTCGCATTATCAAAATAACAAACATCGAAATGCTGAACACCGGATAATGAAGTTGCTAAAAGGCCAAAGCGCCAGAAGGCAACCCTGAACTGAAACAATATTTATTTACTTCGACTTCAAAACGTATTTTTGTAGGGGAAACTGGACTAGGGGAAGAAAGAAGGGAGAATGGAAGGGCCGTGAAGGGAAAGGTAGTTCGGACGAATAGAGTGAGGAGAATAGGGAGTTTCAGCAGATCGTTTCCGCAACCCGCTAAGCGCCAGGTTAGCTCTGCGTCATCCGCCACGAGACCTTGAACTATGCAGAAAAGACTGGAGCCGTGAATACTCAGTTGCGGCGCCTTCTTTAGCGATACCGATACAGAGGAGAAAAACGGCCTGCTATATCTTCGCTATCTCCAAAGCTGACCGGTAACGTCACGCAGAGGAAACGGCGGCCAAACGTTTCGCGCGTAGAAAATCAACTTCGTTTCGAGATACGCTCATGAAGGTGGTGCATATGTTATGTTTGCAGCGACGCATAGCAAACGCCTCAACGATCGCGATTCCTTTCAAACCCTGACCTAGGCAAATGATAATCTACAACGCGGTCAAAAGCGATGTCTTGGGCACCCCGATAAGTCGTTTTTGTACGCACTGCGGATTGACGGTTTCCCGAAGTTAGCACAAAGAAGTTCAAAGTGGGGAGTTTTTGTGTGCCTAACAGAAAACGAAGCACCCTAAACATTCCATAGCTTCGCTTAGTGGAGTGGCCTACTAATCCTTGGGGTCTCGTGCCTAGTTGTTCTGAAAACGGGGAGAAAAGAAAAGAAGAAACTCTTGAATGTTTTTGTTTAGACCTGAGTGACACCCCCAACCCCTTTCGTAACAAGAGTCGTAACAAATTTCTACCTCTCTCCTATATATGTGGCCTCGTAGGACCGCCCAGCTCGTCAAATAACCCCAGCGAAGCACAAGAAACCGCTCTCTTGCGGCATCACAAAAATATTCCGTAATATAATTCGTACATTCGTTACTTTCATAACACCATGGTACCTCGTATTTTATCATTTCCTCGTTCATATTTCTTTCTGCGCATTATGGTTGTTATGGCGACAGGTGCGACTTCACTCTCGATTTTGACCGTTAGCTGAGAGCAGAAACCCAAGAATTGGGGTGGGTAATGACTCAGGATATTGCAGTGCGTCCCGAGATTTATAATTTTATATAGTAAATATATTTGTTTTGTGGAGTTAGCAACCCACCGCAGTTCTCCAGCCGTGATGTATATGGAAGGCTGCCATGCAGTGAGGGAAAAATGTGACTTCGGTTACCGTGTCTAGTTCGAGGCCAGTGGGGCAAATACAGCAGCGGATTGTGGGGAATTGCGGACGCTGACATCGTCGGTCCCGAGATATAGAACGAGGCGAAGCGCGCTCGCTTTGCATCTACGCTTTTCCTTTGTTCAACTGTTCGTCAATGTGAGTTGTTTCTGATAAAATGACTTTCGCCGGTTGTTTCTGAGGAAATAAAGCAAAAGGACACTAAATATTGTCATTGCAAATTATGTTTTACCAGCTTTTGCGTTAATGACAGAGAAAACTTGCTATTTTGTCTCACCGGGACCGACGATGTCTGCTTCCGTGTATTGCCATTTCAAGGCGACTGCAAAGCCTGGGAAGATGCTGGGCCTTTTCCTCGATATTATTATATGATCTCTATGTTCGATGTAGACCGTCTCGATGCTCGTAAGAGCCATCAATGCAAAGTCCTACTTCTCTCCCGCCTGGCTCTGTAAAACCACCGAGCTCGTCAAATACCACAAAAAAGTTGGAGCGTTCAAATACCACAAACAAAGTGGGAGCATCAGTTCTTCTGAAAAAGCTCCTTCAATAGATCTAGAAGCCTTGTCTATGTTATATTATTTTCAACCGCATATAAACGCGACGTTCCACTTGTAAAACGTCCAACATGTGAAAAATGTACGATGGCATCCGTCATATATTCATTACTTTCATAACATCGTGGCACCTCGTATCCTAATCTTTCCTCGTTCATGTGTTTCTTTTCGCATTACGGTTGTTACGGCGTCAAATAAAAAAAGACGCAACAGTTATTTAATTACATGCACGAAGCAAGTAATCTAAAGACCGTACAATTTGTGGTCTCAGTCCACCTAAGCTTATGAGTCCACCATGTCATGTGTTGAAACAAATAAAAGTCATTGCCAAAATGATTAGAATAGAAAGCGAGTCTAACGCGGGTATCTTCCAGCAAACGTTCGCGCGCCTTCAATACGATTTCTCAATGAATCGCCACTGTGCCCCTTGGACACACTTTGGGGACCAACACATGTTTATGTCGCTGCCTGAAATCTTGAATCAGCGTGTAGTGCTGCACCACAATAAAATGCAAAACGGACTCTATAGGCTGGTTCACATAGTTGCGTTCAGTTCCGCTCGAGTACGACGCGTGCCTTTCAAGCTCAGGCATGTCTATGCTCGACGCAACTGTAGCCATAGCAACCTCTGGTTGTAAGCAGGTGTCAAGTGGTTGCAGTCGCAGTTAAACGAAGATGTGTGAACCAGCCTTCAATCGCTCCCAACCTTGTAAGCAAAATCAAAAACGAAAAAAGAAATGGGAGTGGAGCGATCAATGGGATTCATCCGATGGAAATGCGTGAGCATTAGTTCCTCCTTACCCCCTTCGTGTCACGTAACACGAAATCATGTAATCCTACATGATAACGTGACACGAAAACATCATCTTACGTGATCACCTGATACGAACTGACGTCATCTCACGTGACACAAACACGTCATCTTACGTGATCTCGTTACAGGAAATGACGTCATATTACGTAATCACGTTATACGAAATGACGTCAGCCTACGTGATCACGTGACGCGTCATCTTACGTGATCACGCAACAAGTCATCTTGTAAGTCAACTTCTCCCTACAGCAGCGCGCTCCGCACTTCCCGGGCCCGTGCAGTGCTGTAGTCGAAAGCAAGCTCCTTATGGCAAGCGAAAGCTTCTGAAATCCCACATTGAGAATACTCGTAAGCAACCGTCTGTGGAAGCTTCGCACGTTGAGGTTTTTGGTGAGATCGAGCCATCGTGTTTTCCATTAACTATTGGTGAAGTTATCGTTCAATGAAGCCCTAAACAAATATGGATGTAGTTGGTATAGACATCAAGATCTAATCACAAATGCGGTTTGACGTCATTTAATTCACGTGTATATACAAGTGTAGCAATAAATAAGTTATTTGTGCATACATGTTTAAAAAAATATGTTTGTTATTCGACATAGGCCGTTGGGAGAAGGATGTGTTCAGATTTTTCTTCATGAGCGCAAATACACTTGACGCAATAAATAGTGACGATTTCGTCGTCCCAGTGGTGAGCAGGTGATTCCTTGCCAAAAAAAAAAATAATGACATTTCACAAACCAAGTTTTGTAACGTATGCTTTTCCAATGTCTGGCCACTATTTCGGAAACCTTTCAGTCTAAACAAGTATACTTCTGTTTGTTTTTGCTAGCTTAGGAAGAGGTCACAGAGCCTATATTTTTATCTTCCTCTAGGACAGACGTACAGATTCATACCTCAACACGCGTCTGTGGAACACACAGAGCTATCGCTCTCCTGTTGGCGGTAGAGTAGCAGATGACACAACGTAGCTCCGTAGTTTATCGAAAACACGGCTTTTTGCCCCCGCCCACGCAGCCTCCGTGGCAAGGGCAGGGGCGTGGTCGTGCAGCCGCGGCCCGTAGCGCGACCGTTCAGACTAGGGAAATGGTCTTCAAGAACCGAGAAATGGTATCTTGTATATAATAATCACATGTCGTTAGTATGTTCTACTAGCTAAACCAAATAAATATTTGCAGCTTGTGAGAATATGTTTGCGTGACGATTTACCGTTCGCACTCCTGACGGATGTTAGCGAATCATTCATGTTCGTGGCTCGCAATTATCGGTACCCCCTCGGAGTGACTTTACCATATCTTTTTTTATTTTTTTTTTTATTTTTTGCTTGCAGGGCATTGTAAAAATCACAAACACGCGAGAGAAAAAATCTTATTGAGTACGCGTGATTTTGAGCTTCGCAGCCCTAAAGATGCCCGATAAATGTCGTCCAGCTTGGGGAGAAACTAATCTTTTCTGTTGGAAGTTTGACTAGCGTATGCTGGCAGCTCGTTTCCTGTCTGTTTTGTCTATACTCCGTTTCACCGTAACTTGGCAAACTTCAAAGGTCAGAGCTGCTGTGAGGGAATCACAGTCGCGGAGCAAAGCACGTGTCAGCTACTTTTAGGAGCAGTACTATGGCGCCTGGAGCGCGTCTAGGAATGGTGTGTTTAGCGTCTTTATGCTGCCCATACATCAAAAGTGGTCCCGAAGTGGCAACAAATGACGTCACAGAAGACGGAGTGTCACGCTGTTGCATCTCGCGATCCTAGCGATTCATCGTAGAAATGCTGGCGAAAACCACGAGCGAACACGAGTGTCGTTATCGTCATGGCGTCCCAACGAAAAGCAATTATGCAATTTCGACGTTTTTGTAATTCGGTCATTTAAATTACTGTATCTATTTTTTAAGCAAGTAAAGTCATCATAACCAAATAGGAACTTCCGTGCTAAAACATGCAGTGCGAAGTGAAGACAACTACTTTTTTTTATGTCCACAAAAAAGAGGCTATGCAGCATCGATCGTACCGTGTTTTTTTCCCGCACATCATGTGATATCCTCTAACACGAAAGTACCAACGTAAAAGCGCTGTAGAGACGACATTAGAAAAAATAATTGAAGTGAATTTAGTTTTGTAGTGAAACGAAAAAAAAATAATTAACGATTTTTTACGGTAAACACTTCACCTCTAAGTAGAACTTCAACCAAGTAACGGTTACGCGCTTTCATGCCCATTTCAACGAAGTTGGGAGAACGATGTATTGTGTCTTGTGAATACACATGTGGAGCAGCATGTTTATGTTAGAGGCATTGTGTTTAATCGCTGCGCAGTACTTGCCAAAAGAAGGTATTATTTGAGCAGTCTCAACCGTTTCCGTCTACGTGTGCTACGAATACAGCAACTCCGTTCGTAGAAGAAGTGATGAGGAAATGGCGTGCCCTTGATGATACGATTGTGATTATAAAATAAAATGTTCAATCAACCTATAAATGCGACCTGTCCGGTCGCCTGGGACCCGGACAACTAATATCGTTCTCTGAAAAGACCCTTCTAATATTTACAAGTTTTGTGGAGTTCATCGAGCGAATAAAAATGTTCCAACAATGAGCTAGACCTACACGAGTTTCCGAATTAAACACAGCGCTTTTGAATTTTATCACTGTAGATAGTTCTGCGAACAGTGTATACTTGTGTGCAAATATTCGTCTAACAGTTTTTCAACGTTGGAAAGCATCTGAATGACTCAGAATAACTGCGGAGTTGATAATCGGGGAAGATAAGACGGGGACTTTCGTACTTGGGGAAAACGGACCGTGGGCATTTGAGACAGGGGAACTGGCGCGGGACAAGCGTGCTACAATCGCATACTCTTCCAAGGTCATCACTTGGGCCACTGCGGGCGTCCAAAAAAACATTTCTTTTCTTCTTTTTTTTTAGGGGGGGGGGCTGATTGTCTTCCTACTTTGTGGCTTTTGACAGACGCACAACGAGTTTGGCAGAACAAGCAGGGGATTCATTTTTTTCGATGGATGCGTTCTGTCTATGTATGCGAACATGATTTTTTTTTCTTTTTAGTAGTTAGTTGTCCTTGCCTCGACTCGGGTCCCAGTGGGTGCGTTGTCGTTGTATGCCCACTATTTGTTTTTTAGTTTATGGTAGTTTTTGCGCTTATAGGGATGAAGGAAAAATTGTGCCTTGACGAAAAAACAAACAAAAAAACTTTGTTATTTTTTTTATCAGGAAAGCTTTCAAAGCCCGGAGCACCTCTCCTTCGTTCCCGTGACATGTCGCTCGCTTTCGCGTAGGACGCCTCAAATCTGAAAGCCACCGTGTTTTTCAGGGAAGAAGGCAATTTTAGGTGCGCGCAGTGTTTCCAAAGGTGCAGGATTGAGAGCGTAACCCAAGCACTTGAAGAGAAGAGGAAGGCGGAGCTCTCTTCTTATCGAGACTCTCTTTTATGGGTCTCCACGTCGCGATTGTCCTACAAAATCAACTTTCATTTATTTCTCGCTCGTGGCTTTCAAGTACTGTGTGCTACTATTGAGATAGGGTATAGTAATAGCTGATTAATACGATGCATATTTCTAACGCACAATAGTTTTGCGAAATCAAGGTTTCGCTCAAATGGATAACTCACACCTACAATTCCACAAGCAATACCTTTGACATATTGACACGCGAGAGATGGCCCCAACACAGCTGAGTCTGGCGGTGTTCCAGACCCAACATCTAAATTTTGTTTCCTTACGTGTTACTATTTCGCGCGCATTTTGCGCCATATCGAAATGAAAGCGCATGACGAAAGTGGCGCTCGTTTTCAGCTCGATGGAAATTTCACGCCAGCTCGTTGTCTTCGCTGGTACCTTGAGCGTTTCCCAGCGATGCGGAGCGTTGAACATGAAAAAAAACGTACGATGGCATCATTCGTACACTCATTACTTCTATAACACCGAGCCGCCTCGTATCCTTTTGCTTTTCTTTCAAAGTGCTAATTTCTTTCTGTGCATTACGGATGTTACGACGCTAAGTCGGTCTGCACCCTCGAATTTGAACTTAGGCTAAGCTCAAGGAAGAACCAGTTTAAATTAGGAAAATATAATTAACACTGTAGCAAAGTAAATCCATCATATCGATCGGAAATACGATTTGACACATTCCTTCTGAACACATACCGTGTGTGCACAGCGAATGCAATACCGAGTCAGCGTGCAAAACGCCGCCACACTACGCTGCCATAACATCTAAGCGATTTTTGCATAGCATCGAGCACCGAAAAGAGAAAACAGTTATTCATTCACATAAACGAAGCAAATTTATTTAAAGCCGGGACACTCCGTACGTTCAGTCTAGCTAAGGTTATCAATAGACTCGACCATGTCATTTGTCGAAACAGATAAAAGACGTTGGCAAAAATGATTAGACTGAATAAGTGAATCTAACGCATGTATTTTACCAACCGACGGTCGCGCGCCTTCAATATCATTTCTAATTGTCACTGCGCACCTTGGACACACTTTGGGGAGCAAAACATATTTACATCGCCGCCCGAGGTCTTCATTGAACGTGTAGTGCTGACCAAAATAAAACGCTAACCTGACTCTCCATCGCTCGCCGCAAAGGACGATTTCGAAAAGGCGGTACTGTACGTCACTTGAGATAGAACACCGGACCGACATTTTTATTCCTACCTCCGAACAGAAACGAGCGCCACCCACTGCATCACCCAGCACAGAGGCCGGACTCGGCCACCGCGCGTATTATCACTGAAGTCCGACGCAATGCACACTGTTAAGAATGGAACCTTCGGCGACCTTCTTCCGAGTTTCAACGCTGCGGAAACGAGTCCGGAAACGAGTCACGATCTGTTCAGGACTGTCGCCCACCTGTCGAAGCCTGTCCAAAACGAGTCTCAACGCGTCCGTGACGTCAACGGGACGTGTGTGTGTGTGCGTGTGGGTTCGTGCGCTCCGGAAGGGGAGAGAGGCCTGGCCTAACTGCGGAGAACCATGGCTACGACGCACTTCTGGCTACGACGCGGCGGACCTTGCTGCAACGCACTTGGCGGTCGCACCTGCTGCCCTGGCGGAGAGTGAGGGAGAAAACGGACCCTATATAAGGCGGGGCGTGAGGCGGCTCCAGTTGTTCTCTTGGATTTGACGACTGTATCGCTACCATGTAATTAAACCGTTCGTTACGTTACCAATTCTCCCACCTCCACTGGACCCCTGGGTTCTTCACTTCGGGGAATGGTCGTCGTCACGAGCCAGGAAGCCTCCGGACGTGCGGCTTAAACCCCGCCTCGAACAACTGGTTGGCAGCGGTTGGGATCGGACCATGCGACATCGTGCTACATCTGTGGGTGAGCGTTTGGACTTTGCTTTGAGATTCGCCAGGCTTCAGATTATGGGTAATTAATTTTGAACTGCTGGGAATCCTTAGTGTTTGACTCGTGCGCTAGGTTTTGGTACAACCTCGCGACAAGTTTTAGAACAAAGCCAAAGCTAAAGAGCAGCGATCATGGATCTAATGAGGTTACTGAGAACAGATTTATTCTGTTTATGTGAAGAATTGGGTGTGGAGGTGGAGCAAAAGATGAAGAAATCTGAGATCAGTAAAGCGATTTCAGAGAGCGCGGAAGCAGAGGAAATTAAAATTGCGTGGGAACTGCTTCAGAACGCTAAGAGTGAAGCTGCAGCAAGAGAGGAACGAGAGCAGGAGCAGGCTGCAGCGAGAGAGGAACAAGCGCAGGCTGCGGCGAGAGAGGAACGAGCGCAAGCTGCAGCTAGAGAGGAACGAGCACAGACTGCAGCGACAGAGGAGCGAGCGCTGAAAAGGCTAGAGCTCGAAATTGAACAACAGCGATTAAACTCGCAGAACAGTAGAGTTGGGGCTCCGGTACGAGCAAGTGAGACCGAGTCGTATCAAATGAAGAAGCTCATGCAGCCGTTTAAAGTTGGGGAAGACGTGGGCCTATTCTTAGTTAACTTTGAGAGGACATGTGAGAAGTTGAGCTTCGCCCCAGAAACGTGGCCGCAACGGCTTTTGACTCTGTTGCCCTGTGAGGCTGCAGAGGTTGTCGCGCGCCTTAGTGCTGGAGACGCGGACGACTACGACAAGGTGAAGTCCAGCCTTTTGAAGCGGTACCGCCTTTCTGCCGAGGCGTTCCGTCAAAGGTTTAGAAACGCATCCAAAAAGAGCAGCGAGGGCTACTCGGAATTCGCGTACGGGCTTAAAACCAACCTGATAGAATGGTTGAAGAGCGAGGAAGTGTACGAAAGCCGAGACAAGGTAGTCGAGTGTGTGTGCCTCGAACAGTTCTTTCGTAGCATTCCGCAGTCAGTCAAGCTCTGGGTGCAGGACAGGGTGGGAGTCGACTCTGTCGAAAGGGCCGCTGAGCTAGCCGAAGAGTACGCAACGCGTAGAAAGCTGAGCGGAGAGGAAAGCGAATCCGGCCGAAGCGATCAGCGCAAGACCTTCCGACAGGGAAACGACTCGCGAGAAAACGGGCCCGAGAAGCCCGAAGCAGGACAAAAGGTCCCAGAAAAGAGCACAGAACACTCGAACGGAGACGAGGCGCGGAAAAGCCCAACAGGGCAGTTCGAGGCAAGGAAGCCGTTCCTGTGCTACAACTGTCAGGAGCCGGGACACACAGCGGCCAGATGTAAGAAACCGCGGGTTGTGTTCTCGTACGTGAACGGTAGTGACGGGGACCTGAAGCTTCTTCGTCCCTATCTTCACGAGCTCCATGTAAACGGAAAGCCGTGCAGGGTGCTTCGGGACAGTGCAGCGACGATGGACGTTGTCCATCCGTCGTATGTAACGCCATCCGATTTTACGGGAAAGGTAGTTTGGATCAAGCAGCTGCTCGAAAAGCACAGTGTCTGTCTGCCTATGGCGACAGTAAGGATAACTGGCCCGTTCGGAGAGCTAGTGACAGAGGCGGCTGTCTCGCAAACAGTCCCGTTGGAGTATCCTTATTTGTTTTCTAACCGGTCAGATTTCCTGCTGCGCGAAAGGGGTCAACAACTGGGAGAAGGGCTAGTTCAGTCGTGTACGAGGTCCAAATCGCGTCAGGTCGCCCCTTTGTTGACGAGTGATCCAGAGCCAGAGGCAGCTGACGGGGAGCAAGCACTCCCAGAGTTGGAGGCAGAAAACCGGGATGAGAGGGACCAGGTTGTAGAACAGCCTGATCTCGTAGCACTAGGAAGCGTACGCCGTCCCAACGCGCCGGCGGAAAAGGCGGAGGAAGAGGGGATCAGTGAAAGATCTCTCGTAGCTCCGGCGTCGCGTAACTTTGGTCCTCTGCTACGAGTAGACAGAGTGTCTTTGACAGTCGAGCAGAAGAGCGACCCTAGTGTGTCAGGGTTTCGCGGTACAGCTCAGGAGATTGCTAGGACCAATGTGACGGGGCATGAAAAAGGCGGATTGTTTTATCGGCGCTATAAGGACCGCATTTTCACGTCTAGAAATCACGTGAAAATCGATCACTATGACTTCAGCGTAAGAAAAAGAAAAGGCAAATTTAACGGCAATGCCGATGGGTTGAGCAGATTTTTCTGACATCACGAAAAATAGTAGGGATGATCTCAGAGGTCTTCGTCATCCACGGGAATGAGGATCTAAGTGGGGGCACTTCGTTGAAACCCCAAAAGGACCTCACAAATTGCGAAGAGTTTTTGTCTTTTGTATTTTGTTCTTAGTGACCTCGTTGGAAAAATGAGTTTTTTTTGGCGACAGGGGGTCTCGATACCCGGAATTGTACCAAATTTTGGTAATCCGTAATCCAGTCTGGCGGGTCTTTGGCGAATTCCGAGCGTTTGACTGCGGTGTGGCGTGGTGTTGTGGGGGACGTTTCCGCTGATGCCTCCGTTGTGAGAGGTTTGGGAGTTTGTTTGGTGCTTGCAGCGTCTTCTCAAGGCCTACTCCAAGCCCACCTCTTCAGGCCAGCGATTGTACCACCGGCCATTCGAGGTTTCCCTGGCCCCGGAGGGGCTGTTAAGAATGGAACCTTCGGCGACCTTCTTCCGAGTTTCAACGCTGCGGAAACGAGTCCGGAAACGAGTCACGATCTGTTCAGGACTGTCGCCCACCTGTCGAAGCCTGTCCAAAACGAGTCTCAACGCGTCCGTGACGTCAACGGGACGTGTGTGTGTGTGCGTGTGGGTTCGTGCGCTCCGGAAGGGGAGAGAGGCCTGGCCTAACTGCGGAGAACCATGGCTACGACGCACTTCTGGCTACGACGCGGCGGACCTTGCTGCAACGCACTTGGCGGTCGCACCTGCTGCCCTGGCGGAGAGTGAGGGAGAAAACGGACCCTATATAAGGCGGGGCGTGAGGCGGCTCCAGTTGTTCTCTTGGATTTGACGACTGTATCGCTACCATGTAATTAAACCGTTCGTTACGTTACCAATTCTCCCACCTCCACTGGACCCCTGGGTTCTTCACTTCGGGGAATGGTCGTCGTCACGAGCCAGGAAGCCTCCGGACGTGCGGCTTAAACCCCGCCTCGAACAACACTGAGCTGACTGACCACAGACATACCAAGCGCGCGCGAGGGAGAGAGAAGCTTCCTCCGCCGGGAGAACACGACGCATTTCGGGGATCTATTTCACGCAGCGGATAACGCGGGCCTTTTCACACTCAGATACTGGCGCCATCTAGAAGTCGCGCGTTCAACCACGTCGTGAGCCGCGCGCCATCTGGTGGCTGAAACGGACGAATAAATAGAGGTACCGCGCCCTCTTAAACCGTAACCTTAAGCTAGCCCCTCCTCATCTAAAACTACTTGCTTACTCAACCCTTGTCCGTCCTAAAGTGGAGTAGGCATCTGGCATCTGGGACCCGCATCAGGCCTATCTCATCAATAACCTCGAATCACTCCAGAATCGTGCAGTACGTTTTATCTATTCAGATTACTCTTCCTTTTCTAGCGTAACTAATCTTAAAATCCGTGCAAACCTTCCTGTCCTTTCTGTCCGTCGTCAACTTGCTATGCTATCTCTTTTCCACAAATTTTACTACAGCCAGTGCCTCCGGTCATCATACATCATATCTTCAGAACACCGGCTTCGTCGTACGGGACATAACCTCGGCGTAAGACGCCCCAAAGCAAGAACCGTCACCTTCCAGAATTCGTTTTTTTCACGCACTGCCATTGATTGGAACGATCTTCCCGAGAACGTCGTCATCACTCATGACCCGATAGAATTTAAAAAACGCTTGCTAGAGTCCCCACTTTAGGTTTGTACGAACCATCTATATGTGTATAGTTTGCCTTTTACGTTTGTGTGTTTTTTCTCGTTGTATGCGAGTTGCTTTTGGCGTGTTTTCTACCCTTTTGTTTTACGTTGTGTACCCACCCCTTATGTAATACCCCAAGGGGGTCCTTAAGGTATCTAAATAAATAAATAAATAATGGCATTCAAAAGACGCCGCGTTGTCGTAGATTGTTTTTCACCAGCTAAGCCATGTAAGGGCAGTAAGGCTGAGGCCAGGGCTGGGGGATCCCTCACCGGAAACGTAAAGGAACCAAGCAAACGACGTGTGGCTCGCGGACGCGGTTTGTGGGAACCGACGACGTCCAAGCCACGATCCGAGCAGCCCTAGTTGCAGCCTTGCTTCCGAGAAGACTGGACATTCTTTCCGGCGGGCACACAATACTTAGACAGCATGCTTGCGGCTGATGCGGATCGCAGGAGGTGGATAATAGGACAACCAATGCACAGAAAAGAGGTCAAGCACGGCACAGAGCACGCACAGAGAACGATTGTCGCCGCCATGTTGAAATAAAACGAAGCTGAAAGAGGCCAAGCTTCAGTTTAGCACACAATTAACTCCAACATACTTTATTACAAATAATTCTATAAATGTTAAAACAGTTTGTTTTTCTGTTTAAAAGTTATAATGTAAGTCGACTAAAACAGGAAGATTCTCGTTGCGTCAAATGAGTTTCGTCGTAACCACTGTCGTCGGAACCTGCGAACGTCACCGCATCGCCAGCGCCATCATAACCAAAATCAAAAACAAAGCAAGCTGCGAACTCTAGGGCCACCGTGTTTTCGGCGGTTTCAGGCCTTTAGGCTTTCGAAAAAACATCGAAAAACGTTCTTGGCAAAACGAAAAGTGTCCCAGGTGCCGGCGTGCCCATGGATCCAGCTGTGGTTTTGAGTCTACTTAGGGAGTACTCGCGCATTCGTTTTACTTTTTCAGTGCTTTCGTTTTGGAGCGTTTGTGACGTGTTCTTGTGCGCAGGAACCGTGAAGGCGAACGTGTACGGCTCCTTGTCGCACACGTGCTTTGCGCATTGGATGACCCTCGAGCTTTTCCCAAGGAAGTCCCGGAACCGACCTGTCACTGACCGAGCAGTGAGATTCCGGGAACGCAAACAGAGGCAAAGGTCCCACCGAAACCGGAGGGGACGGGGCACGACTGGGTAAGTGTATCAGGAAGCTTTATCTCGTGGATCGGTGGACAGGTCGAGTTCTACAAATCGGCTGGTGGCTTGGTACCACCTAACTACACTCTTAAAAAAAGGGTACTGTAGTACCCTCCTTAAGGGGGTAACCGACTTGCACACAGGGCAATCCCTTTTGGAGGTATCGTTACCCCCTGCAACGAGGGTGCAAACTTGCCCCCTAGGTTAGGGTGCAACATTGTCTCCTTTTAGAGGTAACGTTAGTTCCTTTTGGTGTTAAAAGTGCATCCTTTCAGGGTCAGCCTTTACCTCCTTTAGGAGGGAATTTCAATCCTTTTGAGAGGTAAGACGACGTAATTGAGGGCGCTGCTTTTACCTCCTTTTGGAGGGAACTATGATCCACTTTGGGGTTAAATACACACGATGAGGAAAACAGCTCAGAAATCGCGGACTACGAAGAACAAACACGACAAAAAATGCTGTCCTGTCGTGTTTGTTCTTCGTAGTCCACGATTTCCGAGCTGTTTTCCCCATCATGTATAACAGCAACCAACTGGCCCAGTTCACCACCTTATTACAGGTTAAATGCACACTTGATGGAATCACTTTTACCCCCTAAACAAAGGTACTATGGCCCTTTGTGGGTGTGATAGTACGTGCTTCAAAGGTGAGCCTTATAATAGATGAAGACGGCCTAGTTGTGAAAGTACATGACAATGTTTTATTGTGGCTGTCACAAACAAAATGGCATAAAAATCAATGGCATGACTAGACGTCTTATAAAAGTTCTAAGATGAAACCACTAAGCGCAATAAAGGCATCTGGAACAACACTTTCGAGGCTCTAGTCTTTGCTAAAGATGATCTAGAGGCAGAATGCAACCAGGACTGCTTCAGCAGGCGACGCGGCTTCGAGGTCTCCCTCCACTGCCACATAGCTGGGCGCCTCAGGATTAATTAGGCTTGAGCTGAAAGCCACCGGGTAGATTGCACTGCCTGCCTGAAACCAAAAAAATGTGGAAATCATGTGATATGAAGTTGAAACATATCATCCCGAATTTGAAGAACTGTGAAGAAATATTAGATTTTTCTAAGACGCAATTGGAGCATTTGATGGGCCTCTGATTCCAGCATTATAAAGCATCGACCATACTTACCAGACGTGACCAGTTTAACTGTTGACTAATTACCACTGACTAAAATTATCACATGGCGGGTGGTAATCGTAGGCACTTTGTATTCACCGATCATGTTTAAATTTGTCACCCCGATTTACTTAGGTGACTAACAAATCTTATTTTTGTTTGTCAACGTAGCGCACTCGAGAAACTGTCACTCAAGCATCCACACCCCACAGAACACACGCACGGTGTGTTCTTTGGGTGTGTGAATGCTCGAGTGACAGTTTCTCGAGTGCGCTACATCGAAAAACATGAATAACCAACTCGCCCAATCTCAAGTTATTATAACAGATCTTAGTCAAAGGGGTACAACTACTGTAGCAGGTTAGTATATACAAGTCCTCATTGTTGGGCGAGTTGGTATTGCACGTGAAAAAAAAACAAAACATGATTGCGCTCTAAGACAAGGGCAGAGGAAGAATATACACCACAGAGCGCTACACTACATTATCTACTCAGCACCACAGCAGATCCCTATGACCGCCAAACCTAACTGCCGAACTTTGGCAAATATGCAAATATATTCTTGCCGAAGTGCTCTGCCAGATTAAAATTGAATTTATGTTTTATTTATACATGAGAAGAACAGCACACAAGGACGAAAACACAGAAAAAGAACACACCGAAAAAGACACACTCAAGCGCCTTGTGTGTCTTACTCTAATTTATTTACTCGAAGTATACCCTCAATTTTCTCTCAGAAATGAACGAACAGCAGACACACAAAATCAACATAAAAATCAAGAGCCCCATTTTAAGTGCACAAATGAGAACAAGAAAATCAAAATAAAATATCGAACTCCGCTTACCTGCAGTAAGCAGTGTAAAGAACTGTCAGGAGATGAGTCCAAGGTAGCAGCCATCCAGTACCCTCGACAAAATCACCCTACAACGTTGCCGCAGGACGAAAGAAATATATTCAATCAACTTCAAATAATGCAAACTTGAGTTGTATCTAACTCGCCTACTAAAAAATCAGAGTTTAAAAAATGCCTGATCACAGGCAAAGAAAATGCCAAGACAATATAACTGCTAGCCTCGCTGCCTGTAACAACTTCATGACCTTATTCCGTAATATACTACTATTAATGTTTGCGAAGCGCACAAATAATTAGCTCAGACATTTATATTTGGTATTTCAAGGTAAAGTGACATTTTACCAAACTATTTATTAAACATCGTTAAATTAAAAAAAAAAAAAAAAAACAACGTTGATATTAAAAACCAGTGTTTAACACTGACTTTTACAAATATCAACGACGTTCAGAATTAATCGCCCCGGTTGGCCGGTGCCGCCAATGAATGCCTAATCGACTACTGCTCTGCTAAAAAAAAAAAATCTTTTGAGGTTTTTAAATATTTGATCAAATGCTCAATTTAACGTCCGAACGCGACACACCAACGGCCCAAAAAAAAAAAGAGAGAAAACTTCATACCCCTCACGCCTTAACCGTAGGCGACCCCCGATTCAAAAGGCGTCTTGTCGCCCGGCCGCCCGGCTCTCCGAGCCGCCGCTCTCCTCCTTCCTCCAACCGCACACACATACACCGGGAAAAGCTGCTGGCTACGCCACTGGTTATCGTATGCCAACCTTCTAAATATGCGATAGTGCAAGCGACAGTCATACCTGTTCTTGCTCTTTATGAACTTCGATGGTCTAAACCGTGTTTGCGTTCGCGCTACACACTAATTTTATCGAACGCTCGACGCCTTCAGACGTGCCAACATGTCCGCCAACCCTTTGTCTAAGGAAGACGGGGGTCGTCTTCCCGGGCGGTCATAACCGACGCCAACTGCCGCCCGTGCAGAACATTTCCTTAACTGCATAAGGTGCACACGACTTGGATCTTCGACTGAAGTCAATCCAGCGCTCTCGGTGACCTCGTAAGAAGAGACTGAGCCGAACAGAACAATAAAGGACGTTCCTGCGCTGGGACGCCTCCGTCGAACGTTCGAGAAGACCGTTATGCCGGCACTGTCGGCGCGTTCCCCACCGACGCTCCCGGCGGCCGGGCAGGCGCTCTCCCACGCATGCGCGAAAAATCACGTGTCATACGAGGAGACCAATTAGCGAACTCGTTTGCGCCTTCCCACAGCCAATCGCAGCGCCCAGGCTTTGGCAGTGCAAAACAGGTGCACCCTCTGGGAGGTAATACATGACTCCTTGGTGCCCCTACGCGGCGAACTTCACCTGGTAGCACCGAATTTTTCGTGTTTGCTGTGCCTGAGGAGGTAACAAGCGGGGCGCTTCACCCCTGGCCGGGAGGAGGGTGGTAAAGGCGGTCTGTTACCTCCTTTTGTCTCCTTTTTTCTAAGAGTGTAGGCAGTGTGATTTGCGGAACCCGTGACTGCTAAAGGTACCCGTTACTTGCTAGCGCTCGTATTTGCACCCTGTTTGCTTTCACTGCGGGTGTTCGAATTAAAGTTCGATTCTCATCCTCGGAAACTACTCCAAATATTGCGTGATGTGCGCCTTTAGAAGTAGGGTCTGCATTGATGATGTTGCTTGCAAAGAGTATGAAGTGTTCTTTTTTGAGTAGGGCACATACTTTTTATACAAAATTCTGTGTATGTTGCACTTACTTGCTAGCCCTGTGGCAGTAGTTTATTGAGAAGGTTGAGGGAAAAAACGCGCATTGACCAGTTACAGAAAACAAAATGAATTGTCGAGTACCGTCCGACGGCACTCTTGCAGAGTGTTCACGTGCCGTGCAATGGCACTCCACTCACGCCTTCAAGTGCCGTCCGAATGTCTTGTGTAAGGCGAATTGTCAAAACGAGTTCCTCGAAGTTGGGGCGTGGCTTAGTGGAAATCGTAGCGTAGCTCGCCTCATACGCAGCGGACCCGGGTTCGATCCACAGTGTGGGCTTATTTTTCATTTTTTTTTCTCGAATATTTTGTTTTGTCGAGGCATTTGGCGATATTTATGACATTTCTTTTTTTTCGTTTACCATTGACACTGGAAAAAAAAAAAAAAAAAACAGATGTTGTCGACGAAACTTTGCTTTACAAAATGGTATGGAACTCCCTTTCCGGAGGAGCTTGGGGGACAGCGGGGCTTGGTATGGGACAGAGGGGCTGGACGCTGCAAAGCGGCAGGTGCAACGGGGCCAAGTAAGTTATTAGTTTTGTAATTAGCAGCCGCATACTGTCGCCGCGAGGCGGCGTGAGTGGAGGCGGGGTTTGGTTAACGATCTCCCCAGTGATACACGCGCCGTCCGACTTTCTTTTGGACGGCACTTGTAGGCGCGAGTGGAGTGTTGTCGGACGGCAAAGTAGACAGCCAAAGAACAACAGAAAACGAGGTGTTTCGAACAACTTGCTTGAAGAGACAGTGAACTGAGTTTTCAACTACTTCCTCCTCAGCTTTCCTCCTCAGTACATAAGCAAAGTGAGATATCATGTGGTCGTATTTCACAGAAACCCAACGTTTTGCCAGCAGTCTGAGAGCCGTCACGGACAAAGGCCTACATAAAATTCACGCTTCACACTTCTGCAAGCGCCGACAACCTTGAAGCGAGCGACGAGACAAGCGATGGCGACCCTTTTCGCTATCGCTCTGCCGCACGACGAGGCACGCTGCTTGAAAGCAACAGGAGCAAGTGATCAATGCGATGAGCGACGTTTTCTAGTAATTCAAGAACCGAGCAGCGTTACGAGCGTCAGTGAGAAATCTGCGTCACTCGCCGCTGTCGCCGATGCTCGTCTCGTTGCTCGCTAAATCACTTACATGCGGTCCAGCCTTAAGTGTGTGAATGCGAGAGACACGTGCGACGAGTGAGTGCTGTGCTGCCTCTCACTTACAAGTGCCTCTCATTTTAGGGCTACACTGCCATTTGCTTCCAAGTGCTGCACGGTCTTCCTGTTCAGGCGCTTTGATGCCACTTACGAAACTAGCCCAAACGCATCAAGGGGATTTAGGCGGGGTTAGCCATCTGGTGTGTTTGCTGCACCATACTTTTTGGTGCCTCGACAGTCCACAGTCAGTTCACAGTCACAAGTTGGGACGACAACGGCACTCGTGCCTGCTTGTCTTATTTTCCAGAGGTTTGAAGACCAACTGCAGACTTTCGACAGCATGACACTTTCGGTTTTGTAACATTATTGTTGCTTTCTTGGGACAACTCTTAATACATGGGAGGAACAAGATGGCAATTGCACCAGTGGGGAATACGTCCAGGCACTATACCTGCACTAAAACTTGCTTGAGCACCTGTTTATTTAAGATTATGTTTACACTTGCAGCGTTACCTCGGAGGTGGGGTTTCCCCACCAGAAGAAAAATGTGACTGGGCCATAGGCAAGGCCAAGTCCGACTCGCGCTGCTGATCCTGTTGGCTCGTCCTTGTAGAGGCTGTTGGCTCTACAAGGACGAGCACCTGGTCTATAGGAGCGTGACAGGCCAACCATTCAGGCGTGACGAAGTATGGCACCGTGGGAAGGAAGCCCATTACACCTGCCAAAGTGGATGCAATTTCAGGTGCGTGCCTTGCTGCATGTCCAAATTCCCGGCTCTAAACTATGCAGCAATAAGCAGGTTCGGCATCGTGCATTATATAGGTATTATAGACCATACGCGAAATAGCTCTTGGGTATCATCATCATGCCGCTCAGAATGGGTTTTGCTATCTTGAATGTGCAAATGGCACTATACCTCGTCTCGTCTCAGCATGAACTAACTGCGAACGCTGTGCAAGCGCGAGCGGGTAGCCTTGACTGGAGCAGCCGCTGAAGCGTGATCCAAAGCATTTAGCTTGCACTTTTAGCAGGCACGGCCAAAAATGGTTATTCACTCATCTAAGGTTTGCCGAGCCTCACGAATATACAGTGAATTCAGTTGGCATTTAGGTAGCTATCTCCTTTTTTAATTCGGTGAGGAACAAAAAAAAAAGAAACACTTGCCAGTCACTATTTCCTTCAACTAGCAAGTTTTGGTTTAGTGATAAGAATGTTATTAAAATATTTAAACATTATTTTCAGACATCATATTTGAGTGTATACCTCTGTCTTTGCAGCAGTCGCTTAAAAAAAATTCAAACTCTTTTAAATTCCGACGACCTTAGCTGAGTTTGAACTCTCTTGACTCTGTCTATTGGCTGACATGTTTACTTTCTTGGAGCCGCCAAGAGAGTTATTCGGGGAAAGAGGGTAGCACTGTGTGCCCTATAATCAATGAGGACATTATGTAGTGTGCTTAAAGGGATACTGAACCGAAATCTGCATTTCATCTAAAAAGGCAGTGGAAGTGTTCAACTGGAAGCTACAACACCCAAGCCATCACTTTTATAACAATATGTCGAATGAATTGCCATGTCTTTTGGCAATTAATTGAAGTTTAAGTTTTTGGCAAGTTGAGTTTTTGGCAATTAAGAAAAACGCAATTAAGTGAAACTGACGTCACGTTACTAGGCTTCTGGCCTTCTCCTCTGTCCCCAGGCAAGCTTCGGAGGAGCTCTGTGACGTGATGATGTCAGACAGCCTACAAGATTCGCTTAATCGCATCTTTTTTTTTTTTTTTTCAAAAGACACAGCCATCCGTTCAGGATATCGTTGTAAAAGTGATGTCTTGGGAATTGTAGCTTCCCAATAAACGGTTCTACGGCCTTTTGGGGAAATAAACATTTCGGTTCAGTATCCCTTTACCGGTCCTCTCCGACAATTATTTGACTGGTCTGAAACTTGCGGCGAGGTTTACCTCTGACAACATGGTAACACAGTGAAACTTTTTTTTTCGCAAAATTTACATTGTTTTGGAAGTTGTGAGCAAAATAAAAGAAGAAATTCAAGGAAACAGAAGGATTTTTTCTTACATAATATGGACCCTCCAATGGTGGGACGGTTGCGCCACTCCTCGGGGGCATGTCAACTAGGCGCTGTTCTCGTGTTTTCCACAGTTTTCAAACTCTATTTGTTTAATTTATACACACAAACCTCGATAAAAACAATTTTTACAAAGAATTAGGATTGTGAATTCATAATCATACTTATTATTTTGTGCTTATTTTGTGCTTATTATTTTGTGTTTTTGGAAATGTTTAATGGCTGCGGACAATCGGGAAGCCAGGTAAGTTAATGTCATCAGCTGCACGCGTTTACCATCACGCAGCGCCATCGTACATACCCAAGCGTGCTTGGCCTTGTCGAATTAAAATATAGATTGTTTCCTGAGTCTCCTGAACCACTAAGAAGGCGGGGAGTGCAAAAATAGCAGATACGTAAATATCGTTAAATATGACCATAATTAGGTTTCTTGGTCTTTTTTTTTGGGGGGGGGGGGTGTGACCATGAAGGCATTTTTGAAATGAATCTGGATTGTCTCATAATTTTCATAGCATTCAATTAGCCATCTGTGCCTTGTCGCTCTGGTTTTCACCTCTCAGGTAGGCGGGCTTTGAGGAGAAAATTGGAAGTCACCAGAGTTTCATAAAACCCATTCGGGTTTCGAAAATTGGAAAATATTGCCGTGCCAACAGCTGGCCTAGCTGGCAGCGCTCCCGTGGCCTAACCGTTATCGTGCTTGCTTCCCACGCGAGAAATTGAGGTTGGATGCCTGGCTACGGATACGCCTTTTTGTTTCTGTAATGTCGCATTCTGGAAAACTCAAGAACCCTGTTGCTTACTCGAGGTAAAAAGTCCTACGCGCCAAGCTTTCTATGCTGATTTTTTCAGAATCCCACACATCTAGTTAAGGGGCTCCGCGTGTTGAGCCTGAGTTAGTCTCGCCCCAGCATTCGATCCTGTTGTTTTGCTGACATCGACAGCCTGTGACTCTAACCTTCTATTTTGTTTTGGGCACAAGTTCGCCGCATTAAACGTTTAGTTCCCCAGTTATTTACCATCTAATCATTTGTCATTTCGTGACAATATCTGGGCTTTTACGAAAATGAAGGCCTGCCCATAATGCATTTGATATTCTTGACTGATTGTAACTGGTTAAAAAAGTTCAGTTTTTTCATGTCGCTCAGAATCTGCAATTCTGTATCCAGAAAATAATCACTAGGCTAATAACAATACTTTCTTTAATTTTGGCAAGCCTATATGGATACCCTGCTAACTTTATATGTTATTTTTTGTTCCCCTTATTTTATTCAGTGGGGAAAAAAACCGTTCTGCCCTTTTGAGACAGTCTTGTTAAAAATATAATTCAAAAATTTAGAATGTCATGATGTTTGATGATTGTCTCTTCTATTTTTGCAGCTGGCTTATCTCACTACGCGAAGAAGAGGAAGACCACTGTGCCCGACGACAAACGGATTGCCAAAGCCCGCTGTTATCTTTCAAACTACCTAACCGAAGAGGGTACTGACTCCTGACAAGCTAGCAGCAGTGGGCAGGAAGTTGTTTTTCATTGCTCCCAACATGCCAAACTCTGCCATTTATTTGCAGCCATCATTATGACTTAATGTTGCCTACTTGAGAGCTTGGTCTCTTTATTCAGAATATACAAAATTAAGTATATGCAAAACAATTTGCTTCCATATGAAGAAAGGCACCATTCATTATGATAATGACAAGCCTGACAGAAGAATGTCTCAATCGCGTACGTCTGCACAGAGTGTTACAAAACTTAACACCTACAAGGAATCGCTCTAATTATTAAAGGGTAAAGTGCTGTTTGCACATACTCAACAGTCCTTAGTAACTCAGTTAAATAATTTTCAATTGTTTCCAAATCTGTCATGCTTGTTGTCGACATACAGAAATGTAATTAGTCTTTATTATCTCTGTTCACAGACATAGCTTTGTATAGAGCTGCACTTATCAGTTTTCTCCACCGAGCCACAATGGGCTCTGGTTGCCGAGAAATATCTGGTACTATTACGGCAAATATGAGCCGAAACGCCAAAACACCTTGTGCTCGAAACTATTAGTGCTGTTTGTCGAATCACTTGGCAAACACATCAGCACGCTGGGGCCGAGACACATTTACTACTGTGCTCGTTACGCAGTTCCAATCCCCGTTACGATAAGTGCACCATGCACCGAATGTCCATAGACACTTGTGAAAGTCACATTTTTAGATAATTCGCCTCTCTTTCTTTGCCAGTGAAAGGACAAATTAAATTGTTAGTTAACAGCTTGCTTTTTATTTGGGTGAATCTAACCTTCTTCCGCAAACAACTGCATGATTAAGTCTTTCTGGAGCCTTCACCAACATGCCATCAGAACCGGCATTTCTGCCGCTGCATTGTGAATGAGACGTTTAGCTGGGGAATGCTTTAACAGGCATCACACAGCAGTGATGCATGGTCTGCCTGTATGGTGCTCATCCCATATGACAACAGGCAGGTGTGGGGATTGAAGGAAAGATGCAGCCCTGGGTTCCCCAGCGCGATCCTTGGTTCTCTTGAATGGCAAGAGTTAAACATGAAACCGTTTGCAAAATTTAATCAGAACAAGCTCTACAGTACTTTTGTGCAGAGCGTCGATTTGTGCAACAATCAGTTTGCGATAAGTGGCTCACACGCAGATCTCGATTCATATTTAGGAAGAATGACAAGTGTGACCTTGTTGCCTTCGCCCTCAATACCGCACCCGCCGTCGTGCTACCAGACAGCCGGAAGTGCGCTGTGGCACGAGTGCAGGAGGTGGTTTGTCTCTGCGTCAGCGCAAGTGTTTACGGAGCAATGTGCCAGACGGCGCTGGTAGCGCCAAGTGGCACACGTGTCTTTTCACCTTTTGGCGGCCACAGTTGTGCCTGATGTCAAGAAGCAGTATTTTTTAAAGAAGCATGTTAAACCAATGTTTTGTGCTTTGCAAACGAGAACACTTTCACTGGTATAAAACACATCTTCAGACTGCAACTCATCGCCTGCACCAAACCGCTTTTGAGGCTTCCTCAACAAGTTAGCACAAGGGCAAATGGGCTTCGATTTATTTTAAGGTTTAAATCTTCATTCTTCTGGGTCCCTCATTGCAGGAGCGTAAAATAACTTCTCGTTGTCGACAATTACACTTATTTCTCGCTTTTTTAATGCTTAAGTCACGACTAGCTCAGCTCCCAAGTACGGTGACAGGCTCCATAAAACAATTCTTTCACGTCCTTTTGTGAACAAGGCTTAAAATCATGTGGCAGTGTTCTCCAGTGTCCCCGGTAACGTTTAAACTTTTACAGATGTCATGACAGATCTTGTTCTGTCCTCTCTTCCGAAGGGTGTTACAAAGCCCTTTTGTTAATTTCAGGAAGATCTAATAAAGCAAGCAGGCAGTGGCAATCATCGTTTATATCCGCTGTTTAATTTTGTGTGCATAATAATAAAAAAACATTTCGGTGTCTTTAGGTAAACAATAAGGTAGAAAAAGAGCTGGGAAATCCTGAGAAAGTAAACAAAAGTGCCGAATTCACGTGCATTGGCATGATGCAGGTTAAACGGCAATTTCGAAATGAAATTCCAGATAGGGCAAGGAAACATTGAAGCAACAGATTTAAACATTTATAGGCATATGCTTAAACTTGTGTGGCCTGATTTATTATATTCAGGGAAGACTAATATTCTTGAAATGTAGGAATAGATCACCTGTGTCACCATATTATGTGGTCAACCTGGAGGTGGGCCAGAGTTATTGGCAATTTTCGTGAGGCATTTTTGAATCTACTTTCACGGCTTTCCGTTTTGACCGCCAGGTGCTGTGAATATTTGTTTAGCTTATGTAAACTGCCGAATGAACCCACCCGGATATTGTTGTGCACCCAACCTGACAGTTTTGTGTCCTAGCCGCGAGGTGCCATTGATTTCGCGTTGCCATTACTCCACTCACACCTACGCTGACTGAGCCGTAGAAACTGTGAGCTGGTTGGTCCAGTCAGCTGTCAATTTTAAAACACATGATCAACCCCCCACCCCCTGCAGACTCACATGCAGAGAGTGAAGTAAAGCAATCAGAGACAGGCCTTTGATTGTTTCGGCAAAAGGCATTGTCAGTTTAGGATGAATATAGTGTAGCCCAGAGCAGGCTAGCTGTGCCGATTTCAAAACAGATTTGACATTTAGAAGGTGGTCAGATTTAAAGTGGCAAATATTTTGGCTCACTTACTTTGGGTTGATATATCTATAGGATCCTTTCTAATTGTTCTCAGTTGCACCTTAATAAGTACACTATTTCAACAAATTAACATGTGATGGATGTGTTTTTTTATATAGGGCTACAGTCAAACCGGATTAATTCAAACTATACCTTAAATTGAACTATTTGTGAACAGACTAGTAGCTGCAATAAAATGCATAGCGAAAATAGCGGTTACATTGAATGAAAATCGCAGCATCTCCCAATAGATCAAACTGCCGAGAGCGCCGTTTTGCTCTGCAAGCTGGCTTTACCCCAACTCGGGCTGCATGTTGGGGGAACGCCAGCTTGCAGAGAAAGCTGGCTTTTTTTTTCTTTCGGGCAACCGCGTAAACCGTGCAGAAGAAAATATAAATTCTCTTTTGGGTAGCAAGCGGGGAGAGGATGAGCCGGCGAGACTTTGAAAAACGAAGAAGCGCCCACTGAATATTTATTTATTTTATTTATTTATTCATATTACCCCTAAAGGCCCTCGTGAGAGGGTATTACATAGGGGGGTTACATAAATCGTTCCAATAAGAACTAGTGCACAATGTACAACATATGAGAATACTAGAAAACAATCAATACACTTAATAATAAAAAGAAAATAAAGGATACACTCAAAAACGAATAAAAAACATACACTCACTCATCACACTGCAATAAAGTTGAGTCAAGGTAAAAACAAAATAGTACACATTTGCTCTGCACGTTCCGGAAAGAGGAAACAATGTAAAGCAGCAAAAGTTAGATGGCATCAGTATTTTGAATTTGTTCTTGAAACTTCGTGATGTCTTTTTCTGAGGCAATGTGCGATGGTAGATTATTCCAATCGATTGTGGTACGTGGAATGAATGACCGGGAAAAAGCAGACGACTTACAGGTTACGCGTTTAACTTTGTAGGGGTGATCGCGGCGTGGAAAAATAACGGCAGGTGGCTCGAAGAAATCACCGTGAAGTGACGCGTGGTGGTAAAGTTTATGGAAAAGTGATAGGCGTGAAAGTTTGCGACAAAGGAGTAGTTCGGGTAGCTCTGCTCGGCGTTTTAGTGCTGTGACGCTGGAATGACGTGAATAATCTGAAAATATGAAGCGAGCGGCACGATTTTGCAGTGATTCAATGTCGTTTATGATGTAAGCATGTTCGGGATCCCAAATGGCTGATGCATATTCTAATTTCGGACGTATTAGTGTGGAAAAGGCAAGTTTGCGTATGTTAGGAGGAGCCTGTTTAAGGTTACGCTTGAGAAATCCGAAAGAGCGGTTAGCAGCCGCCAGGGTGAGCTTTATATGGTAGTGCCATGACAGATCAGGTTGCAAATGAATTCCAAGATATTTATAAGTGGAGACGAGGTCAACAGTATTATTATTTAACACATAGGAGGTAGGAATCTGGGGTACGTGTTTAGTAAAAGACATAGACTTTGTTTTAGAGCAATTTAGGGTCATTAGCCAGGAAGAGCACCATGCATTAATAGCATTTAGATCAGATTGCAAAGCTTTCTGGTCATTGACAGAGGAAATTATTCGGTAAATTACACAATCGTCAGCAAAAATTCTAATTCGGGATGAGACACAGGATGGCAAGTCATTAATGTAGACTAGAAACAGTAGTGGACCTAGTACGCTACCCTGTGGGACTCCCGAGGTTACTGGTTTGAAGGAAGAGTAACAATTGTTAGCGGACGTGAACTGTTTTCTAGACGAAAGGAAATCTTTTACCCATGCCAAAATGTTAGGGTGAATGTTAAGCCTAGACAGTTTGGTTAGAAGCCGGTGATGAGGGACACGGTCAAAAGCTTTAGAAAAGTCGAGGAAAATAGCATCAACCTGGGATCCACCGTCAAGAGCTGAATGTATGTCATGAGTGAAGCCGGCGAGCTGCGTGTCACATGAGTATCCTCGGCGAAAACCATGCTGATATTTATGTATGATGTTATGATCTTCCAGGTAGTTAATTACTTGTGTGTGTATTATATGTTCAAGAAGTTTACAAATGGTACTGGTTAACGAGATGGGACGATAGTTTAATGGCGACGAGCGTTCACCAGACTTGAAGATGGGAATTACTTTTGCGATTCGCCAGTCATGTGGGATGCAACCTAACGATAACATTTGTGAAAAAAGGGCTGACAGTATGGGACAGATGCTAGCTGATATATTCTTTAGTATCTTATTATTAAAGCCGACATGATCAGAAGCAGTAGAAATTTTGAGTTTATTTAGTAAGGAGTATATACCCGCTTCAGTTATTATTATTTCTGGCATGCTGATATCAGGAATGAGGTTAACTTTCGGGCATGACGAGATGTCTTCACACGTGAATACTGATATGAATGCGTCGTTAAAAACCTGTGCGCACTGAGACATGGGAATGACGTCATTATTACTGGCGGTAAGGACGATATCAGGATGCTCAACAGGATTAATGACACGCCAAAATTTCCGAGGGTTATTTAGTAACATAGATGATAAATCATGTTTGAAGAAATGACGTCTAGTTGATGTGAGCAGTGACTGATATTCCTTATCACATGTTTTATAGCGTAACCAGGAAACTGAAAGGGGGTCTGTTTTATTGGCGTGGCGGTAAAGTCTCTTCTTTCTGTTATTGAGGCGTCGAAGCTGTTGGTTATACCACGGAGCGGTGTTTACAGTTTTGATGGTGATAAGAGGAATGAATCTGTTGATTAAATTGGTAAGTACATTTCTAAACATGAGCCAATTATCTTCCACGGACCGGGATAAATACCCTTCCAAAAATTTATTTGAGAATGACAGGAGTTCATTATTAATGCTATCGTAATCACCTCTATTATAGCACCTTATTTGCTTGTTGGTAGTTTTGCGCTTGTTAGGGAAAATCCGGACGCTTCCAGTAAGGACGTCGTGGTCAGAAAGCCCGTCAAGATGAGTAATTTCAGAAAATATATCAGGGTTGTTGGTAAATACTAGGTCTAGAATATTAGCTGATGTGGCTGACCACCGTGTGGGATGAGTAATTAGCTGAACCAGGGAAAAGTCGAGAGAAGAGTGGACGAAATTATGTGATTCACTATGGCCATCCCTAACGGATAGAGTTGACCAGCAAATGCTCGGAAAATTAAAATCGCCAAAAATTATTAAGAGAGAATTAGGAAAACGAGAACACAGTAGCGCCAGGACACGGGTAAATTCACTAGAAAAGTCAGTATTTGCCTCTGGTGGGCGGTAAAAAACACCTATAAGTATGACACGGCCACCACACTTCAGGGAAGCCCATACACATTCCAAAAAAGAGGTAACTAGCACAGGTACCGCAAGCACATCATTTTTTATCGCCAGAAGTACGCCACCTCCCCTTCTATGTTTCCTGTCACAACGAAAAAAATTGTAATCTGCCCACGTGAGAAAAATACTGCTATCAGGAATGACGTCGCTTAGCCACGTTTCAGTTAATGCGACGATTGTTGGTGTACAGGAATCAACAAGGGAAGACAACGGAATGCTTTTTGACTGAACGCTTCTAATGTTCGTGTACAAAAAACGAACACCACCAGAACTGCTTTGTTGCGATGTTAACGATTGATTAAGTGTTGAACGGGGGGTAGGGTCGGGCTGCAGTCAAACCGTAGCGGAAGAGGATTCAGATAACGCAGCGTGGTTAGTAATGGGTGCGGCTTTATTTGTATTGGTGTCCCATACATAAACATCATCATTGATGTGAAGCCTGTCAAAAACGAGCCTCACACGGTCACTTTCCTTTTTTATTGATTTCGAAAACTGCAGTAAGTTTCGCCGCTTTTCCCGAACTGGTTTAGAAAAGTCACGTGACAGGCCGAACGATGTATTTTTCAGCTTACTGCCACGACCTATTATTGCCTCCACCTCTTTATCATTGAAGAACTTGGCAATAATAGGCCGAGTTTTATCGGGTAAAAAGCGCCCCAAGCGATGTGCACGGGCGATAGAAGAGACAGTGAGCTCGAGCTGATTCTGACAAAAATCAGTTACGATTTTTTGAACGGCCTCCCACGATTCCGTTGGATCACCGTCAGCGATACCATAAAATAAAACATTTGACCTTCGTGACCGATTTTCTAGATCATCGATCTTGTCCCGGATAACTGAAATATTGTTATGGCTTGCGGTGGCTACCGAAGAACCAGACGACTGAATTTTGGACTGCAGGTCGATGATCTGGCTCTGCATTTGCGACAGTTTCGCATCATTGTTTGCGGGGATTTGTGCAGAGATAGAAGACTCTACCCTAGATTCGAGTTCCGTGACACGTTTAGAAAGCGATTCGTAATCGTTTTTCAGGGTGATATGAATGTGCAAGACCTTATTTACGGATTCAAGCAAATAAATATTTGAAGCTTCCATCCGCTTAACCGCATCGAAGACATAGACAAGTTTCTCTTCCTGAGCCTTAGACATGGGCCCTGGGTTTGACTCAATGTCACCATGAAGTAATAACAGGCGCCAGAGGTACAATGCAGCTGCGCGAACACGCCTCGAAAAACAAGAACAAGAGGGCCACGACACCGCAATTACACAAACATCATCGTCATGGAAGCCATGCGCATCAAAATAACTAACCTGCAGAGGTGCGAACGGTGAGTGACGCAGCCTCATCGCGGCGTCGTGGCCCGAAGTGGCGTCGAAATGCGCGCGCTTTTGACCACCCCACGAAGTGGGCGGGACGGCGGAAGCAGTCCCTTGTTGCCAGGCAGGAAACCGGATGGTCGCCGAAAGCGCTGGTGCTGCCACAAAAACTGCAGAAAGGCCGTCACCAAACGATGGCTCGTCGAAGGTGGGGCGCACCCGCGTAGATCGTTCCTCATGACGTACAGACGCTACTTCAAGAGTAAACAACTTTTCTAAATGTGGCGTGCTTGTTTGATGTCAAATTCATTAAAGCTTTTATATAAAATTACCCGCTATATCAAACTGGTATACGGTTTTTTGAGAGTTCGATATAAACAGGTTTGACTTACAGCAGTGCGTATGGATAATTTCGACGTTATTTTAATTTTCAGATGCATTCGACATGTACATCGGGCAAGCACACATGGATGTGTCGCCTAGGAAACGGAGGGGCCTCATGAACAAGTATATTGCGCAGCAACTTCAAGATATCAACAGGAAGCTGCAGTTTTAAGGTACTTTTGGGAACTCACTCAGTTCTCCTGTTGATGTCATGACAGTGCTGGGTTATTTGCTTTGTCATGCGTGTAATATATCTGTTTCGTCAGCTGTACCTGCTTTCGAGTCATTTTGTTAGTTCCTTTTGCATGATCTTTTCAGGAAGGGTGTCGGGAGATCATTTCAGTGGAGAGCCTCGGAATACGAGGGGCAGACCGGGGGTTGCTAGCTCACCTTTTTTCCGAACAGGAATTGTACAGGTGGAGCTGCAGAATGTGGGGACCCGGATGACAGGTCGACCCGTATCAGGTCGGGTGCTCCTGTTTGCGACCCGTTCACATATAGTACAACCTGTTTGCATACGGGCCCCGTATGCCGATAACATCATATGTATGACCCAAACGAGTCAACCTGTATGAAAACTATATGGGTTTTTTCCAGTAGGGCAACACAGTTCATTGTACAGTATTCAGTAATCCTGTTCAGAATATGTTTTGCACCGGACTAACGGTTTGGACACGATTCATTTTACGGTATACAGTAATCCAATTCAGATTACGGTATGCACTGGCTATACGGTTTGGTCACGGTATGCATATTTTAAGTAAAATTCCCGATTCGATAATCCAGTTTAGATTTTACCGTGTTAAATTTAATACCGTTTTTTTTTTTGGTAGGGCTTACCCAGGAAAGGTATAAAGTCTCATTCTTTCAGATATTCACGTTATACCTGCGTCAGAGAGCGCGAACAAGTCCGAAATCGTCGGCAAGCAGCGGCAAATACGACTAGCGAGCACCGAACAAACTCCCATCCACCAGCTCTGTGCGCTGTCCTCTTACCAGTTACACCACGGCTCTTGTGAGGTCACGTGACGAGTAGTCACTCGGTTGCTATGGGCACGGTGCCAGCTCAGCTCGTTGCTATGGTACCGCGTGTGACCAATCGCGTTGAGAAGCGGCTGTATATGGAAGCTACGCTGCCATATAGAGTGGCTCTAGTGTCACCACGCCAAAAGAGAGGCGCGGGGCCCGCCGTAACCGGCTGTCGTCTGCTAGCCGAGACTTGTCTCTTCCGGAACCAAACAACTTCCTATAAACGTTCACCGCAGCAACATTTTTGTCGGCTATG
Source organism: Ixodes persulcatus (assembly GCA_013358835.2). NCBI lineage: Eukaryota > Metazoa > Arthropoda > Arachnida > Ixodida > Ixodidae > Ixodes > Ixodes persulcatus. The sequence continues at coordinate 436,365 of JABSTQ010010438.1, forward strand.
AATAGCGAGCATTTCGGGAACAGTTCATGAAACAATCATACGCTCAATTTAGCCGCGAATCTGTGTCAAATTGTAGCGCCAACGGCCACGGCACTACAAAGAAAGAAAAATATCAGGAGTGGATACGGCTATGACGTCACTTTTTTGGTTTCAATATAAATAAAACTAATACATTGATGATAATTCATTCTTTACTCTTCGTATCTTCTCGTTAGATACTGAAGCGAGCGAGTTCAATTGCCATTAGAGGAAAAAGAAGCATGAGCTATTTTATGGCGGACTGCGCTTTTGCTGTTACGGTTACGAGGCTCCCGTGGCCTCAACCATAGAGTGTTACCACGTGCCTAGCTCCGGTGCTCTTATTGGGTCGCGGGATCCGTAGCATCCACAGTTTCGCAAAGTTATCGTGAAGCGGTGTCTATATGAGGAGTTATCCACGAAGAAAAGGGGAAAGAAAAAAAAACAAGTTGTAGAAATAAAAGGAATGACGCAGTAGTGTTTTTGCTGGCACCATTTTCTCGTTGTCTCCCTGTCGGTTCAATAGACGCTGTGTAGAATTATATGTTTTATTATTTTTATGCTCTAGGGAAGCTGCCACGTGTGAGTCTGAGCCCTCACGTCGTGCGATAATTTTTTTTTTTTTAGCACGCTTTGATTTTGAAAAGGGAGAGGTCACGAACGGTGAAGACTCTTCGGCGGTCCCTGGTCATAAAACTCGGCTTTCGGTGTCGTGATTTATGCGCGAGAAAACTTTAAACCGAAAGCGTGATCGGAAGAAAAATAAGTGTGATTGAAAAGGAATGAAAAGACTCGCTCGCTGCTTTGGCAATTTTGTTTCAATCACCAGCCGAGAGGTTTCCACTGTTTTCAAGTCGAAGGGCAAAAACACCACTGAAGAACCTAAATAAAAGAGCGTCTGTGAAGCGTTGATTTTGTCGTTCTTGTTTCTCAATCAAAAAGTTGACATTCCTGAAAGAATCTTTAATCATTTCCCTCTCTGTTCTCTTTCATCTCGGTTTCTCGTTATCGCAGAAGCAGGCGTATTCCTCTCTGAAAGAGGTTTCTTTTTTAACGACCGCGTTCGAGTCAACTTGAGCGGAGCTGAATGGCCTATCCATCTAGGAGACGATGGTCATTGGCGCCTTTTATAAACAAAGGTGGAATATGAGGTACAAGACTCCAGCCGTTCAGAGCTTCCTGTTGAACAATTCTTCAATGCTTCTTGCCTGAAAATTACGGTTTCTGGGAAGGCGTCATTTACTGACGTGTGTAACATCGTATACCGCCCGTGTATCGCAAGTGGTCCTTAAGTTTCAAAACAAGTCGTCAGAGGAGGGGCGACCGGCGAGTCACGCCGTCGTCTGCCGTCGCTCTCCTGGTGGTTGGTCGTAGAAGTTGCGGCAGAAAAGACGGGCAAACGCCGCGAGTGTCGCTGTCGTCGTTGTGCCCCGACTCGTGGCTACTGCAGCTTCCGTAGACTGTCAACCTGAAGAGTGACCTCCAGCGGAACAGGCATGTGCCGCATTCATCTCCGCTACCCTGTCACCTAAAGTACTGCGGCAGGCAAAACCGTGACTAAAGTGTTACACCATGAGGTGGAAAGTGAGAAACCATGAACGAAGACGCGAAAGCACACCAGCCGGAGATGCAATGCAGACCCCATACTCAAAACAATTGGACTCTGGCTAATTTTTATTCTTACTGTTTGGGCAACATTACCAAGGCATCTGCTGGTCATGAGCACAAAATATAGTATCATGATTAATTAGTAATAATTAGTAATTAATAATAATACTTATCAAATAATAATCCAGGAGAAACCCAACGGTTTTTGTGCTTGCACACACACGCAAAGAACATAAATGTATTGCAGCAACACGGTTCACATGTTTGAAACGTTCATAACAGATACAGGGGGCAGTTCAAGCTCGACAACAACATAGAGCACGAAACAGAAATCCGAAAAAGCCATTAATATTTAAAGCAAGAAGAAAAAAAAAAGAAATATGGCGATGACTCACAGATACTGTTCACACCTTTTCCTGTATAAGCACGTTTGAGACAGACGGCTAAAATCTAGTGCAGCCCGCGCAAAGAATAGGAAGTATTTCAGAGTAGAGATTATAAAAGTCTGCCTACCTTTGCATTGGGATTTATTGGCTAAAATGTCGAGATGTATAAAAGGATGACTGGAGTCGCATTGGCACACATGGAAGTCTATGACTCGCTTCTGACGGCAAGCAATGAGACTCAATCTTGAACAAAATCTACAAGTCCGCTTTCACTCGACGCTGGTGCAGGCTAAACATGTTGGCGAGTCTTGAATCACCTTCACCATTTGATCAGTGTAAACCCTTTGAATAACGATATTTAAAGATGGAAATAAATTCGTTTTGAACTCCTCTAACACTCAAGAACTTAGTTTTAAAAAATGTCGTTTAATAAGATTGATGCGCACTCTAGCTGAGACCTAACTGATGAACGGCACAAAGTAAGGACGGCGGAAGGGTTGTTAAACTCCTTAGTTACGCAAGACGGGGCCCGTAACGCCTGCAGAAATGAGCGAATCGCATTGCTTACATGGTTGTGTAATTTCAAAGTGGAATAAAACATAACTTTAAGATCCTTGAGTTCACTTACCTGTGATAATGGCTTACCATCGAAGCTATAACCAGAAACAGGTATAAGGGTCTTGCGAAAAAACGACATTATTCTGGTACTCAAAGTGTTCAAGCGGATTTTGTTTCTTCAAAACGCCATTTGTAAACGTGTATTTCTTTTTTCTGGCGCGTAGTGCAATTTTTTTACACTAAACAAGTTTGTTCTTAAAAGTTCCTTCGACGCCGTAAAACCTCTTTCGAATAAACGTGTGGCTTAAAAGAACCCCTTACATCTTTGTCACAAAGAACCCTTTTAGGGGTTTCCTGATAACACTTTTTGGGGTGCAAAATATGAAAAAGCCAAATAACCCCTAAGACTTACGTTAGGACCAGATTTTTTTTTTCAGAGTGTTGAGTGAACCTACAACATTAGACATTTTTATGCTGCCGGGTATTTCAAAAATTAGGAATTCGAAATAACACGGAAGACGTCGTTTACAGAAATAGTGAAAAGGAGTTGACCCAGCACAGATCCCTGAGGAACACCAGAGCTAGCCTTGTTCAATGAAGATACCTTATTGTTGACACAAACGAACGCTTGCCTATTCGACAGATAACGTTTAAAACACTTTAATACTAAGCCACACACTCCGTAGGACGAAAGCTTTATAGGTGGTTTGTGTGATTATTCACGTCAAAGACCTTACTCAGCTCAAAGTAAAAAACGTCTAATTTATCTCTGTTACATACAATCCTAGGTGCAGTATATCTAATATTTTAAAGATTTGTAGCCATTGATCTGCCAGACATAGTCATGTTGATTAGGATTTATTAGGTTACGGAACTCGAAAGAGAGGTATAGATTCATGACGTTTTCAAAACGTTTCGAAAACGAAGAGTGAAGAGCAAGGTATCGGCAGTTAAGAACATCGCCCTTATTTTCTGACATCAGGACCCGAACGACCGCGGTAAGCTTCCACGGTTCTGGACATATTCCAGGTTTTAAAGAGTTGATAAATTTAGTGCAAAGTATAGATATGAGTAGCTCCTAGTAGGATTTAAAAATAGCGGAGGGTAGTCTATCATGTCCAGCAGATAGACGGTGTTGCCCTAATATCCCTAATGCGTTCTTAACACAATCTCCATCGAGATGAATGAAACTAAGCAGGTCACCAAACCCAGTCAAGTGAAGCAGCTTAGGTGCGGTGAAGTTCCTAAGGCCTTTGTAGAAGGACCTAAGGTGAGTAGAGAAGAAATCAGGCACGATTTTCCCATCGCCTTCATTGTGATTAATAATAGTAATATTAATTAGGGCTGGGCAGTTGATCGATTAAATTTCGGATCGTTCGACTAGAAATTTATTCGCGAACATTTTTTTTACTGGTTAATCGGATGAACATAAAACCAAATCAATCACAACAAAATTGAAAAACAAATTATTTTAAGATTTTGTTTTATCCTCTGTGCTTTTATTTCTAGAACGCCGGCGATATTTTTTTTTCGCAGAAAATTCACGTATGAGAACAACATTGGTCATGGTTCAGGCATGACTTGTTCCGGCAAGAAGGCCGTGTTCAGATTGCAGAAATTCCATCAGGTTTTCTTGGCGTCCGCGACACACAGGACCGTGGCGTCCGGTTAGTCCAGTGCATAGAGGGAGCTTTTTGAGGACAGTAGGTTATAGGAAGGCGAAGATTCCTCAAAGGGAACGAAGTCCCACAGCTTGACTTTCACCATAGCTTCCTCTATACTCACAAAACCTGGCAGAAAATGCGGCGAGGTCATTCTTCATGCTTTGAGTCTTAAGTGAGGAAATTCAAAGCCAAAGTCTCCTGCACCATTAATTGCTGAGTAACGCGCCCGATATTCCAGCTGCTACGACATATTATTTCTAAAGCGAGCGGCGCTCACTCACCGGTGCACCGCCATGTTTCCCCGCATCCCTACCAAGCCAGTCACGTGATTTCAAAATCCCTCTCCTAGGTACTGCGGCTAACTTCAGCCGCGGTTAGTGATTAACCGCGCTTCGAGCACACGGGCCCTGCTTTTGCACCCACTCAGTGCATATCTGTCAGGGTTTAATGCTTTTTCCCTCGCTTCTTTGGCGCCGACGATCACCACTGGGAGGCACTCAAGGCGACAACTGGAAATTCATTTTTTTATTATCTTTTGGTGAGGTCGTCTACTGACAATATCAATCATTTCAAAGCCGCAAACTTCCACCATCGGCAGCCGCGCGTCTTGCCGCTCAATAGCGAGGGCCACGGCGTCGACTGGCAAGCGGAAAACCCTGGGTCTGACTCTCCATTGCTCCACAGTCGACGTGAGGAACTGCGAACTGCAGTGGCGATCGCAGGACTTGTGTAGTTCAACAAGGATGATTTTCATAAATTAAGAAACTTGATAGCTCGTAGTCATGTAAAAGAATGCTTGAAAACCAATTGTGCTGTGTCCACATTGGATGAATGATGATCTGAGCATCATTTACTTGTACTAAACCGTACCTGTCCATCCCCAGTCGCGTTTATTCTTGCGTTTATCCCAAAACCTATTCAAGCCTGATGATGCCGCTAAAGCCTGATGCGCACCGAACATCCGACGGGCCATAAGGAAAGAAAACAAAAAAGAGGTGTCCGAACTGCATCGCCTACCGAAAATTTGGTCTCATTTCTGACACACACCGTGAGATGGCGCAGCGTGACAGAAAAGACCGCAAAGCACGGGGCAGCGACTTTTGCGTGCCGCTCAGATGACTTCGCATTTGTGTGTTCGAACCACAGAGAGTATACAGCTCAGTCGGCACAGCACTTGGCTCAAAATCTAGAGGTGGTACTTCAAATCCTGCCGGGGCACATACTAATTTTTTCATGGTTCCCTATACCCTAACTCTTTTCGGTGTATGTTTCTCGCTAGAGCCGGACACTACAGCCGAATGTTACAGTCAAACGTCACATAGCTTGATAAAATATGGCTAATAAAATACAGTATTTGTTAAAGAAAAAACTTGAAAGAAAAATTCAGCAGTTGCCATTTTGTCGTTATTCTGTCTGGAAAATAACACGAGCGATTAATCGAATAAAGACCACCGATCAATCAGGTCAAAATTTGTAGTCGATTTCCTGCTCTAATATTATTCAAAAATAAAATTTATTAGGTGCCAATGAACAACCATTCGGTCTTGGTGCAGCCACACCGAAACTTGCATACACTATAAATTGCACATAAACTGAAGAAAAAAAAATACAACGAATACATTGTAGGTGCACTAGAGTGCTTAAAAAACGTTTTTTGGTGTTACATTGTGTATTAGTTGTCAGCTAACATCTATATCTAGTTCCAGATTACAATATTGCCTACTAATCTCACGGCAATAAAAATCATGCGGACACTTTTCACTCGCGTTCTATTTGTTTTTCTTCTGGCGCTATGGAGATTACGATCGTTATCATTATACCTAGTTTTGAACAGGTTGTGCATAGTATTTTGACAAAGACATAATATATTGATGGTGCAAAAGGCGAAATAGTAAAATTTCGCTTCAAAACCGAAAGACTATATTTTCCCTCGTTTTTCTCCGGACCTAGAGTGATGCGTCCACCCGATCTCGTCGGATGGATGGATGGATCGATTCAAATCGATCGTATCCTTTATAACGGGCGAAATAGTAAAATTTCATTTCGAAACCTAGAAACTACATTTTTCCTCGCTTTTCTCCGGACCTAGAGAGATCTGTCCGCCCGACTTCGTCAGATGGATGGATGGATCGATGGATATCGATCGTATTCTTTATAACGGGTGATAGCTTACGCCACCTAGTCGCGGAAGGCCGTCGTTGTTCGTCTTCATGACGTCCCACTTGTCGACGTCGCGCGTCGTAACGTCGACGAGCGCACGCGCCTGACCGCGTTGGCCAACGCTGGCTGCGAACGGGAGTCTATTCCAACCTCAAGCGCAACGCAACGTAGCGCAGTGTAGCCCCGCGAGCTCAGCGCGGGTCGGCGTAGCTCACGACGGAAAAGCAAACCGCGCACCCCGCACACGCACGACGGTGTCTTCACTAAAATCTGTCGCGCGAGCGCCCCATTGGGGAATCTGAATTCTGAATGTCGAGGCCGTCGGGGCCAGTCAGATTGTGCGACGCTCATTTTAAAGATATGAACGTGCAGCTCTTGCCGTGTGACATGTGATGTTATCGCGTTCCTGTGTTGCTTCGCATATTTAACGTTCGTGCAATCGATTGGGCGAGTATGTGCGTGGACGTGGATTGCACCGAGGATGTGCTAACCCCAAAAACCTCTTATAGGCCTAACACCCCGGACTCACATGCACGTTGTGCCGGCAAAAGATGGAAGCCCTAAGACGCGCCAAAGGCCGTTCCCGTTCAAAACAACAAGCGCCGTTGAATGTACGGGAACGGCGAACCCAGTGAAACATCTGCTGTTTAGCCGGCAAGAAATTTTCAACTGGGGTGTGTCCGTTTGTAAGCGATAGTAGCGGTAAGAAAGTGTTCGCTTTGAAATATCGAGTGCATCGCTTCCATTTAACGGTGAACCTGCAAAGGGTCTAGCTTCGACAGACGCGATATTTGGATTTTTGTTTTTCGTCGACATTCGTGTGACATTTTGGAGAAACTAAATGCTGGTGTGCACTCTTTTTCCACATCATTTTATTTTTTTTCCGAACTGTTAACCACTGCCCCGAATCGCTGCTGCTTTGAAGCATGACCACTAGACACGAATGAATCGCGCACACCGATCCCACGATTTGTACCGACCAGGAAATGAACGTACGCTACGCGAGACGACATGGTTTTTACGTCGTTTTGTGCTGGCTCGCGTTGTCTTCGTCGGCGTTGGAGTAGATATAAACAGCCTTGTCCACCGAAGGATTTCTGATGCTAATGGCGTCGGATTGTGAATTATCCCATGCGCGCGCACAAAGCTGCAGAAACGTAGTTCGTCCAAGGAAGCGGCACAAGCAGGTTTTAGTGGGCAGGAGGTGGCTTCCGTATTCTCCATAAACGAAGCGAAGTGTAACAGAAGTAGGCGTAGCCACAAAAAGTACCCTTAGTCTTTCAGCTATTGAGACGATCTTTGTCCTGCGTCTTTTTTCTCTTACAAAGTTGTCCATCGTTTGTCACAGTCTCGCTTAATTTTCATTGTGACTAGGAAATTCAGCTACCGGACGCCGCCATGAAAAATATGGGGCCAACATCCGGTTTGCCATAGCACTGCCGTGGCAACACTGTTGTTTGCCCCTTATTTTCAAGATGCCTTCTACTGAATCGGTGTCGAACAGGTAAAATTTGAAGCCCAACACTTGCCTGATTAGTAGGATGTTGGCGTGTAGCAGATGCTCTTGACACCGCGGTGGAGGCGTCATCTAGAGCATGACGTCATAACCCGGCTTTGGACAGCCAGCGTGTCGGTCGTTGTGCTCACGAACGCTGAGATTGGCACCGTGGGCTGAGAAACCCGAACAAGCACTGCTTCCAGTCCGTTTCGGCTGTCTGTTTCGCCGAGTTTCGCTGTTGCTCCCGTGCTCTTGCGTTTGCTTTTCTTTTATGTGTTCCCGGGTTGGGTTCCTACTGCCACGGTCCATTTCTGTTGCGCCTGCGGGCTGCTGAGATCATGTCGAAGGAAGTAGTCAAGATGCTGAACGAGTTTAAGGATGAGATCAGGAGGGAGTTTAAAAGATTTAAGGAAACATTTGAACGAGAGCTAGGGACTGAGATCCGTGAAATGCACTCCGATATACGCGAAACAAATTCAGAAATGACCTTCGTAAACAAATCCTTTGAGGAGTTTAAAAAGCAGGTCAAGGACATAATCAGGGAGAATAGGGAGCTGAAGAGGGACAATGAGAGTCTGCGTGAGACGTGCAGCACACTACAGGGTGACATGAGGGTGGCCACAGATGGAGCAGTACTCACGCAACTCTAACCTTGAGATCAAATGCCTTGCCAGGCAGCCAAGTGAGAACGTTGTTGACATGTTCACCAGGCCGTGCGAGCAGATTCGTGAGTCAGTCACGGTTGATGACATTGAAGCATGCCACTGCTTGCCGGGCCGCGACACCACGGCGCCTAATATCATCGTGCAGCTTGCAAGCCGTCAAAAGCGCGACTCAACTCTTGAGAAGGCACGACATACCCGGATGTCGTCAACGCAACATCTTGCCGGCGGCACCCGTCTAGGTGAATGAAAACCGGTTCTGAAACGGGTGCTTGCACTCACTATCAACTGAAAACGAGAGTGCGGCTGGAAATACGCTTGGGTGCGAGACGAAAAAAGTTTTACAAGGAAGTCCGAAAACAGCGTCGTTTGCCATATCTCCCATGATGATTACTTGGCTAAAATAGAGTAGATATGCAGTAAAATGAAGTACCCTGAACTAATTTTGTATCAAACGTTTAGGAGCACACAAATCCAAAAGATGTTACTGTTTTCCATCTTAATGTGCGCTCCCTCCGGATCAAGGAGGACGATGTTTGCACACTTCTGGCTTACTGCGATGCTGCATTTGATGTTATAATGTTCTCAGAGACGTGGTACCAAGATGACCAGCCCGTGCTAAATTTGCCTGGATACCAAACATTCTGCCTAAATCGAATCTGTCGGAGGGGTAGCGGTGCCGCCATTTGTGCAGAGCAACGCGAAACTTACCAAATGCTGAACTGCCTGACTGAGATGAATGAAGACTACGAAATTTCAACTTTAACTAGTCGCAGTCGGCTTTTTTTTTGCCGTGTATCGTCCGCCGTCGGCCAACGTTGCAAGGTTTCTATCTTTTTTAGATAGTTATTTGAAATTTGCATCAACAAATAATTTTTCCGATGTTCTCGGTGGTGACTTTAATATTTTGACGTTGAAAGAATTGAAATCTTCTGTTTTTTAAATTGTTCACGTTGTCACAAAGGACAGAAAACACACCTCCTCCCTTCGAAATGCTGCGATTCCGCCGCGTAATCACGAGGCAAAAATTAGAATATTCCCCGACCTGCAGCCGCGAGCGGCGGCCGTGAGAAACACGCGGCATGACGTCAATGGGGCTCTTGTAGAAAGATACCAAGTTGTGCGAATACCTGCTCGATAAAAGGTAACTTTTCGATAAATCTTGTCGTTCCAACATAAAAATAAATGCGTCAAAAACCTGGTATCATCGACAAAACTATTATACGAAGTTTTAATGGCGCCAGCTATCCTAGGTCCACAAAACCGTCAGCTCTATCTGCTACCGCAAACAGCCGCCAGAAGCCGGAGGCGGAGGGGGACAGGGCCGGACGGGTATGGCCGGACCCGGATGAGACTTTCCTCCTTTCACCATATTCGCGCTGCGCCCGCCAGCACGTGGTCACGCGGTCGCGAGCGGATGAGTTCTCGCTGCTCACTGATGGCTCTAGAGAGAGACCTTCCCCGGAACCCCGCGCCAACCCCGTTGACGTCACAGCGCACGTGACTCGGAAGATGGTGAAGGAGTTGAGAGGCGCCAAAAACCTCAATCTTTGTTCATTTTTAAAATAAAAACTAGGACATGCAGGCAAAAGCGGTTTTTTGTTCTTTACTTCAGAAAGGTCGAGACACCCACTCCCAAATTATTTAAGCAAAGCACTAAAACTGTTGAACAGCTCCTTTAATATGATGGAACCTTCCCATGCTGGGACCTAATTCAGCAATATTTTGAGCTCTTTCGGATATGCGAATGCGATTTTGTTACCTACTAGAACTACTCTTGAATGTGGAAGTGTACTGGATCTCTTCATTACAAATATGGGCCAAAGACTTACTGCAGTTGGTACGATCAGTTGTAGCATCAGCGACCATTTTTCTATTGTCCTCGCCTTTCGTTGCTGCTGATTTGAAATCAAGAGCGAAATCAAACGTTTTTTTTTTCTTTTCAATAATTAACAGAACACGGTTTGCATCATTTTAGAAACAAAATATGTGCTCTCGAATGGACATCTGTGACATTTCAATTCAACGTAAATGATGTCTACGATACATTTCATGACTTGTTCAAGAAGTGCTATGATGAATGTTTTCTGTATAAAGTAATATCTCGATCAAGAAAATCACGAAAACCTTGGATCACACTTGATCACATTAAAATGATTAGAAAAAAGTATATTGTTCAAAAAGTTTATTTCCTCGAGAAACCCAGACAATTTAGCATCCTTCAAAAAATATTGAAATAAACTAAATTCTGTAAATTAAATAAAACAAGCAAAAGCACAGTACCATGCAAACCTCTTCAGATATAAATAGAAATAATTATCTTGCTGGGATATGGAAATTTATAAATGAGGTTCTCCAGTGTGGCCCACGTAAAGATAAAATGGGGGAGTTGCTGATCAATGACCAAATGCTATCCGGTGTCCCACTGGCAGAATCCTTCAATTCCTACTTGGTAAATCTTGTTTCAAGTACATATAATGAATATGTTTAATATATCACACAGAGCCCAAGCTCGTCCCTCTTTCTCTATCCAACAAATGAATTTGAGATCAACGAAATATTCATGCGACACAAAAATAGTAACAGTCGCGATATTAGCGATTTTCGAATGAAACCAGTCAAGCTTGTCATTGACATAATTGCACCGTACCTCGCACATATATTTAACCTCAGCTTGGCATCCGGCGAGTTCCCCGCAAATATGAAACTTGCTAAAGTTACTGTGATTCACAAAGGAGGGAATGTGAACCTAATGACCAACTATAGACCAATATCCATCCTGCCAATTTTTTCTAAGGAACTAGAAACGCTTCGTCGAAACTCGCGTAGAAAGGTTTCTTCATCGACATGAAATAATAACTGACGCCCAATTTGGTTTTAGAAAGAGAAGCTCGACAGAGTCAGCGTTCTTACTCCAGGAAGAAATAATTCTTACTAACATTCAAAACAAGCTTTTAACACTAGGTAGTTTTACTGATTGTAGTAAGGCGTTTGACTGCCTCAATCATCAAATACTCCTTGATAATTTAAAGTGTTATGGGATACTTGGTCCAGCACTCTCACTCTTCGATTCCTATCTCTCTAATTGCCAGCAGTGTATCAGCATCGACGGGCGATCTTCTTCTCTCAAAGCCGTAACCTGCGGTGTGCCTCAGGGTAGCATACTAGGGGCCCTCTGTTCATTAACATTTTTAGAAACGACGTTGCAAAGTTCAGTACTCTTGCGCACTCTGTAATATATGCCGACGACACCAGCCTTTTTGTGTCGGGTGTAGACGCAGAAAGCTTCATTATTAAGGGGAACAATATTCTCGCGCTTTTTGGCAGATGGTCTGAGATAAATTGCCTCAAAATTAATGTAAACAAAACCGAGGCACTCGCATTTCGGTCATTGAATAAGGACGTCTCCTTCACTAAATTCCTTACCTTAAGTGGTACAGTAATCGATTAAGTTAAGCACCACAAAACGCTGGGCGTAAGTTTCTCTGAGCATCTGTCGTGGGATCGCCATAGTCACAATTTGGTCAGCAGATTGTGCAGAGTCATTGGCTTTATTAGAGATGGCGCTCAATATTGCCTGTTAACATTAAACTCACGATTTATTATGCCATTTTCCGGTCTCATATAAGATATTGTCACCTCGTGTGGGGCACAGCAACAACTTCGAATACGAAGAAAATACTGTTACTTCAAAAAAAGATACTACGCATCATCGCGGATGTACACTACCTATATCCCTCTACCGCTGTACTTGGGCATGTCCTTCCCCTGTCGGGGTAGGAGTCAGGCCCGTTCCTAACCCCACTACAACCACCTGGGAGGCCGCTCTACTCAGCTCAAAGCCCGAGCGGCAGCGAGCGCTGCTCGAACGGGCTAGACGGGTAGTGGTGGCCTGCGGTGGCCTTGGACTTGGGGACCTGACCCGGGGGGCTTCATCACTGATCAGACCCAATTAAAGTTTTTACCACCACCACCACACTACCTATATCACACTAAACCGCTGTTCGAAAAATTCGAGGTTATTGCCATTACGGATATGCACGTGTATCGTCTTTTGTATGCTTTCCTTTTCTAAACAAATGAATGCATTGAATTTTGTTTGCGCACCTCGGACTTGAATAAAAGGAAATCTCGATCAGTATGCGCTGCTCTGAGATATAGTATGTTCTTCATTTCCGCAAGAATCATGCTTTACAATCCCTTCGTCATATGTTTCCTTCTCCACTCAACAGGTACCATCTTGAAAACATAGATTTATACTCTCTGACTACAGCTGAATTGAAATGTGCTTTATCTAACGCGGATGTCTCTGTATGACATTTTTCTTTTGCTCGCTTTCGCATAATATGCTTGCTGCCGAACGTTCCTGCGCTCTCACTTGTTTACTATGTTTTTTGTTACTTAAGTACATGCCTACTTGGTAAGAGAAACTTTATATGCTGTATAACGAGGCTTTCCAATCTATAACACCTTTCACCCAGATTGCTATGCTTGTTTTGCTTTAGGGCCCCAGACGCAGTCAAGTTACCATATGGTAGCTTTTTGTCTAGAGGCCCGGCAGAGTAAATTTCTGGAAATAAAGATTTCATTTTATTTCATTTCATATGTGTTCGTTTCCCTCCGCCGTGATGAGATTGCAGGTTCGTATCGAAACTTCTTTCGGTGCGCCGATTGTATCAAAAGCCAGCCGCGACAGCGAGCAGACGAAGAAGACCACAGGCATAGAGCAGGGAGCCTAAGCCTTACGTAGTCGATCGAGAGGAAAGCAGAGCGACGAGAGCTTGGAGGAGAGCGCGTGGGTGCGCAAGACAGTCTGGGATTGTGTTATTTTTCTAGCGCCACTGTGCATGACGTCATGCCTTTTCCTGCCTTATTCAAACGTCCTTGCAGCGGCAGCTTGGGACTACTTGAGATACGGAACCACTCCGCTGAACCGTCCCTCGCTCGTGAAGCTTCGTCGACCGTTTCCCTCGGGGAAGGTTCCCTGAGAAAGGGCGTGTTCACGACATTTGAACATTTTTTAACAGAACAGGGAAATAGGCCACGCACGAGTATAATTTTTAGATTTTTGGGATCCTTTCAGCGTGTAGATTGCAATACCAACATAAACTGACGATGTCAAAAACCGCGTCAGTGCACCTTTAACAATATATACATACACACACTATTGCACTCAGCATACAAAACAGAGTCCATAGTGCACGGCATGAATAAAAGGAAATAATTATATATCACATCTTGACAGTAGTGAAAATAAGGCATTTACAATATAGGACACAAGTCCAAGATATTGAGTATAGGTATTCAAGACTGCAAATAAGAGTGTTGATTTTAGTTTCTTTCAGTACCGTAAAGTAGATACACTTCCTATATATCAAAAAGAACCAACTGTAGAGGCAAAACACTTGAGGCTAGTTGGGCCTCTAAACTCGTCAAACAGAAATTTGGGACCGAAGTTGAAAGAGCGCAATAATTGGCATATCACGACGATGACTTTGCGTTTTTTTCGCCGACGTTCAATCGGCGCGCTCCGCGAACTTTCCGCTCCAACCTTGATTTTGACAAGTTAAGGACCCCTGTTCAAATATGTCGTGTTGCTTAGCTCTGTACCGACTCGAACAGGAGTTCAAAATATTTTGTAGAACTTCTGACGGCAGAAGTTATAGATTTACGCTTCTTCGGTGTAACAGTTACAACACCCTAATCGCCTAAATATTGGGTTGAGCTGACTGAGATATTTATCAGCGTAGAATCTCGATTTGAATCATGTAGACGCTTGCGAGACCCTAATAAAACCTACGAAGTATAAATCAAACCATGAAGAGTTTTGAAAAGGAACAAGATGTCTGCTTTCTCTCGACGTTGGTGAATATACGTTCGGGGGTACCAGCACAGCCTCTTGATTCAGGTAACGTTGATTCTGAATCGAATAAAGATATTTAAAAATAAGATGCATTTCGTTTGCACGCGGTTTATACTTAGCGAGATAGTGAGGCGGATTCCATTGTACACAACTGACGCCTAATTTAACTGGGAAAAGCTCTGTGGGAAATAGAGTGTCAGAAACTCAGAGACGTTATCAAAGTTCTTGTTATGGGACTTCATATTTACAAGGCTCGTAAAATCGCTCAACTATTTTTTTTACATGATCATCAAATCGTAGGCTTGAATCAAACGTAACGCCTGCAATCTCTTATGCCGCTCGCGTGAGAGAGTAAACCTCTACAAATACGAAAAGGTAAACAGACGTTCTTAGTTTTTCAAGAAAATGTAATCACTTTAATTTTTTTAATGAAATAGAGAAAGCTTGTTTGCTGTACACCAACCGTTGAATAAACTCATGTCGTCCTGGAGCCCCTTGCAGCCGTCAAGTGTTTTCATTTTGCGATATCGTTTAGTATTGCGGGGGCGTTTTAGTTCGGGAATACGCAAACAGAGCGGATGGTTTTCGAGATCACCAAAGATCGGTTATAAAACACAAGCACTGTCTCGGCAACACACGGGGATCAGTGGCCGAGTGGGCTAGCGCACACCAGCTCGGAGCACGTGGAGCGAAAGCTCGCGCTGCAGAACCCAGGGATCCTGGGCTCAATCCCCACCCTGCCCGTTTCGATCTGGATGAGCATCGTACCGGCGTGCGGTCGTGTATCACTACTGCGTGGTGCACGTTAAAGACCCCAGGCTAGCGGTTGTACTGCACTGGCTAAATTGCTCATATACAGTGAGTGACTCGTCGCAACTTTAAATGGCTGACGAACTACATGCTGTATTGGCGAGGAGCGCGACCGAAAGCGTCACTGTGGTCGGCCTTCCACGATTGGCCGAACGCTGACTATGACGTCAGAAAAGGATTTATCATCGACGGAAATGAATGAATGAATGAATGAATTTGGGGTTTTTTGGCGCAGCAGCAACTCGGGCCATAGTGCGCCAAACACATGGTGAGTAAATATCACAAGACTCAGCGGCTAAATTACACATTGCTAAATTTCACTTTACTAAAATCTGCTAAAGGCGGTTTAAAATACCAATATTTTTCAAAAAGTTAAACACTTGTGTATGTGGGACAAGAGGCTCATCTCCGAGCGAAAGTGCCAGGTGGAACGGAGTATGCTCTCTAAAAAAGATTGGGAAGTAGGTGCAGCGTTCATTATGAAATTGCGGGCATACTAGAAGGATGTGGAGTACACTTAGGGTTTCAGAGCAGTAATCGCACACTGGAGGATCTTCGCTTTTTAGGAGGTACCCGTGGGTTAGGCGTGTGTGTCCTATTCTCAGCCGGCACAGAATAACTTCATAAAACCTTTCCCGATGTCTGGCATTGCGCCATTCACTCAATGTAGGCTTAACATTATGGAGTTTATTGGAACAGTCAGAGCTCCACTCCACTTGCCAGGAACGTCTTATTTTGTTTCGCAGAGTGTTTCTATAGTCAGTCGCTGGAATGGCGTGGGTTTCAATGGACCTGTTTATACATGTACTTGCAGCTCGGCCAGCCTCCTCATTTCCGTGTATTTCTATATGACTGGGTACCCAGAAGAACTGAATATCAATATGTTGCTTGCGGGCATTTATTATTTTACCACGGAGTAGAGAAATGAGGGGGTGATTCCAGGATGTTGCAGAGTTAAGGGCAAGGAGGCAACTGAGCGAGTCTGAAAATACTATGAATTTCCTAAACTTTTGTTTAATTATTTGTTCGACAGCTAATATCAGCCCTAGAAGTTCAGCAGTGAAAACAGATGCGTCATGGTTAATTCGTCTAACACGCTGGAAGGACTGCCCCGCCACAGCACATCCAACATAACCAATGCCCTTCGTCCCATCGGTGAAGAAACTCTTGCCGGTCTCGTAACGACTTGCTATCTCGAAGAATTCCTGTTTTATAACCCTGGAGTCGACAACTCTCTTGTTGTACTTTGTTAATGAGAGGTTGCATGTTACGGCTATATCATCCCAAGGAGCAATTCTGTGTGGAGTTTCCATAACAGGAGAGGATATGTCAAAGCTGTACTTCTCTGCGGCATCTTTCACGCGGAGCGCAAAGGGACGTGTTACAGACGGCTTGTTTCAAAAGGTCTGTTCGTAATTTATGTCGTTAGTCAAAGAAAAATTTGGATGCTGAGGGAGAGTCCGCAGTCTTAGATAGTACTGTGCGCTAAGAAAAAACCTCCGTTTATCAAGCGACCACTCATTTGACTCGGCATACAAGCTAGGCACAGGTGATGTTCGAAAGACCCCGATTGCTAGTCGAATGCCTTGATTGTGAACCGGGTCCAACATCTTAAGCGTAGAGGGCTTAGCAGAACCGTAGACAATGCTGCCATAATCCAACACAGAACGAACACATGCCCTATAAAGTCGTAAAAGACAGAGACGGTCTGAACCCCAAGAACGGTGTGCCAGGACTTTAAGGAGGTTTAATTTCCGCTGACATTTAATTCTTAGAGCCTTTACATGTGAGCCAAAGGTTAGCTTGCTGTCAAAAACTAAACCGAGGAACTTATGTTCTGTCCTAACAGGAATAGGCGCACCTTTGATGGACAGCGATGGAACAGAAAATACACCCGCCTTCGGGAGAAACAGACCGCCATGATCTTCTCGGCGGAAAACCGAAAACCGTTCTCATCAGCCCACCTACTCATCTTGTTCACCGTCAGTTGAACTTGGCGCTCACAGATAGCTAAATTACACGAAGAAAAGCAAACTTGGACATCGTCGACGTAAAGAGAATGGGAGACCATGGGCGGAATCACCTGAGACAGAGAATTCATTTTTATAATAAACAAAGTGACGCTCAAGACACAGCCCTGTGGTACACCATTCTCCTGGGGGAAAGGATCAGAGACCGTAGCCCCCAGACGTACCTGAAAGCCACGATCCTGCAGAAAGTCGGAAATGCAGTTAAACATTCTCCCTTTTATGCCCATCGAGATGAGGTTCTGAAGTACGCCGTAGCGCAAGGCGGTGTCGTAGGCTTTTTCAAGGTCAAAAAAGACCGAAAGACAAAACTGCCTATTTACAAAAGCCTCCCGGTCGGTCGTCTCGAGGCGCACCAGATGGTCAACAGTAGACCTGGAAGTGCGGAAACTACACTGGAAATTACTTAGAAGTTTCTTGTGTTCTAGCACGTAAACGAGTCTACTGTTGACCAGCCGTTCAAACGTCTTTCCCAGACAGCTAGTGAGGGCAATTGGCCTGTAGCTTGTGACTTTGCTCCTGTCCTTTCCTTGTTTTAAAATGGGAACGACCACAGCCTGTTTCCAGGAGCTGGGAAATTTCCCTTTCGCCCAGATTATGTTAAACAACTGAAGGAGAGTGACAAGAAATGTATCAGGTAGGTGGGAAAGCATAGTGGGGTGAATTGAATCAGGTCCAGGGGATGTGGGTTTTGCAGCCGCAAGGGCTCGGCGAAGCTCGACAAGAGGAAAGGGACGGTTATATTCTTCAGTACAATCATCTGACATACGGATTGGAGTTCTCTCACATTTGGACTTATACCGTAGAAACTCTGTAGAGTAATTTTCGTAACTGGAGACTTGTGCAAAGTGCTTACCCAGTGCATTGGCTTGTTCATATAACGATGAATAAGCTTCTCCATTCTCAGCTAAAAGCAAGGGGATTGAGAAAGAACGGTAGTCGCCCTCAATTCTTCTCACTCTGTCCCAGACAATCTTGGCCGGTGTGAAACAATTGATGGAGGATGCATACGAGCAGAAGGATTTCTTTTTGGCCTGTTTTCTGATATAGCGGGCTTTTGCCCGCAACTGTTTATATGCCAGGAGGTTTCTGGAGGTCGGATACCTTCTAAACCTTCCCCAAGAACAGTTTTGTCGATTTCGGGATTTTCTGCACTCATCATCCCACCCTGGCTTTGGGCGTCTCGGCAGGTTTCCGGATGTCTGTGGGATGGACAAACGGGCTGCCTCAAGGATTGCTGTTGTTATTAGTGCATTTCCATCGTCCACAGAAGCCACTTGTGAAAGGTCTAAGGAGGAAGGAATGCTTGACTTAAAAAGATCCCAATCTGCTAAAGAGGTCTTCCAACGAGGAGGACAACAGGGAAGCCTAGGTAGAACTTCTAGCGGAGAAAGGTACACTGGGAAGTGGTCGCTCCCATAAGGGTTATATAATACGTTCCAAGTAAAGTCGGTAAAAATCGCAGATGAACAAATAGTGAGGTCAAGACAAGAGAAAGAGCAGTTACGAGAACTGAAATATGTTGGTGCTCCAGTATTTAAAACACACGCTTCTCTAAGAGACAAAAACCGTGCCACAACAGAACCCCGGGTGTCAGTCCGATCACTACCCCAGAGCGGGTTATGTGCATTAAAATCGCCCATTAAAATGAAGGGTTCAGGCAGTTGGTCAGCTAAGGCTTCAAGCTGGGAATGTTCCAAGGATGATGAAGGAGGAATGTAAATGGAGCAGATGGTAATAAGGCGATGACGTAGCAACCTTACAGCGACAGCCTCCAATGAGGTGTTAAGGGAGACTTCGCAGGCAGGTAAACTACTGTCTACAATAATTGCAACTCCCCCAGAAGCGCCAGAGGTCGTCACGCGATCCCTCCTATATATCTGATACGATTTAAGAAAATTTATATTAGATGGCTTCAGACATGTTTCCTGCAGACAGAATACGGAAGGTTCATGTTTATGTAACAGGAACCTCACATCGTCTAAATTACTAAAAAGACCTCTGCAGTTCCACTGCATAAAACTCATTATTTAAAAAAACAGTAGAGCAAATATTAAAAAGTTAAAAACGCGAAAGAGAAAAAACGAGAACATACTGATCAAAGGGGTCTTCAGGTCTTAATGTCGATCTTAATACGCGGGGCATTTTTCTTTTTCGTAACTTCCTTCCATTTCCCAGTGGGAAAACTGGGAGCGCAAGAGGAGGACTCAGATCCCGAGAGGAGGGCGTCCACGTCAGATCTGGGTCCGCTCTCATCCATTGGCTCCTCTGCTGGGGAGAAAATGGCCTCAGGTTGACCTGCAGAGGTCGACTGCTTCGGGGACTCCCCAGGCTTCCTCTGCGGAGCAGAGGTCCGGGATTGGACACCCTGGCCCCAAACTCCCGATGGAGCAGGTGGGGCAGGGGAGGTCATCCCGTGCCCTGAGGTGGATGCTGACGCAGCAGCATCCACCTTGCGGTTTGGAGGCGGTGCCATGGGCACCGCTCCCGAGGTGGACGCTGATGGGGGAGCATCCACCTTGCGGTTTGAAGGCAGTGCAACTAGCACTGCTCCGGAGGAAGGGGGACCTAACGGGAGACGCGAGTCGTCCGAAGACGTCTGCGTTCCCGTCGACACCATTGACCGTGCCGGGCCCCTGCGCACGGCCTGGGCATAAGAGCCCTAAGAGACAAACGCAAAGCGCTTCTTTGCATCAATGTAGCTTATATGTTCTTCGATTTCTAGTGCGAGAGTTTCTTTTTCTTGTTTCCAGACAGGGCAGGATCTGGAATAGGCAGGGTGGTGGCCTTCACAGTTTGAACACAGAGGTTCGCTCTCACATTTTTCAGCAACGTGCTCTTTACTAGAACACTTGGCACACTTGTTGGTCCCCCGGCAGCTCCGCGACCCATGACCGAACCGCTGGCACTTAAAGCAGCGCAGCGGGTTCGGCACATAGGGGCGGACGCGGCACTGGAGGTAGCCGGCTTGAACAACTTCGGGAAGAGAGGTTGACTCAAAAGTTAAAACAATGTGCTTGGTTTTCAATTCTACGCCGTTCCGACGCAGGGTGATCCGCCGTGCAGCCATCACTCCCTGTGTGGCCAGCCCCTCAACGACTTCTTCCTCTGGTGTATCAAGGAGGTCATCCTCAGAGATGACACCTTGAATAGTGTTAAGCGTGCGGTTTGTTGTCACAGTGACCCTATAGTCCGAGATAGAGTTTAGCGGTAAGAGAGCATCACTTTGTCGCTTAGTGTTAATCTGGATGAGGAGGTCGCCAGATGACATTTTCTTGGCATGAAAGTCTTTACCAACCACTCCCTCTATCGCCTTCGCGACGAGGAATGGGGACAGTTTGGCAAGAGGTGTTTCGATCTTTGAATGCATGACGAGGAATTTTGGAATTTTTTCAGGTGTAGATGGTGTTTTTTCAAGAAGTAGAGCTTCGGTGCGGCCTCTTTTCAGAGGCCGATCAAGAAAGTTTCGTTTGGAACCCATAATAATGGGAGAATCTTCGGTGCCCCGAGTGCGCCACCAACCACGGAGCCCGACACGGGGATAGGTAATGCGCCATAGCAAAGAATGGCTTGGCTGACGACATTACACTATCAGCGCTGCCCAGGCACTATCACCCAGTGTGGTGCTAGACAGGGGGTCTGTCGCCACCCAAGGTTAGCTCTTGCCGCCAAAGAAGTTGAAATGGAAAAAGGCGAGAGAAGAGGAAAGAGAAAGAAGATAGGGGATAGTAGAAGAAATGGCGACTGACTGCATCATCCTGGTCGGGCCAAGCCAGGACACCCGTCTACGAGAAGCGGGGGCCAAAGTGGTGTCTTGCCTCACCCGGGGGGCCCCGAAGGGTCCAAACCTACCCCGGGTTCGGCTCAACCACCAGGATGCCCTTTTCCCCGGACACGGGCTCGCCACCCACAGCCAGACGTGGGTGGGTCTTAGCCACTTTTTACTCAGGGTCCGTGATGTAGCCAATGTGGCTGGGGTCCGTGGTGGCGCTACTCACCAAGCACCTAGCACCTAAGGTGCAGGCGCCCCCTGCGGGGCTCGGGGTCCGTGGAGACGCCACTCTCCAAACACCTGCTTCCACAGGTGCCCTCTGCGGGGATCGACGGAAATAAGAGGAATGAAAGAACTTTAATTTTGACGGTGTTGGCAGTGTTCCTTTGAGAGCGCAATGATTTCAAGCTTCCACCATGCTATTTACAAACACCATCGAACTTGTTGTATGCAAGGTAATGACGTCACAAGGGGGAACCATAGGAGGGCGCCACCAAAACATCTCGCCGCCAATAAATATCAACACAACCCCAATTATTATTCGGCCACACACGCAAGGCCTTGCGCGCGCCACTTCGTCGTCACGGATGATCCTTCTTTAGAGAAGGCTATCCTGGCCAAAGGCTTGAGTTCAGTCATAGCCTACTTTATAGTGAAAAGCCTGGCAGATGGCCACAAAACGCGGCCGCCGGCGGTGAAAACGTAGAGTGGCATACAAGAGTCATGTAACGGGCACCCCGCTTCGGCGAGACGACGAAACACACTTGTCCCGAGCGATGGAATATCCGCTCGTGCTTCTCGCGTTCCTCGGGCCACCGTTTCTTTCCGGGGCGAAGCCACTTAGGCTCTAGCCTTGTCCATCAGTCCGGCGTCCGTGCCCACATCGATTGCCATCCCATCTGTCTTCTTAAAAAAAAAAGAAAAAAAAATTGTGTGCAGCCGACAGGATTCGAGCCGGTGCGGGGAGACCCTAATGGATTTCTAGTCCATCGCCTTAACCACTCGGCCACGGCTGCGGGACGAGTAGGGGGCTCTGAGATATAGTAGTAACTCAAGAGCTGGGGTCACTATTAGGGGCGAAGCTCCTTAGGGTCTAGCCTTGTCCATCAGTTCGGCGTCCGTGCTGACATCGATTGCCATCCCATCTGACTGTCATGGATGAAACGTTGCATGTAGCCGCTCAACGTCTATACAGGAGAGGGCGCTGCGGTCAAATGCGTATATAGTCGTGTTAAACTTTGCATGCATTGGCCCAACGTTTATAGACGAGAGGGCGGTGCGGTCAAATGCTCAAATTCGTATATAACCACGTTCCATACCACACATTCTCTTTCTGACATGGACCGTTGACTTAAGCGGTGGAGATGCGTTCCCACGGCTTCTAGCGTATCCAAGCTGATCCGCCAGAAGAACCACTGGCTCTGCATTTCACTGACCATAAAGCAGTAATAATGAAGTCGAAACGCAACCCGGAACTCAGCACTACCTATGAGCCATAAAAAAAAAATCAGCATCCTCAGCACTACCTATAAGCCATAAAATCAGTATCATCAGCCCCACCAGAGCTTTGCCCCAATCAACATCATTCACCACGTGAAGATGCGGCCTCTTTTCTCGTCGGGTTTGAAAACCATGTTTCGGGTCCTCGCCGCTGCTAAAGCTGTGCGCTGAATACCATGACTCCCAAAGAACTTTTCTGTGCTACCAGATCCTCACGCTCTAAATCTGTGACCGGGCAGTGTATGACTCCGTCATCGAACTGACAGGCTTTGTTAGTATAGACGAGCCTATGGTTCAGTAAGTTAAAAGTTTGTGTCGCGTGGAGTAAAAGGATTGAGACGAGTGACGTGCGCGACGTGTTCACCGTGGACCCGCCGGTGATTTGCAAGTTGTTGAGGATCCACTAAGCAGTTAACAAGTGAAGTATGGCAAATAACTTGCTAGGATCCTTGGTATTTCGGGAGAAGCTCCTGCAGATCGGCCAATTCTTCGAGTGGGAAAGTGTATGAGTACGAGTTTGTTGGCACTACATTGGTGGTCTCGGTATCGTTCATTATAATATTGTTTGCAGTCTTGTTGATGGAACAGTATGCGCGTTCTGGCGAGTTGGCGGCAAGCCTCAGTGTAAGAGGTATTGGCGAAAATGTATTCATTTGTAATGTCACGTGAATGTGGGAGAGGTTTATCGATCGTGGTGGCGGGTGGGCGACCGTACAACAGATAAAATGGGGAGAATCCAGTTGTGGAATAAAACCCGTGTGGGCATAGGTGACAAAATATAACGCGATGCCCCAATTGGTCTGGCTCTCGGAGTTGTATATGGAGAGCATGTTTTCGAGTGTATTGTTGAAGTGTTTTGTAAGGCCATTTGTTTGAGGCTGGTATGGCAATGTCAGTCGGTGATCCACATTAGAGGCTTGCAATAAGGCTTTCACAGTTCGATACAAGAATGCCTTTCCACGGTCGCTTGTGATAATCCGAGGGGCACCGTGGCGCAGGATGAGGTTGTGAAGAATGAACGGTGCTATGACTTTGTCTGTGGCATCGGCTGTGGCATCAGAGAGCACGGTGATCCTGCCGTGAGATCTTTAGCTGATGTCTACTTTCAATCCTTCTTAAGGTGCTGCTTCTCTTCCACATCGCACAACCGACGATAGCGGGACCACTGCAGACGGATTTTTTCCTGTCGGCAAGCAACATCACCTTGCTTTCTCTCATCGCCGGCTTCTACCACGTACCGGGAGATAGAGCGACAACCACGACCAAGCATGGACAAGGACCGCCTTCAGTACCCGATAAAAGTTGACTTCAGTCACCGCCGGGCTTCACGGGGCACGGCGATCCTGCCGTGAGTGATTCAGCTCATATGTCTACTGCGATTTGTTTGCGGTCAATAATGACAAAAGTTATACTATAAACTTTTATTGGATTGATTGTCATGCCGTGCCCTCGAGCGTTGTTGCAATGTGTATGTGAACGTCTTGCGCTTAGAAGAATACTTTTAGGACTTTCTGGTGAGGATGAATTAAACCCGGGACCAGACCAGAAAACCATAGATATGCTAAGCCAAATATTGGAAAAGCAGACTGAAATTGCGAATGATATAAATTAACTGAAAACTGATAACCCAAACGTAAACAAGACACTAAAGAGTATTGGGAGTTAACTAAACGGAGTACAAAAATCTGTTGCAGAAAATTAAAACAAATTGTGAGCTGCAAAGTGAGGTACAACTTTTGAAGAGAAGAACATTATGGCTCACAAAAACGCAAAACTTGTAGATACCGAAGATAAATTCCGTCGGAGGAACCTTATTGTTTTCGGCGTACCAGAGGAACCCGAAGAAACAAAAACGAGACTAGTGCAAAAGGTGCCTGACGAAGTATTTAAAAATCAGCTAGGTGTATTCTTAACATGAGTAGGAAATATCCACAGGCGAGGACGGATCATGCAGAGTAAGAAGAGACCTGTAGTCCTCACGCTATTCAACTGCAATAAAAAAAATCTATGAGTGTTTAAAAATGTTAGAAAACTAAAAGGAACTGCTGTTTCGATCACAGATGTCTATTCAAAAAGTACCTTGCAGGTGAGGAAGGAACTGTGGGAGCCGGCACGCGATGTAAAAAAAAGGAAAGCAGCAGTTAAGCTCGTTCATGACAAGCTTTATATTTATTTATTTATTTATTTTACCCTCAGGGCACATAGAATTACAGAGGGGAGTGGGAACAATAGTAAACATAATAAACAATTGGAACAAAATTTACAATACTTAAAGAACAGGGAACATGAAATTGGCAACATATGTACAAAAACGTGCGTGGTCATTAATTGATGTGAGCGATGTGCGATTGATGTGGCGTATGCCACATCGATTGATGCGATTAATGTGGCGTATGTTTGGAATCTGGAAAATGAAGGAAAAGTAACAATAAATGCACCCCAAAAGGCTAATTCAATATCCGTCCCAAGGCAAAATTGACACCAGTCGTAACGAACAATCGTAACGCTAAATCCGAAAAGTATCATGAAAAAGACTGACCGGAGGGAAGCTGTGATAAAATGCCGTTCAGACAAATACAGGAAACTAAACCAACAATAAATGGGTTTGGCGGAAGACGCACAAGTGTTGCCATCTCTTGGCGAAGAGTGGTCAACTCGGGGCCGAAAATTATATTGATATCAGTCACGTGCTCTCCTGTCCCCCCCCCCTTCTTACACTATCGTTAAAGAATAGTTACCGATTAAAATTTAGAAACACTTGGTTATTGCACTTTAGTATTAATTAATGTGTTCCAGAGACTTTCATATGCAAATCAGTAAACTTGTTTGCATATGAACCCAACTACGGGGATGAGTTGAGCCAGTAGGTTATGATACATTACGGGTGGAACTAGCTGAACAGTGAAGGAAGGAGAAACAAAAAAAGGCAACCAATCACTGGACTACCGACTATTTTAATAAATCATCCTTCTCTTCTACTAGATCTTATGAGTATAATATTTTTTTTAATCGCGTTTTTTTTTTTTAATTTTTATTTGTTCTTAGCACGGAGGGCGCCCTTTAGAAATAACTATTCTTGAGGTTGCAGGGTTATTGAGGCGGAGCTCACACAGCTTTCTTCTCCGTTGTCTATTGCCGAGGCCTCCAACATCTCCCTTGGAAGCTGGTTTTATGTTTTCCTCTGATGCTGACTTGCTGAAGCTTTGGTTTGCACTTGCAAGTTCGACAATGAGCAGCGAGGTGTCCTGGTCCCGCGAGATTCTTAACGTTGGCCACGTGTTCACGTGCGCGATCGTTTATGCATCTCCCGGTCGGTCCAATATAGCTTCGTCCACATGTTACCGGTATGCTTAAACGACTCCTTTTTGGCACGGAAGGTATTTTGCAGGGACTCAAACCGTAACCGTAACCGAAGCTGAAAACCGTTTAGGAACGAATTTTTTTCAGTAACCGTAACCAGAACGAAACCGTTATTTTAAATTTATAAAAACGGTAACTGTAACCGTAACCTTAAAATATTTACCAGTAACCGGTTGTAACCGATATTAACCGTAAAATGAAAAAAAACAAATATTGATTTTTCATAAGTATGACCTGAAGGAGAGATCTTGAAATGTTGTGGCCATTTGACAGAGTTACTGTCGGCAAGTGGTGCATCTGGTAATATATTTCCGTTTAATCTGACTTTAGGATTAAGAATACTTAGTTGGACTCAGTGGTCGAGCTTATAACAAAAAAGTCTCTGTTTCTAAATCTGACACGCTCCTACATCGTTAGATGTATTCAGTACGTGTCGCCTTCAGGGTATTAACTAATAAGTTCGAATTCTCAGATGTCCATCCAACTCGGTTCTATCATAACCACCGAAGTTCCACACATGAAGTAGACAGTATGAAGAAACGAAGTAAATTGACCATCATGCAGAGCTGGTGAGAAAGAAAACCGGGTATTCATTTGGTCTGAAACGTGTCGCAAGTGACGGTTTTCAGACAACACAGAAAAAATATGTCAGAGGTTTGACATTGGCGTTTTGTGCGATATACATACAGGGTGTCAAAAAAGAAAATTTACATGGTCTTTTTTACCACAAAAATAAACTAGGCAGTGCCGAACGCTCATTCTCGGCCCAAAGGTAGCGCTAGAGGTCACAACCAAAGGCCAAAGTTTCAGTCCAATCCGTTAACTTAATCAAAAGTTATAGGTGATTTTCTGAAAATTTTAATTGGAAAATAGGCGGCCAACGGACTTTTCGAATACATGGGGCTCTATGTCACCAGAAACCGAAAACGGGAAAAAATGGGCTCCATTTTCCCATTGAAATTTTCAGAAAATTCCTTATAACTTTTGATTAAGTTATCGGATCGGGCTGAAACTTCGGCATCTGGTTGTCATTTCTAGCGCTACATTTGGGCGGAGAATTAGCGTTCGGCGATGCCTAGTTTATTTTTTCGGTAAAGAAAACCGTGTAAATTGTTTTTGTGACACCCTGTATATATATATATATGCTGAAGGAAGGAGGAAACGTCCGAAGGGTTTTCGAGTTTTCTTGTAGCGTAAGCTACACTGGCCGGGGTTGAGCAGTTTCGCGTGGCTTTCAAAGAGCCGTGCTGGACAAGCGCGAGGAGCAGTGACGTCACACGGCGCACAGCTGCCGCGCCGGAGCCGCCGCCGCCGCGCGCTCAGCCGCCACCGCGCGCGCCTCGCCGGTCTGCGCATTCCAGACGAGTGACGTCATAGCCGCGGCAGACGCACTGGCGCCGCCACGTGCCCACCTGTGCGCCTCCGTTGCGCGGTAGCCAAGTCTGACGCTGCACCGGAGCCGCTTGATAGCACCTCTCATTTTGTGCGCATAAGCTCACGCTACGTATATCCTGGCATAGCCGAGCTAAGCCACCGCAATTTTTTTTTCTTCTCCTTTTTCTGCCGAGACAATGTTTGGAACCGAGTGGCAGCCGCCGGCACTGCCACGCCTCTCAGTATGACAAGAGCAAAAGTCAAGGAGAAAGATGCCTCGTCATCGAGCGCGCCAGCGAACTTGGCCGCCGATGAAGGAGCCGCCCTCGTCCTGCAAACACGGGATGCCATTTTTGCCTTCTCCTCCTCAACCTTGGGAGCTGCCTTGCTTCCAATCGTCGATGCTAATGTCGGTCTCGCTCCACACGGCTAGCAGTCTCAACAGTCCCTGTCGCAGAACTCTGAACGCGAGCTGTTCGAACGTCAGCACGGTGAGCTTGAACATCCACAGACGCGCCACGAGATAGCTTCGAGCATCGCCGGAGCACTCCTCCTGCTACCTCCGGAGGAGCCCCCACCGCCCATTCCATGAGCGAGAGTTCGTCAGGCCTACGACATTCTGCGCGACCTCGCCCAGAACACCAGAAGTTTGTCCACGAGAGATGTCCACGAGATCCGGCATCTCCACCCGTATCGCTTCTACTGGTATGCCATGCTCCCCGAACACCAGCACCTCATTTTCGATAGACTGGAACTCTTCCACGTCGTCGCGAGAGAGAACTGGAGGGCGGCTATCCTATCTCAGACGTACAGGCTCGAGTTTAAGGTTTTTAGAAACCTCCTCGACCAACTACCCAACCAGCCTTGACGCGGACGCTCCACGTCTCGTGCTACCGTGAACACCAGCTACCGCCTAGGTACCGAGTCCAAGAGGCCCCCCTAATCCTAATTGAATCCTGGCAGCTATCCTGGGTCCTCGAGACCCACCAGTGCCGTTATCGACGGTACGGTCGTCTCCTCGACGCTCCTGGACATTTTCCCGGTCCAGGACGTTCTCGCCCATACATTTTGCGGGACTGGCGTCTCGGCTGATCTTGCCCGTGCTTGATCTTGGACCAAAGAAAACGACCCATTGGATAAGGACTCGACGGCCACCGCCGCCGAGCGAATCCTGGAGTGGTTAAGCAGGACCGACAGTGTCATCGAGCCCCACGCCAATGACAACTCCTTCGACTCGTACGATAGCGAGGAGGAAAACCACACCAACACAAAGAAACACACTACAGACAAACAAAGCGACGTCGAAGACTCCAATTCAGGTCTGGGTAGCACTGCCTACAAGTCGAAAGCGACAAGACGTCCGCCGCCAGTCCACCCGACCCAGCAGTCACCTAAAGTCGACTGGGCAGCGTTTAGTGAGGCATGTAGTTTTCACGGGCCGCCCGACTTCAGCGCACTTTCCATTCACTGCACGAAGGCGTCTTGCTTCGCGGCCCGCCCACCTCTCCCTGAGCAGGTCCCCACGATCGATGCCGCCATAACCAACATGTTGGCGGCATCATCGAACGCACGTGGTCTGTACTTCAGCCCCGTCTTCGTCGTATCCAAGTCAGCCACCGAGTCCCGCTTTGTTTTAGACTGTGCCGCACTTTCTCCTTGCCTTCAGGTAGCTCAGTTCCGCTTTTCTCCGCTACCCCAGGACCTCAAAGTAAACCCCCTCCCGCCCCAAGCGTATATGGTGAAGCTCGACATTGCCGAGGCATTTTACCATATCACATTTATCCCCCTTCCCGTAACCTTACCACATTTAGAGTTGGCCGCCGTTACTGCCGTTTTTGCCGTTTTTGCCGTTTTTGGCGTATGACTTTCGCGATACATCCGGCGCCGTTTTACATGCAGCTCTTGGCAACAACAATTGCCAGGGATATGCGCGCGCGTGGACTCTGGGCTTGGTCTCACATAGACAGCTTCTTGTGCCCTCCTCACAACCCAGACAAGTTGGCGTCTACGGTGCGCCTCCTCCTGGAGGACTTGCTGCGGTCAAGATTTCGCTTAAACCTAAGCCACACGAGGAGAGCCCACGTGACGCATGAGTTTTCTTGGGTTCAGGCTCGACACAGCCGCTAACACATTTTCGCACACGCCAGATCGGCTCCGAACCATTCCTCGTGCCCTTCGCTCGCTGGAGGGCCCGCTTCCTTTCAAGGCGCTCCAGGGGGTGGCGGGCTACTTGTCATTTTACTTTTCTCTTTGTGGCTCTGGGTTTTTTTCTTTTTCGTCCCCTGTTTAGAAAAGTTTCAGACCAAAATCCTTTCACTAAACTGCAGCTTCCCTTTCTTCGGCGTATTTGGCCGCCTTTTCTACACTGCCAACCGCTCCCCCTTTTCCCAACTACCCAACAGCGCATGAGCAGATGCCTCCGGAGTCGGTTACGGTGTCGATGTTGGAGACTGTGAGCAGGCAATCATCGCCCTGCTGCCGAAGCCAACATGCCTCCGGGAAGGACTTGCCGTCTTGTGGTGCGCGCGTATTTCCGAGAAAGGGACTCTTCTAACACACGGAGAACAAAGCTTTGGCTGTCGCGCTGCGCCGCGGCCATGGACGAGTTTTGCCTTTGGCTATTGCCTGTGCCATTGTTTTGTTTTATTTATTTCTTTATTGACGTTTATTGAAAAACCACGGAAAGACCTTCGGACGTTCCCTCGATCCTTCCGCCGCCCTCGGCACTAGAATGAAAAGATGTCTCGCGCCGAGAGCGCGAGGACTCGATGGGCCACCGGCTCGCCATCGCGTGTCAAGCGCGCAATGGCAGGTCGGCTGGACTGGTGACCGACGGTACACATTTTATTGACATATCTTTAATAAGAAAAAGAATAGAGACGGCACTGGCAATGGCCCAAGGCAAAGCTCGTCCATGGCCGCGGTGCAGTGCTAGAGCCAAAGCTGTGTTGTCCGTGTTTAGAAGAGTCCCTTTCTCGCCAATGCACGCACACACCAGAACACGGCAAGTCCTTCCCAGAGGTACATTGGCCTCGGCAGAGGGGCTATGATTGCCTGCGCACAATCCCCTACAAGTATTCCAAAACCGACTCCGGAGGTATCTGCCTATGCGCTGCCGGGTAGCGGAGAAGGTGAAGTGGTGAGCAGTGTGGCAAAGTCGACAAAACACGCGATAGAAAGGGAAGTCAATTGGTTAAAAGAAGAATTGGGTCTGAAAATCTTTCAAACAGGGGACGAAGAAGAAAAAACCCAGAGTCATAAAGAGAAATGTAAAATGCCAAGTAGCACGCAGCCCGTATAATATAGTATAATATAATATAGTACAACACAATATAATACAATACAATGCACTACAATACAATACAAAACAATATAATATAATATAATATAATATAATATAATATAATATAATATAATATAATATAAGCACACCCCACCGGACATTGGGAGGTCCAGAGTTCGAATCCTGGCTCCGACGTTTATTTTAGCTTTCAGCGATTTCGTAAAACGTTGATTCATTCAATGAAGTACTGTTCATTCATCTGCAGATTTTGGGAATATTACATATAAGTTACGCCCGCACTTTATTTTAATTTTTTGCTTCTTCACCTTCTTTATTTTTCTTATATAAAAATGCGCCATTTTTCTAGCGTCACAAATCAGCCAGCGGGAGACGCGCGCTTGGAAAACCATAGGAAATAGCTTGGAAATAGCAAACATGACGTAGGTGTAACATGGCACAACAACGAAGACTAGGAAAAGGAATGAAATTCCTGACATATTTGCACAGCTATCTGCGTTGTTACTGTGTTGTTCGTTCCTCTCCTTAGTCTTCCTTCTTTTGAGCTATTGCATTTATGTCATGTTTGACTTACACCAACTAGCTCAGCTCTCATTTTTATTGCTTTATTGCACTCAGCAGTATTTTACTAGAGGATGGCTATAGTTCTGCTCCTTCCTCCTGTGTGGGCGAAGACTCTTCTGCATGTATTAGGTTGAAATAATCTATAGCGACCAGAAGGTGCGAATTGTTCTTCCAGAACCAAGAGGGAACTTTCTTACCGTTGTGTACAAATGCTCCCGAACAACAAAGCACGGATGTTTATTTTCATTTTTATTATATAGAATCCGATGATCCCGAAGTAGCGGAACTAACATGCACGCTCGGGTATCAAACTATATAATGCAAGTAGATGTAGTAAACAAGCGTTGGAGCTGAAAACCTGTGCAACTTTTGACCAATTAGAAGTACTAAGACGTTTCTAAGTTCCTTGAATTTCACGTTGTTGGATATATTGTACTACTATAAACTTTTTATTATAAAACGGCTGTATAGCATTTCAATTGAACAAATAAAAACCGAAATAAACCGGTTTTTAGGAACGTGTAACCGATAACTGAAACCGTAAAAATAGAAACCGTAAAAAACCAAAACGAAACCGTTATCAACAGGAAGCGGTATCCGTAACCGTAACCGAAACGTTATGTATTTCGGTTTGAGTCCCTGGTATTTTGTCCTGTGCCGGGTATCACACATATCTTTCTTCTCCGTTTGGGTCTGATTAATCCTGCGGCATAAGGAATAAGCCTTATTCGGGGCCGAGCACCAAACTTGAACATTTGCCGGTTTGCTTTTTTTTCAATTTATTGGTGACCTTATCAATATACGGGGCTACTGCAAACAGCTTCTCGGTTTCACCTGCTTGTTCTTCACTCTGGACATTGTTCCTCTTGACAGTGCAGTATATTGTTTCACATATGGAGGCCAATAAGGTTTTTGGATACCCGGCATTGTGAAGCCGTTAAATTTGGGTATCAAAGCTCTGTTGAACTTGATGGCCAACACACATATAAAAAAAAGGGCCTCCAAGTAATGACCAGGAATTTGATTCCTGTTGAATAAAAAAACAACCAAAAGCAGAAGAACTAGCCATCCTAAAAATGCTGGACAAAGCTCGACACCCAGGTCTTAGCACCAAGATCAAAGAAGCAAAAAATGACCTACTTTCAGTGATTTTTTTGCCAAAACTCATAAGGAAGGGGTTTCCTTGAGGGCAAACGTTTCAGAAAGAACGATATGGCAGGCATGCATGTTGAAGTTTTTAGCGCAACAAATCTCCGACGTTCAAATTGAAGACCCTTTCCACATACGAAACTCGGAACATCTCATATCCTTCCTTCCAGTTCAAGGGCATCTCATCGCTTCAGGTTTTTCTATCGATATGGAGGACATGTATCACTCCATCCCGGACGCTAGCATCATGCGTGTGTCCAAACCACTGTAGAAGAAAAAGGACTCACCAAATTTCAAAACACCACAGAAGTGAGCTTCGGCACCTACTTGGAAACCTTTAGATTTTACCTGCCATCGACGGTAGTGGTACAGCAAGATCACCAGTATGTGCAAGAGTGGAATTTGCATTGGCTCTAAAGTGGCCCCGCATCTATGCGAAATCTTCCTTGCGAAGTGTGGAAAAGCCAGTAGGGAAGCCATACGAGATCACGCAATGGGGTTATTCTTAGGTATGCAGATGAATTTCTTATTTTGTGCTCCACAGAAGTCGACAAGCAAGCCGATTGGTGCCTCAAAGCCACTTTGACGCAATTCGAAAAAAGCTGCATGGGCCTCACGTTCACCCACAAAATTCCAGTGAATAAATCAATTCGGTTTCTTGATTAGGCGTTGAAATTCCAACCAGGGCATGTCTGTCGGCAGTACCAAGCACGATCGAGAAAGGGTTTCTTCCCTATGTTTCCGAATCACTCATAAAATGTTAAGCAAGAAGTGGCCATCACAGCCCTCTCCGCAAGCCTAAAAAGGACCTGCCCACATCAAGTCCAACAAAACTTTGATACCCAAATTTAATGACTTCACAATGCCGGATATCAAAAAACCTTATTGTCATCTTATGTAAAAAAAATATGCCGCACTATCAAAAGGAACAATGTTTAAAGAACAGAACAAGCAAGGAAAACCAAGAAGCCCTTCGGAGTAGTCCCGCATATTCATGGGGTCACCCAAAAATTGAAAAAAAAAATAGCAAATCGGCAAAACGTTCACGTTGTGTGCTCGGCCCCCAATAAGGCATATTCCTTATGCCGCAGAATCAATCGGACACACACAAACAAGAAAGATATGTCTTAATCCCGGCGCTATAAAAAATACCTTCCGTGTCGCAAAGGAGTCGTTTAGAGCATATCGTTAACATGTGGACGATGCTATATTGAACAGACCGGGAGATGCATAATGACCGCGGACGTGAACATCTGGCCAACGTTAAGAATCTCGCGGGACCAGGACACCTCGCTGCCCATTGTCGAACTAGCGAATGCAAACAAAAACTTGAGCAAGCCTGCATCATAGGGCACCATAAAAACCAGTTTGCAAGAGAGATGTTAGAGTACTTGGCTATAGACAATGAAGAAGAAAACTTTGTGAGCTCCGCCTTAATACCCCTGCAACCTCAAGAAAAGCTATTTCTTCAGGGCGCCCTCCCTGCTCAGTGAAAATAAAAGTAAGAAAAAAAAAACTCAATTAAAAAAATTGTTAGCATAAGATCCAGTAGAAGAGGAGGACGAATTATTAAAATAGTTGCTAGTCCAGCGATTGGTTGTCTTTCTCTTTCTCCTTTCTGCATGGTTCAGCTGGTTCCGCTCGTAATGTATCATAACCTACTGGCTCAACGCATCCCCGTAGTTGCGTTTTTAGTTACAAGAGCACCTCTTTCGTTAATTTCAACCTTCTCAACAGGTGCGCCCTAAGCCTGCTGATTGCCCAATCAATTTTTTAAGCACGGTTTCTCTCCAGAAGCATACAAGGGAAGGTGATTCTGAATGAAGTGCAGTCTTTCTTCGGGGCAGTGAAACCATCACAAGGACACGCACAACGAGTGTCTAAGATCCTTCGTTCCGAGAAATGGCATGAAGTACGCCTCGTCAGCCGGCTTTCTACGAGTCCGATGTTCCACCCACAACGAGTTCTGCACTTCACATGACTATGAACAAAAAAAAAACAACAGAACGCCTCTGGATTAAGGAGAATCTCATACTTTGGCGTCATCATCTGAAACTACGTCGACAAGGTATGACAACTGTGAAAATAACTCCGCTCCAGGTAATAGGAAACGTCTCGATATCAGCCAGAGCAAAACAGGTGATTAAAAAAGGACCCAAATATGCCATAGCACCTAAGCTTGATGCGTTAGACATGTTCACCCTCATACGCCAAATAGGCCGCAGAAGCCCCACAATACCGAGGACCACAAATCATTGATGAGGGAATTCAAGTCTTTGCTTTTATAAAAACCAGGACCAGGTGAAAGTGAGCTTTGCACCTATCATACAAGAGCCGCGGAGCAAACGATTAAAACTATCCGTCTCAGACAAGCAAGGAATATTTGTGTTTCTAGCATCCGACACATATGAAGAAAAAGTG
The DNA here is from genome assembly GCA_013358835.2 of Ixodes persulcatus. Classification (NCBI taxonomy): domain Eukaryota; kingdom Metazoa; phylum Arthropoda; class Arachnida; order Ixodida; family Ixodidae; genus Ixodes; species Ixodes persulcatus. Next base: position 471,060 of record JABSTQ010010438.1, read on the forward strand.
CAGCAAGCAATGACCAGGAATTTTAATACTGTTGACAAAAAACACTTCAAAGCAGCAAACCTAGCCATCCTAAATTTGCAAGACGAATTCAACAACCAAGTCTTAGCGCTGTCGCGCCCGTTGTGGAAATTGGATGATAAAGACCATGTGAATTACCGAAATGAGAGATATTTTATATTATTTAAAGGAGCGGAGGAATTCTTATGAGAAAGAAAGATAAAAGCAAACCGTCAGAAAAGAAAGAGTGAATTAGCAGAATAGAAAGAACAATAAAGAAGTCTCTGCGCACGTCTCAGCACTAATTAATGTTCGATCAAGTCATAGACACATGAGGTGAATCTCGGCTCACGAGCCCTCCGTGGCGTGTCCTCGTGAAGGCGGTTGCCTTCGCCTCGATGGATGGAGTTCGTAGCGCAGACTTGGCTAGGCGCTGTGCATGGCAGGCCCACGTGTCGGAGTCCGGCGAAGGTTCCGTCGACCATACCGCTGGACTCAGCTCTTCGCTGACCGTGGCAGCTGTTGAGCGATCTGCAGGCCGACCGTTGCGGTCCGTGCTCAGCTTCCAATTGCCCGCTCGATCGCACGCTCCCCACCTCGTGCCCTTCATAATAGTCTTCGTCTTCAATCGCGGCCGCGGCGCAGTCATTGTCATGAGGATCATGACATTTCTCCTCACTTTTAAAAACTCAACTTTTACTTTTCAAAACTTTTAAAAACATCACATGAAGATTTCTGCACGTGACGACGCCGTTGATACATGGTCGTGGTCGGCATACTTGCGCACACACAATCACTTTCTTGCAGCACCTGCGCACATGCTCGACCAGTATGCACTACTATCAAAACAAATGGTTTTTCACGAAGTCCACATTTCAATAATTAACAAAATACTTTTTTTTTCATTTCCCCCCCAGACTCTTTTCAATCATTTCAAACCTTACCCGTACCACTAAAGGGCTCACATTTAATTACTAAATTTGCCAATGACACGTTTACTAAAATACAAAACGAGATCCCACGTCCTTTCTTGTAGAAACAAGAATCCTATTCTTGACACTATACAAAATGTATCTACACTAATCACACTACTTAAACTCTACTCACGTTGCGCTTCGGAAAAAGAAGGAAACTCCTGTTTAAATCTCAACGAGACTCTGAACGCGACTCATGAAATCCGCTCCAACATTATCAGATCTCTTGATATATTCTACGTGGAAGTTCTGGTCTTGCAGTCCCAGACTCCATCGCATCACGCGACTGTTAGCATGCTTCGCATTGTTAGGAAATTCCAACGGTCGGGATCGCTCTCAGTTCGAAATTTCCGGACATGTAGAAACTGCCTAAATCTCCCGACGGCCCATACAATTGCCAAGCATTCCTTTTCTATGGTGGCATATTTCCTGTTTGGTTTGCTCAGCCTTTTGCTAGCATATGCCACAGGGTGTAGAAATCCTTCGCTTTCCTGCAGCAATAATGCTCCCAAACACGCATCAGACTCATCTGTCCGCAAAATGATCTCCTTTTTAAGATCTGGCGCCAGTAAGATAGGCGACCTGGACAAACACCCCTTCAACTCCTCAAATGCCTGCTCCTGGCCTTCACCCCACTCGACTTCGATTCGTGCTCCTTTCTTCGTAAGTTCAAGCAGTAGAGCAGCAAGACCCGCGTAATTTGCACAAAATCACGGTAGTATTCAGATAATCCAAAAAATGACGATGTGTCGTTTCGACACTGGTCGCGGTGTTTGCTTACATATATATATATATATATATATATATATATATATATATATATATATATATATATACTGTAAAACGACTAAATTTTTGCGAGGACCTAATTTCGCGGATTTAGCGAATCGCCTAAAAACGCGAAAAATACATCCCGCGAACAATTCGGGCAATATGTGAACAGGGTTGGGCAGAAATACTCAAAAATGTATTTGGAAATACAAATACTGGAATACATTAAAATAGTAGCTAAAATACTGATACTAAAATACATCTGTAAAAATGTATCGCGATATGTATCGGAAATACAATTTAAATAGAGGCAAAAAGTATTTGGAAATACAGATACAGGAATACATTCCAGGGAGGGCAGAAATACAAATTCAGAAATACTGATACTGCAATACATTTTCAAATTTGTTTGAGACGAAAACTGAGATGAAGTTTGAAGTGGAAGTTTTTGATCCCGAAATTACTTTCCTGTGGGCTTGGCACTTTGCCTTGAAGGTAGTGGTTTCGGACGACGAGAAGTCTTCAATGGACTCAGAAAAACGTTCCATCAAGGACTGACCGTGGTCCCTTCCCTGACATCTTGTCATTCTTACGAGGGATGCGAAAATACTTCGACCTCTAAATAAATTATACGTCACCATAAATCCCATGAATACGTCACCACGCTCCTTCTACATTGATCACATGAGGTCACGGTGGAATGAACTGGTATTTTTCATCTGTAGTTGTGGCCTTGAACATTAAACTTTACCACGCTGCTGTATGGAAGGACAATACGTACTTTTGTTGTGGGTTACCTGGTTGAAGATCGTGCAGGCAGTGTCATTTGGAATTTTTGAGCATCCTGGAACACATGTCTTATCTTCTATTACAATTGAAAAAAAAACGATACGGTAACATCACTGCAGTGAAGGTTCCTCCTGCCGACCCTCCGCCACCGGCGCATGGATTGCAGTCCTCAAGTTTCGCATCATCCAAACAGAGACCTCGTCATTTGCGACCTGATATTGCCTGCACAGGTGCGAGCTCTCCGAGAAACAGCGAGTTCGAGACGAGTCGCAGGTGTACGAAGTCTGAGTCGGCACAGCGAGGCCACGTCTAACCTCCTTCCTGGGTGTCGGATCACCAGAGCAGCGTGTCATGGTTACGTCGGCTGATTACGTACCCTTGAGCCGTGCAATATTACGGGCGCAGCAGCAGACGCATTCGAATATGTGTTGAACTTCACAGCGTGAGTCATTCTACTATTTCAAGTCAACCACCACCAGGTTCGTGCTGCAACGGACTGTTACTCAGCTTTGCCGGCTGGGTGTACTGTGTCCGCTAAGGCAAGATAGACGGTTAGCAGCGGGCATTGGATGCCAGCAAACAATGACTCAAGAAATCCCTACTTAAGGACCTGCGGCAGAAGATGCTCCGACTCCACTCCTGCCTCGCCACCTGATTCGAGTTCCCGACTACGCAACACTTCTCAGGAGAGGAGGCCGCACAGAAAAATAGTTTGGAGAACCGGAAGGAAATTTGGTGAGCATAGTAACAATAATCCAGCATCTCCTTGACCCTAGTGCCGTCAAAAGTTTTAAAACAAAATGCGTTCGGATTTTTTTTTTTTCGGATTTTGGGGGGGGGGGGGGGTATTTCTCAAAAAATGTAACGAAATACATTTCATCGTGATTGTATCGCGATACAAAGAAACGTTCAAAATGTATTTCGATACAGGAATACAGATACTGGCGAAAAAAATGTATCGCAATACAGAAATACAGATACAAAATGTATTTCTGAAATACTATCGCGATACATTTGTATCGCGATACTGCCCAACCCTGTATGTGAACGCTACGGAAGCTACACTCGATTCGCGAAAACTAGAACCCGCGAATAATTTCAAATTTTCAGCTTTGGCACGATTCGCGAAAATTATGTTGTAACAGTATATATATATATATATTTTTTATTTTTTTTTTTTTGGGGGGGGGGGGGGGGGGGGGGGCTCAAGCATTTCCGCGTTGGGAGTGATTCGTCCTACTCCTAGCTCGTGCCCGAGGAAGACAGTCTCGGTGAACCCAACCTAACACTTCTTTGGTCGGGCTGTGATGTTAGCGGCTTGCAGACGATCGAAAACTGTTCTTAAAGTTTCCATGTGCAGTGCCCATGAGTCTGACGCTATCAGGATGTCGTCGATATAGTGATGAGCGTCAGCGATTCAAAGAAGCAGCTTTCTCATCAGTCTTGTAAAGATAGCCGTGGCAGTCTTAAGCCCGAACGGTTTAAACCTGAATTGGTAGTGTCATCTTCCTTGAAGAAAATGCGGTTTTCTCTTTGGCTGATTCCTCCAACAGGATCTGCCAATATCCTTTCGATAAGTCTAACTCCGAAAAGAATATATTTCGTCCCACGTTAGCAAAGGTGACGTCAATCCTTGGGATCGGCTCCGCGTCTACCTTCAACACGTCATTTAATCTTCGATAATCCGCGCAAAACCTGTTGGACCAGTCTTTCTTTTTAACGATTACGACCGGTGCAATGTAGGGTGATGTACACCTCTCGATGACTCCCAGATGTATGATCTCCAAAACCTCCTCTTCTACTACGTCTTGGACCGCAAAGGGCAACGCATAAGTCTCACCCGGACTGGTTCCTCAGAGGTCAGTTTCAGGTCACACGTAACCAAATAGGTCTGGCCGGGTCGATCTGAAAACAACGACTGGTATTGTTCAATCAATCTCCATACCTCGTCCTTTTCCTTGACATGCAGGTCCTCGTTGACGGCGACATCTTGCCAAGACTGTTCTGTAGTGTTTCTTTCGGAAAGTGTACTCTCGCTGGAGTCTTCCGTCGCTGCGCTGCAACTTGGCCGATTCATCCCGTGCGGTGCTCCTGCCATTTCTTTATATTTTTATTTTTTACCATATAAACTTGAAATACCTTCTTTCTTCCGGCAACATCAAGCTCGTAGTCGACTTCACTTCTCCTGCTTGAGACATCAAAAAGTCCTTTTCATTGCATGATCAATTATTGTGATCGCTTTAGAAGCAGAATGATAACCATGTCTACTGGTCTCAGTTGGCGGTTGACACTCTTGTCGTAGTGTTTTTTGTACTTGCCCTTGGCTTCTTCCAAACAATGGTGAGCTAACTTGCATGTCCTTTCAAGTTTATTTCTTAGCTCTTAGACGTGGGTGTAGGTCGTCTAGAGGTCAGTTCTGAGTTACTCGGTGGACCATATCTCCTTGAGGACGGCCAAAGGTCCACGTACTCTCCGCAGATAGAGCAACTCAGAAGGTGAGAATTTCAGGCTTGCTTGCGGGCAGGCGCGTAGCCAGGGGGGGGGGGTGTTCAGGTGTCAGAACACCCCCGAAATTTTAATTTATATATATACATATATATATATATATATATATTTTTTTTTTTTTTGGGGTGTGATTGCGCCAGCACCTAGAAACACCCCCCGAAAATACTTTCTGGCTACGCCATTGCTTGCGGGACTTCCCTATAGGCAAACAACAATGCGAAAGGTACCTATCACAGTACCTTGGGCCTCTCCTGACACATTCGTTTCTTCGTCTGTTTGATGGTCTCGTTAAATCTCTCGTCAAATCCATTCGCCATCGGGTCGTAAGGGGTGGTCAGTAGACGCTTCAAGAAAGTAGTTTGCTCACCTCCTTCATGAGATCCGATTTGAAGCAGGAGCCTCGATCGCTAAGGATCTTTCATGGAATGTACACCATCGTCAAAATATACCAATTGACGGAATTTTCTGTTGGTTTAATCGGTCCGATGATGTCGACTGCCGTTCGCTTGAATGGTGTGTCGATTGTAGGCATGGTCGCCAGAGGGGCTTTGCCCACTCTTCCTTTTGGCATTGTTCGTTGGCAGATGTCGCACGAGCGAACATACCACTTGATGTCGCTTTGAATCCCGGGCCAGAAGAACTTTTTTTTTTTGCGAATGCAAGCGTATTTCTCACACCTTGATGTACAGACATGATGCCATCGTGTGCCCTTGCAACACAGTTGGCCTGTTTCTCGTTGGCAGCTCTAATGGCTCAATGCCTCTCCCAGTGCGAACACGCAGCTTCAAAAAAGCAAGTTGTTTGGAATCACCAAGTCATGTATTGTGCGGCATCTGTGTTTTCTTATCACCTTTCCCACGTTGTCAAAGCACTTTTTCAGTAATGGGTCATTCCTCTGCTCCCTCGAAAGCTCCTCTGCTGTCGTTTCGAGGATCGGAACCTGCGGTACGTACAAGGTTGCCTGTCCTCAATCCCTACCGTTCTTCGTTTGTTCAAGCCCCCGGCAACACTGGCATATAGCCTTGTAGAGTGACCACTTTGGACGTGTCCTGATGACTCCCGGTTCTGTCCTTCTCGATTTTCTTCTCTGTCTTGTCCTCGCAACTCATGCTCGGTCCGCGGTGGCATTTTGTTGCTCCTCTGTTGTTTGCGATTTTCAGGCCAAGTACAGCTTGTGCGCCTCTCTTGCCTGGGGGATTGTTGCCAAGAACTAAATTGAGCAGTGAAAAGAGGTGTATTAAAAAAGATAGCCTCTGGTAGGTATCTTACGGCTCGGTCCAGCAAAAATACAGGGCTCGATTTGCCCGTGTAGCACTGGACAGGGACCAGACTATTCTTCACGACTACGGTATTACAGCCAGTGTCTCGTAGTACTGTTATCTTCTGTTCTCCGACCCGACCTTCGACTACAGGCAGGTTCTCCACCAAGAACTTGGGTGCTCGTCCAACGGCCGCATTTACAACTGGAATCCTGCCTCCATCCGCAGTCAGCGGCAGGAGCTACACTAGATAGTAACACCCATACTTTTACAGAAACCTCTGGCACTAATATCGGAGGGACCGCTGCCCATGACCAGGCAGCAACAAGGGACCGACGAAACACATCATGGGTAGCGGGACCAAGAGCGCCATCAAAAGACGCCGCCGATACTGATCATCGCTGACGGAATCGCTGCCGAAGACGACGCAGCAGCAAGGATCAACGAAAGGCAACAGCGGTTACGGGACCGTGACTTCATCTCGAAGGAATAAAAGAAGCTTCCCACCAGGCAGCCATCGCAGTCAGCGGCAGGAGCTACATCAGATAGTAACACCCAAAGTTTTACAGAAACCACCGGCAGTGATATCGGAGGGAACGCTGCCCATGACCAGGCAGCAACAAGGGACCGACGAAACACATCATCGGTAGCGGGACCAAGAGCGCCATCAAAAGACGCCGCCGATACTGACCATCGCTGACGGAATCGCTGCCGAGGACGACGCAGCTGCAAGGATCAACGAAAGGCAACACCGGTCACGGGACCGTGACGTCATCTAGAAGGAATAAAAGAAGCTTTCCACTAGTCAGCCATCGCAGTCAGTGGCAGGAGCTACACCAGATAGTAACACCCAAACGTTTACAGATGAGAACAAAAATCACACCTTACGCTGTTTTTCAAAAAAAAAAAAAAAAACAGCTGCTGACTGCGAGTGGTGTTTTGCTATTGTGAATGGCTTCAGGGAGTGAAAATGGTGATATTTGTTTGAACTGTAATCTAAAGTTTGAGGGAGATGGTAAGGACATACAGTCTATTGAATGCCGATTCACCTATTATTTCGGAAATTGCTCTCGCGTGCCTAAGAGTAAAGTGAAAAAAAAAATAATCAACTAGCCTGAGAGAGAGCTGGGTATGTCAGACATGTCGCATTTTGAAAAAGCGATCAAAACCAAGTGATTTGGGAACAAATGCATCATATGGCGAACTTGATATTCACAAACAAATAGCAGAGATTGCGCAAATGTCAGTGGTTCTCGGTCCACTAGAAAAGAAGGTCGACGTGTTGGCCAGTGTAAACGAAAGTGTACAAGAAATTGAAAGAAAGGTACAAAGAACGTCGGGCAGATACCACGACGAGGCTATGAAAAAACTAGACGTGCAGAAAGCAGAAATGACCGAGATCAAAACAAGAGTGAAAAAAATTGAAGAAACTAGCCCAACTAACGAAGAAATCAACAAATTCAAGCAAGACCTAAACAACCTCGAGCAATACGGCAGGTTTAAAAACATTGAAGTCCACGGTATTCTTGTCAGTGAACACGAAGACCTAATGGAAAAACTGAGTTGTGTCGCGGACAAACTGCAAGTAACGAGATTAAAGAAAGAGGACGTTGAAGCCGTGCACCGCGTTGCATCAAGAATGGGAAAAAGACCCCCGATAATGATTAGATTCTTGAACCGGAGCAGACGAGACGAATGGCTAAAAAACAAGAACAAACTAGCGATCGGAAGATTCTAACGACAACATTTACTTGCAAGAGAACCTAACCGAAATATACAAAAAACCTTTTTGTTTTTCGAAGCTAAAGAAAAAGCTAAATCACTGGGATATCGCTACACGTGGCACAAAGGTGGTTGCACCTATGTAAGGAAACAGGACGGTGATCGGGCGATTCGTATCAAGACGCACAGTGATATCGATAAAATAGAATAAAACCAAAATGTATGAAAAACAAACGTATTCATCTTTTACAAAGTGGTGGACAAGTGTATCCGCTACTATTGATGATTGTTGTTTTGTTTTATTACACGCCTATGTCCACAGTTTGAAGAAGCACTGGACTGAAATTAACAGTTTGGTGGAACCTTACCTAGACAAGTTAGATGTTCTTGTATTTTCGGAAACAAATATAAAGCCTGAAAAAGATACGCTGTTTGTTCTTGATAACTTTAAAGTGTTGTCACATAGTAGAGACGGCCCAAAAGGAGGTGGAACTATGGTCATAATAAACCAGAAATTAAAAATAAAGAAAAGCAAAAAGGTGAAATTCTCCTCAACAGAGGCTCTTCACGTTGAACTTGAAAAAAAAAAAACGGAAAACTATTTTGAGTATTAAGTCTGTATCGAGCGCCACAAGGAAATACAGGTGAATTCATAGATGACATAAATAAATGGTTAAACGAGAATAAAGACAATGATATGATTGTAGTAGGTGACATAAACATTGACACACATAGATCGAATCCGATGACAAATAGTTACCTTCATAGCATGGTACTATCCGGTCTAGAGCCGATTATACATGATTTCACATGAGAGGTAATATATAGAGGGAGACTAACTCAATCATGCATAGACCATATACATACACGGACAAAAGAAGGGAAATCTGAGGGACAAGTTAACACAGAGAAAGTAGCCGACCACTATTTTGTGGCAGTAACTATTTCAAACTTCTTTAAAACTACACGACAAGCTTATGTTGTGAGTGCCTTTATTAATAATAAAAAAGTAGATACATACATACAAAAATCAACTGGAAAGAAATTTCTAAAGAACAAAATCTAGTAAAACTTTACGATCAACTTAAAGACATGTTTAAACAGATTTATGAAAATCAACACAAAAAAGTAACATAAAAAGACGTAAAGAACAAAATAAATGGATAACTGAGGAGATAGACGACCTAATAAAGGAAAAAAAAACGAAGGCCTGGAAGCTCTTGAAGCGTTTTCGAATAATAGAACATATAAAACAAATTATCGAGCAATTAGGAACAAAGTGACTTCTATATAAGATGTATGAAAAGAAATTACTACTGGACCAAATTTTCAGAAACAAAAAACATAGCACAATGCTGATCACTAGTCAATCAACTGCTAGGACGAAAAAGAAACAAAATCGATAGAAGACGTAATTAAAGTTAACTTTGGAAATGATCGTGATATTGAAACGCTTGCAAATGAATTCAATACAGAATATGTTCAATGAATTGAAAACCTTTGCTCTATGCCAACAATGAAAGGCAACCCAATCAAATCAGAATCTGTGATTCACTTTTTCTTCCAGAGATGACTGAGAACAACCTAATCAAAATTGTGGGCCAAATCAAACTATTAAAGCAGTGGGATACGATCAAATAAGGGCAAGGGACATTAAATGCCACATCCCCATAATAAAACCAGTTCTGATCTAGCTATATAACATCATATTCTCAAGTGGTATCATCCCTGAAAAACTTAAGACTGCTATTGTTCGGCCAATATATAAGGGCGAGAAAAATAAATTACTTAATTATAGACCCGTTTGTATACTCTCGGTAGATAATTATATACTAGAAAAATACATCAATAAAATACTTCGGACTTTTATCGCGAAATATAATATATTTTTTCACACGCAATATGGTTTCAGAGAACAAATGGGAACTTCAGATCTTTTGGAAGACTTTTTTGATTATGTATATACACACCTTGACTGTACAAACTATGTATTAGCCGTTTTTATAGATTAAACACGGGCATTTGAAACAATAAATGACTATATTTTATTATATCGATTGTACAGCATAGGGATTCCGGGAAAAGTACTTGACTTGTTACAAAATTATCTTCTAGACAGCTATCAAATAGTGCGACTAGAATCGAAATATAGTAGGACAATTAGGGTAAAACAAGGAGTACCGCAAGGTACAGTTCTGGGCCCCGTACTGTTTAATTTATATATCAATGATATCGCGCAAGTAAAACTAACAAGCAAATTATTCCAGTTTGCAGATGATACAGTAATTGTATACTATCACAAAAATTATAAAGTTGCCGTTCGAGAAGTACAAGAAGACATTCACAATATCTTTCAGTGGTACTGTAAAAATCAGATTATCGTAAATACTTCAAAAACTCAAATAGTGTGCTTTAGAGACCCTAGAAAAATACTATTAACTGAATTATCCATTAAAAGGCACGATGCAAATTGCAATAACTGTTCAGGCGTAGCAATTAAATATGTAAAAAACGTAAAATACCTTGGAATGTACATAGACCAACATCTTAAATGGGACTCACACATAGAGCAAGTTTACAAAACATTAAGGACACTGATGGCCTGTATGTTTCACATTCAAGATATGGTCGCCCATTCTGTACTTAAAGTGATTTATAACTCGTTAGGAAAATTTGTAATACAATATGGAATAACTGTTTATGGGCACAGTGCTAAATACCTACAAAGAAAGGTTAAAACTCTAAAAACAGATATTCAGAAGAATGGGTTACCAAATCAAAAAAGAAGCAATTTAATAGATGATATACATAAAGAAACAGACGTTTTTTTTCTTTAATTTAGTGATCAATTGAAATATGACATAATTACAAAATTCTTTTTAATCAACTACCACAAAATAGAAATTGCAAAAAAAAAAGAACATTACGTCCAAATAGGAAATATATAGAGCCATTAATGAAGACAACGTATGGAGAGGCTACAAGAAAATATTATATGCCTAATTTTTTTAACCAACTACCTGAGGAGCTGATTGAGTGCGGATATCCACATGCAATGAAAAACGAATGGCAAGAATATGGATCAATGAACAGAAAAATTAAACAAAGTGCAAATCAGTAAAAAGTACCAACATACGACCGTGGCCACTGTATGAAATATATTGAATATTAAAATAAACGCTTTGAGATATATTACTAAATAGCAGTATGTACCTAATAGAGGCCTGTTCCACCGGTTATAGTGCACGTGTGAATAAACCGGTTCTTTTCTTATAATTTGTTTCGTTTGTTTAAACTCATAGAATGAGTTAAAACAGTAAAACGTATGGTTGTTAGTCACCTGCCACGTCCCACACACAAGCCTTCTTGCCTTACGTGGGTACAGAGCGAAATGCATTCAAAAAAGAAAATAAAGTGTATTGTATTGTATTGTATTGTATTGTATACTTCAATGTAATATAAAAATCGTCCGGTTCCCTTGCCTTTCATCCGATGCTGTCCACAGCAAGAAACTTGGGGCTTATCCCCAGACCTCAGGTTGCACCATTCAACTATATGCCACGTCTTCCGACAATGTCAACACGTAGGTGGTCTAGAGTATTTGCTTCGACTCTGGCAGTTAACTGCCTTGTGCCCTATCTTGTTACACAAGAAACATCGAAGAGTTCTCCTTACATCCTCCTTGAGCGCGTTACCGGACGTTCTCATGTTGGTGTTAGACTCACGTTCGTCTCCTTTCGCTTTTACATAGTTCGGTTTAACTTGCGCCTCTAGAAATACGTCAGCCCTCCCTGCCAGATCGTCTAGCGTCGTGCAGTCGCTCTCTTTCAAGAAAACGGTTAACTTGCTGGAACATGTTGTAATAAACTGCTCGATGAGCATCGTCGCTCGTAGCGCCACGAAGTTCTTCCCCACTTCTGCAACTTCCAGCCATCTATCAAAATATCCGGCCAACCTCGCCGCAAACTGTCATCTGGTTTCTCCGTTCCCCGGTTTCGCATCATGACATTCCTCACGATAATCTTCTATGGTGTATCAGAACCTCTGGAGCAGCCCCAGCTTAACCTTGGTATAATCCCTCGCGTCCGCAGGAGTCATTCAATCAACGACGCTCAATGCGTCTCCCGTTAAAACTAAAATCAGGGTAGTTGCCCACTTCTCCTTGTGGCCAACATAGACCTTTAGCCGTACGATCAAATCTTTGCAAGTGAGCGTCCAGGTCGTCGCGCTTCTCGTTGCATTGCGGAATAAGCTTATGAGGGCTTGCCCGGTGACTTGGCCCAGCAGAATTACTTCGGTCCCCCTCGTCTCGTGCTTCAAGAGTTTCTCTTTCCTGAGCCGCGATCCGTAAATCTGAAACCTCGAGTTTCTTTTCTAGTCTGATGGCTTCGGCCTGACTTGCGCGTTCGCTCGCTTGTTGTACTTCTTTGGCCTAGTCGCGCGCCTGTGCTCGCTCTTCTCTCATAAGTATTTTCTCGCTCGTCCCAGTTCCTGAGTTCTTTCCCAAAGTATCCTTGCCCTCGTCCGGCCACCATCAGCTTCTTAGATTTTACAATTCCAGAACTAGCCATGACAGTGCTCTCGCTCTCCCAAACAAGCGTTATCCAATAACTCGGCTAATATCCTGGCAATCTGGCCAAATTGTTGCGCCCGTTGGCGAAAGAGAAAGATAAAGACCATGTGAATTGCGGGAATGAGAAATACGTTGTATTATTTTAAAGGAGCGGAATAGTTATTATGAGAAAGAAATATAAACGTAAACCGTCAGAAAAGAAAGGGAGAATTAGCAGAAGACAAAGTACAATAAAGAAATCTCTGCGCACGTCTCAGCGCTAATTAATGTTCGATCAAGTCATAGACACACGAGGTGAATCTCGGCTCACGAGTCCTCCGTGGCGTGTCCTCGTGAAGGCAGTTGCCTTCGCCTCGATGGATGGAAGTCATAGCGCAGACTTGGCTAGGAGCTGTGCATGGCAGCCCTACGTGTCGGAGTCCGGCGAAGGGTCCGTCGACCAGACCGCTGGACTCAGCGCTTCGCTGACCGTAGGCAGCTGTTGAGCGACCTGCACGCCGACCGTTGCGGTGCGTGCTCAGCTTCCAATTGCCCGCTCGGTCGCACGCTCCCCACCTCGTCCTCTTCATAATCTTCTTCATCCTCGATCGCGGCCGGGGCGCTATCATTGGCATGAGGATCATGACAAGCACCAAGATCAAAGCCGCACAGAATGACCTACTATCAGTGTTTTTTTCGGCCAAACTCATAAAAAAGTTCCCTTCCGGGAAATCGTTTCAGAAAGAACCCCATGGCAGACATGCTTGTTGAAGTTTTAGCGCAACAAATTTCCAGATTACAGATTGAAGACCCTTTCCGCATACCAAACTCGGAACATGTCATATCTTTCCTTCAAGGTTAAGGGCACCTTATCTCTTCTGGTTTTTCTATTGATGTGGAGCACATGTGGAGCACGCATCCTGCACGCAAGCCTCATGCATGTTCTCTAAGTCACCATGGAAGAAAAAAGGGCTCACCAAACTCCAAAACACCGCAGTAATCAGCTCAGGCACCTTAATGGAAATCTTAACATTCTGCCTCTCAGCGACGGTAGTGACCAAACAAGATTACCAGAATGTGCAAAAGAGTGGCATTTGCATTGGCTCTCACGCGGCCCCGCATCTATGCAAAAGCTTCCTTGCGGAGGGTATAAAAGCCATCCAGGAAGCCATACAAGATGCACGGATAGGGGTTAATTTTAGGTATGTTGAAGATTTTATTATTTTGTACACCACAGAAGTTGACGACGAAGCCGATGGATGCCTCAAAATCACCTTGGCACAATTAAAAAAAAACTGAATGGGCCTCACTTTCACCCTAGAAACTCCAGTTAATAAATCAATTCGGTTCCTTGATTTGGCGTTGAAATTCAAAGCAGGGCATGTCTGTTTTCAATACCAAGCACGATCGTTAAAATGGTTTCTGCCCCATGATTCCAAACTCTAAAAAAAATGTCAGGTAAGAAGTGGCCATCGGAGCCCTTTGTGCAACCCTAAAGAAGACCTACCCACATGAAGTCCAACAAAGCTTTGCTACCCAAATTTTACGACTTCACAATGCGGGTATCCAAAAAAACTTATTGGGCTCCATATGTGAACAAAATGCCGCACTGTCCAAAGTGAAGAACAAGCAGGGAAAATCAAGAAGCCCTTTGCAGTAGTCCCGTATATTGTCACGAATAACAAATGATGAGGCGAAGAATAACTGAAGAAACTAAACGTTTAATGAGGCGAACATGTGCCCAAAACACAAAAAGGAAAAACAGAAGATGAGAACAAAGCGTCGCAGGGCGTCGAAGTCGGCGTAACAGCAGGTTCGAGCGCTGGGGCGAGACTGACCGCAGATTCGCCACGCGAAGCCCCTTATGTACGCCTGCTGGCTTCTGGAACAATCGGCCTAGAACGTTCGACGACTTGAACATTCGGAACTCGATCAGACGAGAATCATCTCGAACTCACGAGAACGTAATGTTGAAAGAATACATAAAAGAACATTCCACTGACTGGAATCGAACCTTGACTTTCCGCGCGACAATCAAGCGCGGTAACCACTCGGCCACGCACGCGGTCGCTCGCCAACGCGCGTGGCATTACTCCCCCCTTTAAAAAGGCATCGTCTCGATGCCACGTGAAAGGCAACAAAAGAGGAAGACAAACAAAATAATGCGAAAAAAACGGACGCTGGCAAAACGCGATCCCATCGAGCAGTGCACAAGATCAAAGTTCACAGTCTTATCGCGCGTAGTAAGGCTTGAGGCGCACGACGTGGACGACCTCAGGTCGTGGTGGGCGGCGTGATGATGTTCGTGTTCCGTCACCTCGTAGTTCAGCTCGCCGAGGCGACGAAGTACCTTGTATGGTCCAAAGTACCGTTTCAGCAGTTTCTCACTGAGGCCGCGGCGACGGATGGGCGTCCACACCCACACCCTGTCTCCGGGCTGGAAGCGGACGTCCCTGCGACGAAGGTTGTAGCGGCCCGCGTCGACGCGTTGCTGGTCTTGAATCATGAGTCGGGCGAGTTTACGGACTTCTTCTGCCCGTTGGGCAACCACCTTGGCGTCATCGCTTCCGTCGACAGCCGGTTCGTGGGGTAACATCGCGTCCAGCATTGTCGTCACTTTGCGACCATGAACCAGTTGAAAGGGTGTAACCCCGGTGGTGTCTTGCACGGCCGTGTTGTAGGCAAAGGTGACATACGGCAAAACCTCGTCCCATGTCTTGTGCTCCAAGTCGACGTACATGGAAATCATGTCGGCGATGGTCTTGTTGAGTCTTTCCGTCAGACCGTTGGTCTGCGGGTGGTACGCCGTGGTGCGACGATGGCTGGTGTGGCTGAGACGAAGGACTTCTTGCGTCAGCTGGGCCATGAACGATGATCCTCGATCTGAGATCAGAACTTCGGGAGCGGCGTGCCGGAGGACGATGGACTCGATAAAAAAACTTGGCGACTTCCACAGCAGTTCCTGCAGGAAGGGATTTCGTTTCGGCGTACCGCGTGAGATAATCTGTGGCGACGATAATCCATCTGTTTCCTTGCGTCGATGGTGAGAAAGGACCGAGTAGATCCATTCCGATCTGCTGGAATGGTGCGATCGGGGGAGCAATCGGCTGCAGGAGACCTGCCGGCTTCGTCGGCGGTTTCTTGCGTCGCTGGCATTTGTGACACGACCGCGTGTAGAAGTGAACGGTCTTCGGCAGCTTGGGCCAGTAATACCTTTCACGAATTCGGGCCAGCGTACGGCTGTAACCAAGGTGTCCGGACGTCGGGTCGTCGTGGCAGGCTTGGAAGATCTCCGCTATAAGGTCGGTAGGGATTACCAGCAGCCACGGCGTGTTGTTGTCTCCGAAGTTCTCCTTGTAAAGTACACCTTGTCGGAGGACGAAAGTCTGCAGGGCTCTCGCGAAGACACGGGGGACAGTACCCCCTCGTCCTTCGAGGTGCTCGATTAGCTCGCGCAACTCAGGATCCTCTCGTTGACGTCGCGTCATGTCGTCGGTGTTCACTGCGCCTAAGAAGCACTCGTCGTCATCGTCGTCGCTGCTACCGGGAGATGTCGCGACAGGGGCTCTGGACATGCAGTCTGCGTCGCTGTGCTTGTGGCCCGACTTGTAGACCACAGTCATGTTGAACTCCTGCAGTCAGAGACTTCATCGAGCGAGACGTCCTGACGGGTCCTTTAGTTTCGCAAGCCAGCAGAGGGAGTGATGGTCCGTGAAAACGCGGAAAGGGCTCCCGTACAAGTACGGGCAAAACTTCGCGATTGCCCAGACGACCGCAAGACATTCCTTTTCAGTCGTAGAGTCATTTCTCTCCGCTTTGGACAGTGTTCGACTTGCGTAGGCGATGACTCGCTCGGTGCCTTCTTGCACTTGAACCAGTACCGCGCCAAGTCCTTCGTTACTTGCGTCCGTATGAATCTCGGTTTCCGCGTCTTGACCGAGGTGCCCAAGAACAGGAGGAGTCTGGAGCCGTTGCTTCAACTCGTCGAATGCGTCCTGCTGCTCCTCGGCCCATTCGAACTTCTCGGCATCCTTCGTGAGTTTAGTGAGCGGTGCAGAAATCCTTGCGAAATCCCGAACGAAGCGTCGATAGTAGGCACAAAGACCAAGGAATCTTCGCACAGCCTTCTTGTCTGTGGGCGCTGGAAATGCCGCGACGGCGAGCGTCTTCTCGGGGTCTGGACGGACGCCTTCGTTACTAACCACGTGACCTAGGAATTTCAGTTCGTCATAGGCGAACCGGCACTTTGACGGCTTGAGGGTGAGTCCGGCGGTCTTTATGGCTTGGAGAACAGCTCGGAGTCGTCGCAAGTGCTCGTCGAAGTCACTTGAAAACACTACGACGTCGTCAAGGTAGACGAGACAGCTCTGCCACTTCAGCCCTGCCAGTACTGTGTCCACGACACGCTGGAAAGTTTCTGGCGCCGTGCATAGGCCGAAGGAAATCACCTTGAACTCGCACAGTCCATCCGGCGTGACGAAAGCTGTCTTTTCTTGGTCCCGTTCGTCGACTTTAATCTGCCAGTAACCGCTCTTCAGGCCCATCGATGAGAAATATCGCGAGTGGCGCAGCCGGTCTAGAGTGTCGTCGATGCGGGAGAGTGGGTAGACGTCTTTCTTCGCCACCGCGTTCAGCTGCCGGTACTCCACGCAGAACCTAAGCGTTCCGTCCTTCTTCTTAACCAGCACGACTTGAGAGGCCCACGGACTGCTTGAAGGTTGGATTATGTCGTCATTCAGCAGCTCTTAAACTTGCTCCTGGATCACCTCCCTTTCTTTAGCGGAGACTGTACGGCGATCGATGCACAGGGCGCGCGTCGTTCTCGGTAACGATTCGGTGCTTCGCTACGGCGGTTTGGCTCACCTTCGATGACGTTGCAAAGCAGTCGGGGTATTCGGCGAGGAGGTTAATCAGCTGCCGTCGTTCGGGCCCAGAAGCTTAGGGTCAATATCAAGCTGCTCTGGCGACGTATACTGTCTTGCTGAGGTGGCGAGGATTCGTCAGTGATCGCGGCGATTTTGGCGGAGTTTCGGAGTTCCTCGACGTGGCCAACGGCTGCACCTTTCGTGAGGTGTTGCGTTTCATTACGGAAGTTTGTCACGAGGACCACGGTGCGCCCATCCCGAAGTTTAGCTACTCCTCGTGCGACGCCTATTCCCCTTCCCAGGAGAAATTGAAGATTGCCTTCTAAAACAACTTCGCCGCAGGTAGCTGTATCGGTCACGACGGGTACGACAACACTTGATCGCGGCGGCAGGGTCACGTGGTCGGCGGCGACTCGGACAGCGGCTGACGCTGTTTGGAGTTTCTCTGAAGGCGGAACAGGCTTCCGCAGCGTCAACCTGTTCTCACCAACGTCGATGACGGCACCGTATTCGCATAGAAAGTCCGTGCCGAGAATGGCATCTCTGGAACAGTCTTGTAGAACGACGAATTTCACAGGGCACGTTTGGCCTTGAATTTCGTCGCGAGCAGTGCAACTTCCGACAGGCGTGATAAGGTGTCCTCCGGCGGTTCGAATTTGTGGTCCTCCCCAGGGCGTCGTAACGTTTCGCAGGCGGCGAAAGAGCCTCCCACTCATGACTGAGTAGTCTGCTCCGGTGTCCACGAGTGCCGATGTGTCGTAGCCGTCGATAACGACGTTTAGGTTGTTGGACACCGTTGCAGGGGCGTCGTTGCGATGCGTGGCGTCGTGAGAGTGGGCGTGCTCTGGCGTTCTTGGAGGCTCTTTACTTGGGACCTTTTCAACAACGCCACCTCCAGGCGTTGCCGCACTTAGTTTTCCCGGTGACGCAGGGGAGACAGGCTCTCTCGGCGGCTCCGTGGCGCTGGAGAGGCTGAACGTCGTGGCGATGGCGAGGGAGATTCACGACGGAGAGACGGCACTGAAGAGTGCGAGAGTCGAAGGTAGTCCTCGACATCGGGAGGGCGTGCGCCGTACCTCGGGCGTGGGTCGTTCGGGTGGAAACCACGCAGCCCAAGTCGACGGTACAGGCAGCTGCGGTAGATATGGTCGGCTTCCCCGCAGTGGTAGCAGAGAGGGCGTCGGTCGGCCGTTCGCCACACGTCGGTCTCCCTCGGCGAGGGTTGCTCCGGGCGGACGTCCTGGACTTGTCCTTCCTGCGGCCGAGGATACTGTGGCATCGGAGGGTCTCGTCGGGTTGGCGCCGTGGTCTGGCGGTTAGCTTGCGGTGGTCGTCGGGCTATGGTGGCGTAGCTCAGAGTCGGATCCTCTGGCGTCGTCGTGTTGATCGGAACCTCAGGTTGGAAGGCTCGGTGAGCTTCCTCCCGGACGACTTCCGCGAGCGACAGTGAAAACGGGCGATCCGCAGCGGGAAGTATCTTGCGGAGTTCTTCCCGGACGACTTCACGGACGATCTCCCGAAGGCTGCCGACACTGGTTGTAATCAGGTCTAGAAGGGAAGCAGCGACAGTTGGAGCAGCTGGCTCGCCGGCAAGTCGGTGGTAGTGGCTTGCTCGGGCCGTCAGTGCGCGCTCAATGTTGGTGGCTTCACTCACAAATGCATCAACGGTCGTCGGGGGATTGCGGACCAGGCCTCCGAAATTTTCTGTCTTGACGCCACGCATGAGGACTCGAAGTTTCTTTTTCTCGGCGGCCTCCGGATCGGCTTGGGCACTTCGACGGAGGACATCCTCAACAAAGCTGGCCACGGTTTCGTTGGGGCCCTGCACCATTGTTTGAAGTAGGTCTCTGCTCGCTGGCGACGGTAATGGTTAAGGAACGTCCACTTCAGTTCGGCGACGCAGGACTCCCATGTGGTGAAGGAGGCTTCGTGGTTTTCAAACCAGTGCCTTGCAGTGCCTTCAAGCGAAAAGTAGACGTTCTGGAGGCACTGCTCAGCCGTCTATCCGTTGTGGTGGGCTACTCGTTCGTAGTGTTGCAGCCAGTCCTCGATGTCTTTGTGGGCGTCCCCGTGGAAAGGCGTCGGAGTCCGGGGTGCGACGGGTAGGTAAATGAAGGTAGGAGCGGCCGGGGTCTGCGACTGGTTGGCCATCGTCGTCTTCTTCGGCCTGGGCTTGTGCGGCAGCAGACCCAATCCAAAGGACTGACCTCTGATACGACGGCTTCTTCGGGCTTCGACGTCTTCGGCGAAGGGTAGCCTTCCGGGGCTGAGCACGTCGCTTGGCCGGGATGTCTTTGGAGGGGTACGATTAACGGGCATAGAATGGAATACCCAGCACCTCCACCAAAATGTCACGAATGACAAATGATGAGGCGAAGGATAACTGAAGAAACTAAACATTTAATGAGTCGAACTTGTGCCCAAAGCACAAAAAGGAAAACCAGAAGATGAGAACAAAGCGTCCCGGGCGTCGAAGTCGGCGTAACAGCAGGTTCGAGCGCTGGGGCGAGACTGACCGCAGATTGCCACGCGGAGCCCTTTATGTACGCGTGTTGGCTTCTGGAACAGTCGGCCTAGAACGTTCGACGACTTGAACATTCGGAACTCGATCAGACGAGAATGATCTCGAACTCACGAGAACGTAATGTTGAAAGAATAAATAAAAGAGCATTCCACTGACTGGAATCGAACCTTGACTTTCCGCTCGACAGTCAAGATCGGTAACCACTCGGCCACGCACGCGGTCGCTCGCCGACGCGCGTGGCAATATTCATAAAATCACCCACAAATTAAAAAAAAAATAGCAATCCAGCAAAACATTCAACTTGTGTCCTCGAACCCCAATAAGGCTTATTCCTTATGCCGCAGGATCAATCAGACACAAACGGACAAGACAGCTATGTGTGACACCCGGCACAGGAAAAAATACCTTCCGGGCCAAAAAGGAGTTTTTTTACAGCATACCATTAAGATGTGGGCAATGCTATATTGGACAGACCGGGATATACATAAACGATCATGCACGTGAACATATGGACAGTGTTTAGAATCTCCCGGGACCGGGACACCTCGCGGCCTATTCTCGAACTTGCAAATGCAAGCCAAAGCTTGAGCAAGCCAGCATTATAGGGCACCATAAAAAACAGCTTGCAAGGGAGATGTTGGAGACCTGGGTATAGACAACGAAGAAGAAAACTGTGTGAGCTCCGCCTTAATAACCCTGTAACCTCAAGAAAAGTTCTTTCTGAAGGGCGCCCTCCCTGCTGAGTATAACTAAATGTAAGAAAAAAACACGATTAAAAATTGTTACGCTTAAGATGTAGTAGAAGGGGAAGACGATTTATTAAAATACTTGGTAGTCCAGCTACAGTGTTCTAGAGAGTTGTAGTGGCAAGAGCGGCGGCCACCGCGTGAAGATTTTGCGCGTAGACGACCCCGTTTCGCTGCTGTTCTGAGCCCTAGAGACGTGCCCCCGTCAGCCTCGTCGTCGGCGCTGCTCGGCGAGAACTACTGTGGTTCGACTGAAGCCTTTCGCGACGCAGAACAATTGCTAATGCTAAACATTGTAGGTTTCCCTTTGGACTAGTGCCTCCAGAGTGTGTGCTATCCTCTACTCTTATTATTCGCGTGTTTTTGATGGCCATCATTTGATTAATATCGACTCCCCCCTCCTCCCTTCCCAGTACTGACAAGTTGTTCAGCAACGCTATCACTTGGGCTGCAGGCTTAATAGCTGCGAAAGAAACCACGCGATACTGATATAACAAAGAAAGATAGACTAATACATCTCAATAAATCTCTTCCTTTTTTAATGGTGAGAGGAACAATTAACTGGTGTATTGTTTTTGTCGTCGTGTTGCTGATGCGGGAACCAGCGTTGTGGAAGGTGCAAGGCCGAGCGCGTTTGGGAACGGCCAAGGTGCCACTGCAACTGGCGAACATATAGCAAATTGTCTTTTGTGGAAGGCGGTCTATGAAGAAAAAATACTTCGATAGGGAGTACATGAATCATTAAAATACAATATGAACACAAACACCAACAACCCTTAATATGAAAAAAAAAACATTATTCTCAACTCACTGCTTTATCACTTCTCAAAAGTGGTAATACACTTCACCGACATACACAGCAAGCACATGACAGATATCCAGCAACATACTACGCAAAAAGACTGCAAAATAGTTATAATATATTGCGGCATAGAGTCCTTACCTCTTCGCCATTGACGATGTGCACATAGTCTCGAAGGCTAAGGCGCGGTTCAAAATGTCTCTCGCAAACCGCTGATGTCTTTGCGAGGCATTTATTTTCTGGATTAAGATTTTTTTGTACTGTAGTCTGCGCGATTTCTCCTTTGGCGCACGAAACAGCGACGGCTTACGATCGCTGGTGCTCCGGCTGCCCTTGTTGACCGGGTTAGCCCAACTTGCATCCCGGCGCGAAGCAGTCTGTGTGTCCGTCTTTTTCCCTGCATTTATGACCGAGACGGCAACGGAACGGTGAAGACTTCCCACCACTGCACCACAAAGAAGGTCTACGGTGCTACGTTCGGGAGAAGCGTACCGCCTCAGCTTCGTCTTCTTCCTCGCTCATCGTACATCTACCACAAATTCTCCTAGGGCTCGGAACTCCAGCGCCACTCGCGGCCATTTATGTTGACCGTCTTCACGCGGCTCATTGTAAGTTGGCGCCGCTCTTGCCTATACATCCTCTAGAAGACTATAGTCCAGCGCAGGGTTCTCCCCACAGTGGGCGGCAGTGGCTTCGCCGCCCACCACTCCGACTGGCCGCCCACCGCTCCAACTGGCCGCCCACCATTCGATTTCTTATATGTCGCGGGATGACGATACGATTTTGCCTGCTGTGCACATGGCTGCAGACCGTCGCCGTCGTACTCAGCAGGTCGGCGCACTGCCACGTTATCGTTCGCTATCGCATCGCTGACTGCCGCACTGCTTCAAACAAAGAGCGCGGGCGCTCGGCGTGTTTTTTTTTTTTTTTTCTCTATCTCAGCGGCGCGACGCCGGCAGTGTTCCGGGCCGGAAGGGGGGGGGGGGGGGGGGGGGGGCGACAAACAGACGCGACGAACCAAAAAACCTAAGAAAAAAATGAACGCCCCCCCCCCCCCCCCCCTAATGTCCACCTCTCAGAAATTCCTGGGCAGAACCCTGGTCCAGCGATTGATTGTCTTTTCTGTTTCTCCTTCCTTCATTGTTCAGCTAGTTCCATCCGTAATATACGAAACCTGTGTAGTCAAATGCTTATTTGGGGCTATTAATTATTTTTTCTAGTTAGTTGACAATTTATGTGTGAGGTTACTTTCAACTCCTGGTTATTGGCTTAGATTGATTTATAATGTGTTATTCGTTTTCTTATGGATGAAATTGGCTTCAAATGGTTCATATTGGTTTGTAGGAACTATTCTTGCCCAGATCAGTTTCACCTGGCTATGAATAACTATTAGCAACTATTATTCCCACTTCTGAGTCATTGGTGTTCCAGGGGGGTATTAAAGTCAAGGAGATATTATTGGCTATTGAAATATGCTCCTGGTCAGTTTGGCTTGAAATAGCTATTCATGACTCTCAGTCTCTAATATTGCTATTTATTAAAATTAGTGTATTGACAGATTTGATTGACTTTACCTTCAATCGCTATAGCAGCTATTATTGATCAGGTTGGCTTGATTTGGCTATTATTTCCTGCAATCATTCATTAATGACCTGCTTGGTTCGAATTGACAAATGACTATTAGTACTTATTAGCAGATGTTGGAAGTAATCCGTTACAAGTAACGGATTACCTGTAATCCATTAGTTTTTGAAGTAATTTTGTAATTGCCACGTTACTTTTTTGGAAGTAATTTGTAATGTAATTTCCTTACAAAATATTGGTAACGGATTACTTTAAGTACTTGTTACTTTTTTAAAAAAATATGAGCATAATACAGTATCTGGTGCGAAACGAGCAGGACATTCAGCAGCATAAAAAGAGCAACTTTAACAAAATGGAAAACATCAGGAAGGAGAGAATAGTCACAAAGAAAACCCAACTTTTGTATGACCGGTCACTAGAACCACTAGAAAAACGGGCAAGCCATGTAGAATTATACAAAAAACGAAGATCAAGTAAGACATCGCCGAGGTAGCCTCTCCGTCGCCTTTCACCGTGTTTTTCTCTTCTCCCGGGCAGGAGAAAGCTTTTCGTGTTTATTTATTTATGTATTTTACATATTTTCCCCTTTCCAACTTCTTCGACGTCTCCCACCACCTGCATAGACATCAAACGTGGGTTCGTACCCCCTCGATTCGAGGGTTCACAGCTCGCGTAACAGACGACGTAGCCTCGCGCGAGGGGGTCGAATTCTCTTTGTCATTGATGTACGCTACTGTATTCTAGCACGCTGTTGAGGCATGGCTGAAAAGCGCACGGCGCGAGAATAAGATCATCGTGTTAGAAGGTACCGACGATACTTCTTTTGGTTTACTTGTCTGGGCATGGTTGTCGAGTCCACTCCTCACTTTACAGTCAATTGTCAACATCAAGGATAGGGGGGGGGGGGGGGGGTTAGGCCACCTAAGTAGTGCTGACAGAGAGAGAGAGAGAGAGAGAACGCGTAAAAGTGGTGTGATCCTCCTATTGTTTTGTGAGACCGATGGGCACCGATTCTCTCGCTCTCTATGCCCTCCCCTCCTTTGCCCCCCACAAATATTGGTATGAAAGTGAGAACCGATGAAAGATTGATGGCCCGAAACCACCACTTGTTCTCTCACTGGTCGAATTTTCTGTCATGACCTGTCCGTCGCCTCCATGGTCATCTCTTAATGAGATGCTCAAAATTCAGGTTGTTAAGAAGAACGGAAACATAGTTTTTCTGCATACTTTGCTTACCAAAAATGAGACGTTTATAACACTCTGTAACGCCGAATTAGAGCGCAGCTCTTGAGGAGGAGGAGGAAAGGGTACTGAGGAGAGGGTATACCCCTCCTCCCTCTTCCTCACCTCCTCCTCTCCCCTCCTCCCCCTCCTTCACTTTCTCCTCCCCCCACCCTTTCAGCTCCTCCCCTTCTCTCCTGCTCCTCATCCCTCCTTCTCCAATCTTCATTCCTCCTCTTCTCCCTCTCGCTCCTCCCTCCCCCTCCTTCCTCCTCCTCCCCTCCTTCCTCTCCCCCTCCGCTTCGTTGTCCTCCTCCACCCCCTTCCTCCTCCTCCTCCCCTCCCCCTCGTCCTCCTCCCCGCGCGGTGCATTATGGGACATCTCCCAAAATGCACCGCGCAATTACGCGGACGGCGACCTTGACGCCGACGCCGCTCAAGCTGGAAACACGCGCCTAAGAGTTGCACTCTAAGAAACACACTGTCATCAGCAAGAACGACGATCCCTGATTAACGGAAACACATCAAGGTAAGCTGGTACACCTGCATCCTGATTTGGCTATACATTTTAGCGTTAGAACCAAGTTTTCCTTTACTTGTGAAAAACAGGGAACTTTCGAAGATTGCTTCTCTCACGAATTTTAGGTAACCGCTTTTCTCCTCCGCTACGGTATCCGTGAAGAAAACTCCGCAGCTGCACATGCGCGCCGCCAGCCTTATCTGCATAGTTCAAGGTCTTGTGGCGGCTTACGGAGCGCTATCCGGGTGCTTAGCGGCTGCGGAAACGGTTTACTACAATTCTCCATTAGCTCTGAATCTCGTAGCGGAGGTAGGCGCTGCTACATAGCATGTGCACCGTTAGCTTTGCACGATTCCAGGGATCATTTCAGGACGCTGTAAGCTAGCGGAATGGCCGGTGTCGTTGCAGCTTTCGGTGCCTTGCCAGCTCACAGGTGAACGGAGTGCACCCACACTCTTTCTCCTAAATACAACATATTATTTTACAAGGACTACCATGATACGAGCATATGTGAAATGGGAAGTAGTGTTGCACAACATTTCTGAAAAATATCAAAATTGTTTCTATTGTTTTCTGGATAAGCGTAGAGAAAACGTAATGTGAAAGTAATTTGTAACGTAACGAGTAAAGTAATATGTTACTTTCAGAGAAAGTAATTTTAAACGGTAATCCATTACATTGGAGCCTCGGCAATTTGTAATTGTAATCCCTTACATTTTTCAAGTAACGAGCACAAGTCTGCTTATTAGTCACAATATTGTGCTACTTCCATGCAATGAAAATTCTATGGAAATACAATTTCATTGTATTCCTGACCTAATTTGCTGGAATTGACTACAAATGGCTATAAGCAACTAGTATCGATAATTATTAGCTATTTCTCTGTCTACAGAACTTTAATAGCTTCATGTGGCTATTTTTTGCTACCGCCATCTGTATTTTACCAGGTTGGCATCAAATGGCTATGAATGGCTATTCGTGAATTGAGTTGATAATTCTATGCTAGTTTGGTGTTTAGGAATGAAAATGACTTCAAATGGCCATTATTAGCTATAAGCATCAATTTTTTTATTAGATTGTCTTGAAATGGCTATACAAGGGCTATCAGCAACTATTTTTGACAATTGAGGCTTTTGGACTGTTTATAGATTTGAATGACTTCAACTTTACAATAATGGCTATAGGAATCTTATCTTGGCGTGGTTAGCTTGGATTGGCTATTATTGGTTATAAGCATCTGTTCCTGACCTGGTTGGCATTAATTGGCTACAAATGACTATGAGTTACAAGTATTTATTATTAAAAGCTATTTCTTTATCTACAAACTAGGTGGCTTCATGTGGCTATTTTTGCTATTAGCGTCTATATTTTTACCAGATTGGCTTCAAATGGCTACGAATGGCTATTCGTGAATATAGTTCACAATTTTGAGTTATTTCGGTGTTTGTGGGGGTGAAAATTACTTTAGGTTGCCCTTTTTTGCTATAAACGTCTATTCTTAATTAGATTGGTTTCAACTCGTTACAAATGGCTATTAGAAGCAAGTAGTGATACTTATGAGATGTTTCTATGTTTACCATCTGGAATGGTTTCCAGTGGCTATTGTTGGCTAGTAGCATGCAGCTGTCAATATGTCCAGCGTCGCCACGAAAAAAGACGACGCCTACTCGTTGGCAAAAGCGCGACGGCTAGTGGACTAAACATACCGTTTTCACTTAAGCTCGGAGTTGGTACCACAATTTCATCCACACTCAACAAAGAGGGTGCTACATAGCATATGTTTTATACCAGATTGGCTTTAAGAGGCTAGTGGTAAGATGGCTAGTGGTAAGTATAATTGGCAATTTTGCACTATTTCAGTGTTTATGAATGGGTATGGCTTCAGGTGAATATTTTTAATTAAACATGCTGAATCTTTGCATCTGTTCCTAATGAATTAGATTAAAATGCTTCAAACTGGCTATTAGCGACTCATAATCGCACTGATATGCTATTTTACTCTTTTTAAATACAATTCAGGTGGCTAATATTTACCTCTTGCTGCTGCCTCTTGTCTTATCGGCTTGAAATGGCTATGTGCCTAATTGTTACTATTATTTACCTTTTTTGCAGTTGGTTTGTTTACAAATTTTACTGACTTCAACTGGCGATGATTGCCCATAAGCATATGTTCTTGACCTGGGAGGCTTGAATTGGCTTCAAAAGGCCCTTTGTGCTTATTAGCCGCAACGTTAGGCTACACGTATAGCAGATAAGATACTTCAAGTGGCAATTCTTCGTTTTAGCATCTATTATAAACAAGATTGGCTTAAAATGTTAAAGAATGACTACTAGTTGCTATCATTGACAATCCTGGCTACCAATGCTTACCAATAGCCATTGCTAGGCACTTGAATATAATATCGTAAAGATTAGGTGCTAATCCCCCAAAAAATCCACTTGAAGTCTTTCCCATTTCTAAACAAAAAAATAGCATATATTTATCAATAATAATCACTAATAGTCATAGACAGTCATTTCAAACCGATGAAGTTAAAAAATAGATTATCATAGCTAATAATTGTTTCTTGAGGCCGTTGTCATGCATGATCACTAAACTGGCACATATTTAATTATGCCAGCAGTAGCCATTGGTAGTCTTCTCAAGCCTATCTAAGTGAAAAAGAGGTGCTAATACCCAATAAAACTTAATTGAATCCATTTCATTTCGCAAACACGGGAATCGCTCAAAATTATCAAACTTTTTACTAATAGCCATTTCTAGCCATTACAATTGTCAATCAAATAAAAATACATGTTTATAGACAATAATAGCCACTTGAAAACGAATTCATACATAAACACTGAAATAGCACAGAATTGTCATTATACTTATTAATTGCCATTGCTAGCCACTTAAAGCCAATCCAAGTTGTAAGCAAAAATAGCCCTTAACTATGAACACTAGTCACTAATAGCCACTTGAAGCCATTTCAAGTCAATATAATACAAAATAAATGCTTATAGCAAAATACTAGCCACTTGTAGCCCTTTTCATTCATAAACACAGAAAAAGTTCATAATTGTCAATTATACTCGCTAATAGCCATTGCTAGCCATTTGAAGCCAATCTGGTTATAAATAGAATCTAATAGCCAGCAATAGCCTCTAAAAGTAATTCTAGTTAGGAAACACGAAAATCGCTTATAACTATCAACACTAGTCACTAATAGCCATTTGTTGCCATTTCAATGAACTTTATCTAAAATTGTATGCATAAGCCAATAATAACCGCTTGAAGTCATACTCATTTTTAAGCACTGAAATAGCACATAATTGTCAATTATCTCACCAATAGCCATCACCAGCCATTTAAAGTCAGTCTGGTCAAAATTAAATACTAATAGCCAAAAATACCCCCTTGAAGCCCTTTTTTGAAAATACAAGAATATCTCGATCAATATAGTTAGTCATTATTATCATTTTGTTGCCATTGGGAGCTTATAGACAATAATTGTACCTTGAAGCCATTCTCATTCATAAAGATTCAAATAGCAAATAATTGCTACTATACTGACTAATATCCTTTCTAGCCATTTGAATCCAATCTGGTCAAAAATAGATTCTTATAGCCAAGAAGAGCCACCTAAAGCCACTCCAGTTCATAAACAGAAATCGCTCAGCTTTCAGTACTCCTTATTATAGCCATTTGTAGCCATATCTAGCAAATATATATAAAACTGGAGGCTGATATCGAATAATAGCCAGTAACTCATCAATACAAAAATAGATAGTTGTCAATTATCTCATCAATATGTCCAGAGCGCGTCTTCGACTGGTGTGTTTTGCATCCTATCCTGCCCATACACCAAAAGTGGTCACGAAGTGGCAACAAATGACGTCACAGAAGCCGAAGACTCATGCTGTTGCCTGTAGCGATCCTGGCGGTTGGTCGTGGAAATGCTAACGAGAAGGCTGCGAGTTGCACAACCGAACGCGAGTGCCGCTGTCGTCACGGCGTCCCAACTTCTCGGTGCCAAAACTTCCGTAGGCTGCCACACTGAAGAGCGACCTGCAGGAGAACAGGCGTTTGTTACATGCACCAGAGCTGTTGGGACGCCGCCAAAATCGCGACCGGCGAGAGCTTGACACTTCTATGACGTCATCAGGGGGAAATCGCGGGACCTTTTTTTTTGGACGCGGTAAACACACCAGTCGGAGATGCGTTCCAGGCACCATACTTATAGTCAATCTGGTCAAAGAAGATCCTATTAGTCAACAAAAGTTACTTGAAGCCGTTCATACGTGTAAAGAAACAAAAAATCACATAAATATCAATAATGATCACTTCTAGTCATCTAAGGTTTCAAGTCGATTTCCTTCAACATTGATGCTTATTGCCAATTATTGTCACTTGAAGCCAATATCATCTAATAAGACATGTCTCGGTAGACATAAAACCAATAAATCAGCAAGCACAGAAAATGTAATTTATTATTTAGATTGTACAAAATCGCAATGCGAATCCTGAAACGTCTGTACAGCACTCACTGCATTTTGACATCGAAAGACGAAGACGTCCAATATCACGAGCTTATACTCCCTATGCTTCATCAAATAAAGAAATATTTAATAGATTATCAATTTATCTGCTGAGTGAGGCCTACTTGCTGCATTTCCGGTGAAAATATCTAGTCATCCACTCCCTGACGCCATGATCGCTTTCTGCTTCCTTCTCCTATTTTACTCCGGAGTTTTCTATATTCGCCTTCAAGGTATTTGCTGTGATATTGGATAATGACACTGATTCTGTTGTAATAACATGAACACGGCTGCATCCCGACATGTTAGATTTTGGACTCTTTATATTCCCTCCCAATTACTATATTTTTCGGCGATATAGAGAAACTAGAGTTGGTGGAGTTCCCTTGCCTATAAAGCCGTCGATGAAGTTCCAAGCTGTAGCGCATACCTCAGAACGCGAAAGTGTCTGGTGCAGAATATTCCTAACAAAACTCCACATTCTGGTCAGTGGACTGTACAGCCATCCCCAGATATTAGTTTTATGGAACAATTGATGACTTGTTTACTCTGCATGCCAAAGAACGTACTAAACTAATGGTTCTTGGGGTTTTCATTTTCCGCGCATTAACCGGAAAAAAGAGTTGTCGGAAAGCCAGGTGGCAAGCAAGATTATTTTATGCTAGAACAAATGTTAAAACATGGCTTTTATAAAAAAATGTCGAGAAAGCACAAGAACCTGTGAACCACAAAATTCCATTTTAGACCTCTGCTTCCTTTCGATGAGTTTTCCTAATTAACAAGTTTCCGATGTAGACGAAATTTCAAATTACAAATTGGTACATGCCAGGGTAACACGTGCCAGCCTCCCTACGAAAAAGAAAAAAAATACAGTTTTCTTTACAAATTTGCACAACCTCATGACAGAGCAGTGTTAGATTATCTTGAATACTCCTTTTACTCCTTACGTCAAAACGATACCGTGGAAAGCCTCAGGGAACAATTTCTGAAAACTGTAAAATATTGTTCATAATCGTATACACCTTTCCAAGAAACACTCGTCCCCAGGGGCAGCAAACCGTTTTCGAGCCCAGTCACTGGGTTTGAGGCTAGACTCTCAACATCGTCCCTGTTAACCCTAACCGAGTGGACTGTGATTTCGATGGGCGCAGCCTGAGTAGGCGCACTTTCAAACACTGCTGGCGGTTAAATTCTGGTCTTTTCCCGCTGTATTTTGTGTTTCATGGTGCATGTATTTTCCCAAGGTCATTAAGAAAGCAGTGTACCACATTAAAAAAAGCAATAAAGACCCTATAAACTATTTTTGTTGGGTACGCGCGCGGCAGAACGAGTGGGCAGGTTGGCAGCCGCGCGGCCGAAATGCCTGACAAGTTGTTCCCCTTTTTCGTTCAGCTCCTGCTGCTGCCTCATGGAAAATCCACCGACACGTCGGGGGATCGTCTTCACTTCAGGAGCACCACCCGTTGTGCACGCGGAATCTGTGCTGTGACGGGGCAGTACACACCGCATTTCGTCACTCAACGATGGCCAGTCCCATTTTCGACCATCAGGTTTCATGGGATGCCGGGAGACCACCTGGGACATCGGCGTTGCTGTCCGGGACTATAAACGCGTGTTGTCTCGGCAAGTTCTTCAGTGGGCAGGTTGGCAGCAGCGCGGCCGAAATGGCTGACAAGTTGTTCCTCTTTTCTGTTCAGGTACGTCTTAATCTTGACAATTGCTACTGTTACCGTTCGGATGAACGCTGTTTATTGATGCTGCCCTTTCCACACCACTTGCAGTCTTGCGTTGCTTCACCTGTTGTTGTTTTTTTCAATCGCTTCTATGCTGTGGCGACAGTAAATCTAACCCTGCTAATATGAGTGCGGAACAGTTGACCCAGTTTACGCAGATGTTTCACCTGTTGAACGAACTTAAATCTAGGTCACAAAGATTTGAGACCGGTCACGCAGAGTTAAAGAGTTCTAATCGATGAAATAAGATAGAGCCAAAAAACTATTGATGGTAAAATTACAAATTTTGGGGAAAGGCTTACGTCTGTTGAGAATAAAGCCGGGACCTTAGAAAGTGAAATGGATGCACTGCGACGAGAGAACGGTGTTCAAAGGAAAGTGAATACCGTGTTGCATTCACGGCTCACTGAAATAGAGGACCAGTTTAGGCGTGACAATCTGCTTTTTCACGGGATTCCTGACGCTGCATCCGAGACCTGGTCACAGGCGGAAGAAAAAATCAAAAACGCACTATCGACCTGTTTCGATAGTGGTTCAACCGAACCTATTGTCAACGCGTTATCTTTTGACATCGAACGTCCCCATAGATTGGGAAAGTTTTTTGCCAACAAATGCTGACCTGTAATTGTCAAGTTTTTGTCATATAAAACGATGGACCATGTGATGCAACTCCGCGCTAAGCTAAAATTAAACCGCATTAGTGTTAGCGAGGATTTTTTCCCTGCAACACGTTTAGCTCGGAGGAACCTAATTGAATTTGGAAAGACACAGCATTCCACGTTCAAACTTAATTATAACAAATTGTTCGTAAATGACACGTGCTATATTTATGACCAAGAACTAGAACGTGTCTCGGAGGTATTTCGCCCCGGAGGCTCCCGTGATGCTATGCAACAACCATCAAGCTCGGAGGGTGCACCCACATCGCTTTAGCAGTCAGCGAGGGGTGGTGTTTGCAATCTGCCTTCATCTACCGCATCTGTTGATTCTTTATCACGTGATTTTTCTTTTTTGCTTTGTAACGCTTTGTTATCTTTAATCGACACGAGTCCTGCTGATGTAGTGGTATTTACCGAAACCTGGCTGTCCGCAAAAGTAGATAACAGTGAGATTTTAAATGGCCAAACGAATTATAGATTTTACAGGTGTCACAGGGGAACTCGGACTGGGTGTGGCGTTTTTATAGGGGTCAGTGACGAGTTAGTTTCTTTGATGATTCGCTTGCTTCCCCTCTAGAATTAATATCAGTGTGCATTCGTCTGAATTATAAGGATGTAATTTTTGCGCTTGTTATCGCCCCCATAATTCACCTTCAGGTTTTTCTTCTGACTTCCACAATGCTTTAAATACATTACATGTAAGGTTCCCGTAATCACCCATTTTTGTCCTTGGTGATTTTAATTTCCCCGGCGTCACTTGGAACGCGCCTATTCCCATAGCAAGCTTCGGCTCTTGAGTATGCAATTCTTTTCTTTCTACATGCTCAGATTTTAACTTAACGCAACTCGTTAAATGTCCAACCCGTACAACTGGGACAAGTGCCACTGTCCTTGACCTAGTATTTAGTACACACCCGGACCTTGTTCAGTCACTTTCAGTTTTACCAGGTGTGAGCGACCACTCTGTTATTCACTTCAATATTACTAACACCTCACCTCGCAAATGTGCTACTACAAAAGTAATTAGGGACTATACCAGAGGTGACTACACCGTAATAAATGCTGAACTAGAGGTATTTTTATCTGATTTTCTTTTGCAATTTTCCGAGCGAACGCCGGACGAAAATTGGCTTGTGTTTAAATCGAAAGTAACTGAGTTGACTAACCGTCACATGCCCCTTCGTAAAATTAGAAACTCGCACTCGCCTTGGTTTACGCCCTCATTGAAACTGTTACTAAACAAGAAAAAACGTCTTTTCCGACGGGCCAAGCTATCTATGATCCCAGATAGATGGACAGCTTATCATCATGCAGAAGATGAGTACGCGTGTGCTCTGTCCCTCGCCAAAATTACGCTTTTTCAATGACACCCTCCCATCGCTATTGGAAACCAATCTACGCAAGTTTTGGCACGTGGTGAACGGAAATCATAGGAAACAGATTGAGCTTACCACTGACAGCGAACTGGTCGTTCCTAGGGAGAGTTGCTGTGTTGTTTTGAACTCTGTATTCTCATTGCCCTTTGTTAACATTACACCGGCTGTGCTTCCCGATATTCCGGCTCATGATTTCTTCCCGGTTGATCCAATAGTTATTGACTGGACAGGTATATGCAGATTAATGCAAAATATAAAGCTTGCCTCTCCTCCAGGCGATGACGGTGTTGATCCCAAAATTTTTGAAGAACACCGAAGTGTATTCTTCTATAATATTATCAAAGATTTTTGCACAGTCATTGGAATCCTGTACGCTCCCGAAAGACTGGAAGGTGGGGAAGGTGGTTCCTCTGCACAAGTCAGGTAACACCCATTGTCCCAATAATTATAGACCCATTTCACTAACAAGCATACCGTGCAAACTCATGGAGCATGTCATTTACCGTCACATTGTGTCCTTCCTTCAAACTAATTCTTTTTTCATTATTCATCAACACGGCTTTAGAAAAAATTACTCGCGTGAGACCCAAATACTTGCCTTTACTAACGACTTGTTCTCTGCTAAGGATTGTTTAATCACTGTTGACTGCTTTTTCATCGACTTTTCTAAAGAATTTGACACTGTCTCTCATAGTCTGCTTCTCTGTAAACTAAGTAAGCTTAACTTGGACACTAATATATTAAAATGGATAGAATGCCTTTTGTAGAATCGCACGCAATTTGTAACGGCCAACGATCCTAACTCCCCTCCCTGTCCCGTAACGTCCGGTGTCCCGCAGGGGTCAGTGCTTGGGCCCTTGCTTTTTTTTTTATATTAACGACCTGCCTAACTGCATTTCTTCATCTCTAAAGCTTTTTGCTGACGATTGTGTTATTTATCGCCCAACTCTGGATCCTGGTGATTGTTCCACCCTTCAGTCTGACCTAGATAATATTTCATCTTGGTGTGGCACCTGGCTATTGAAACTTAACGCTACCAAATACAAGTCGATGAGACTTTCACGTCATTCTAATCATGTGTTACCGTGTGACTACTTACTTAACAATGTTTCTTTAATGCAGATTTCCTCCTACAAGTATCTAGGCATTACGATTTCTGATAACCTTTCATGGCAAAATCACGTAGACCACATCACAAGTAACGCTAATCGTTCACTCGGTTATCTACGGCGTAACTTTTCTTTAGCCCCAACTAACCTAAAAATTCTGCTATATAAATCTTTAGTCCGATCAAAGCTAGAATACGCATCATCAATCTGGGACCCTAATATTAACTCTCTTATTTTACAAATAGAGCCAAAAAACTATTGATGGTAAAATTACAAATTTTGGGGAAAGGCTTACGTCTGTTGAGAATAAAGCCGGGACCTTAGAAAGTGAAATGGATGCACTGCGACGAGAGAACGGTGTTCAAAGAAAAGTGAATACCGTGTTGCATTCACGGCTCACTGAAATAGAGGACCAGTTTAGGCGTGACAATCTGCTTTTTCACGGGATTCCTGACTCTGCATCCGAGACCTGGTCACAGGCGGAAGAAAAAATCGAAAACGCACTATCGACCTGTTTCGATAGTGGTTCAACCGAACCTATTGTCAACGCGTTATCTTTTGACATCGAACGTCCCCATAGATTGGGAAAGTTTTTTGCCAACAAATGCGGACCTGTAATTGTCAAGTTTTTGTCATTTAAAACGATCACCATGTGATGCAACTCCGCGCTAAGCTAAAATTAAACCGCATTAGTGTTAGCGAGGATTTTTTCCCTGCAACACGTTTAGCTCGGAGGAACCTAATTGAATTTGGAAAGACAGAGCATTCCACGTTCAAACTTAATTATAACAAATTGTTCGTAAATGACACGTGCTATATTTATGACCAAGAACTAGAACGTGTCTCGGAAGTATTTCGCCCCGGAGGCTCCCGTGATGCTATGCAACAACCATCAAGCTCGGAGGGTGCACCCACATCGCTTTAGCAGTCAGCGAGGGGTGGTGTTTGCAATCTGCCTTCATCTACCGCATCTGTTGATTCTTTATCACGTGATTTTTCTTTTTTGCTTTGTAACGCTTTGTTATCTTTAATCGACACGAGTCCTGCTGATGTAGTGGTATTTACCGAAACCTGGCTGTCCGCAAAAGTAGATAACAGTGAGATTTTAAATGGCCAAACGAATTATAGATTTTACAGGTGTCACAGGGGAACTCGGACTGGGTGTGGCGTTTTTATAGGGGTCAGTGACGAGTTAGTTTCTTTTGATGATTCGCTTGCTTCCCCTCTAGAATTAATATCAGTGTGCATTCGTCTGAATTATAAGGATGTAATTTTTGCGCTTGTTATCGCCCCCATAATTCACCTTCAGGTTTTTCTTCTGACTTCCACAATGCTTTAAATACATTACATGTAAGGTTCCCGTAATCACCCATTTTTGTCCTTGGTGATTTTAATTTCCCCGGCGTCACTTGGAACGCGCCTATTCCCATAGCAAGCTTCGGCTCTTGAGTATGCAATTCTTTTCTTTCTACATGCTCAGATTTTAACTTAACGCAACTCGTTAAATGTCCAACCCGTACAACTGGGACAAGTGCCACTGTCCTTGACCTAGTATTTAGTACACACCCGGACCTTGTTCAGTCACTTTCAGTTTTACCAGGTGTGAGCGACCACTCTGTTATTCACTTCAATATTCCTAACACCTCACCTCGCAAATGTGCTACTACAAAAGTAATTAGGGACTATACCAGAGCTGACTACACCGTAATAAATGCTGAACTAGAGGTATTTTTATCTGATTTTCTTTTGCAATTTTCCGAGCGAACGCCGGACGAAAATTGGCTTGTGTTTAAATCGAAAGTAACTGAGTTGACTAACCGTTACATACCCCTTCGTAAAATTAGAAACTCGCAGTCGCCTTGGTTTACGCCCTCATTGAAACTGTTACTAAACAAGAAAAAACGTCTTTTCCGACGGGCCAAGCTATCTATGATCCCAGATAGATGGACAGCTTATCATCATGCAGAAGATGAGTACGCGTGTGCTCTGTCCCTCGCCAAAATTACGCTTTTTCAATGACACCCTCCCATCGCTATTGGAAACCAATCTACGCAAGTTTTGGCACGTGGTGAACGGAAATCATAGGAAACAGATTGAGCTTACCACTGACAGCGAACTGGTCGTTCCTAGGGAGAGTTGCTGTGTTGTTTTGAACTCTGTATTCTCATTGTCCTTTGTTAACATTACACCGACTGTGCTTCCCGATATTCCGGCTCATGATTTCTTCCCGATTTATCCAATAGTTATTGACTGGGCAGGTATATGCAGATTAATGCAAAATATAAAGCTTGCCTCTCCTCCAGGCGATGACGGTGTTGATCCCAAATTTTTGAAGAACACCGAAGTGTATTCTTCTATAATATTATAAAAGATTTTTGCACAGTCATTAGAATCCTGTACGCTCCCGAAAGACTGGAAGGTGGGGAACGTGGTTCCTCTGCACAAGTCAGGTAACACCCATTGTCCCAATAATTATAGACCCATTTCACTAACAAGCATACCGTGCAAACTCATGGAGCATTTCATTTACCGTCACATTGTGTACTTCCTTAAAACTAATTCTTTTTTCAGTATTCATTAACACGGCTTTAGGAAAAATTACTCGTGTGAGACCCAACTACTTGCCTTTACTAACGACTTGTTCTCTGCTAAGGATTGTTTAATCACTGTTGACTGCTTTTTCATCGACTTTTCTAAAGCATTTGACACTGTCTCTCATAGTCTGCTTCTCTGTAAACTAAGTAAGCTTAACTTGGACACTAATATATTAAAATGGATAGAATGCTTTTTGTAGAATCGCACGCAATTTGTAACGGCCAACGATCCTAACTCCCTCCCTGTCCCGTAACGTCCGGTGTCCCGCAGGGGTCAGTGCTTGGGCCCTTGCTTTTTTTTTGTTTATATTAACGACCTGCCTAACTGCATTTCTTCATCTATAAAGCTTTTTGCTGACGATTGTGTTATTTATCGCCCAACTCTGGATCCTGGTGATTGTTCCACCCTTCAGTCTGACCTAGATAATATTTCATCTTGGTGTGGCACCTGGCTATTGAAACTTAACGCTACCAAATACAAGTCGATGAGACTTTCACGTCCTTCTAATTATGTGTTACCGTGTGACTACCTACTTAACAATGTTTCTTTAATGCAGATTTCCTCCTACAGGTATCTAGGCATTACGATTTCTGATAACCTTTCATGGCAAAATCACGTAGACCACATCACAAGTAACGCTAATCGTTCACTCGGTTATCTACGGCGTAACTTTTCTTTAGCCCCAACTAACCTAAAAATTCTGCTATATAAATCTTTAGTCCGATCAAAGCTAGAATACGCATCATCAATCTGGGACCCTAATATTAACTCTCTTATTTTACAAATAGAAGCCATCCAGAACCCTTCGGCGCGTTTCGTTTTTTCAAATTACTTCCGTACTGCCAGTGTCTCTTCAATGAAATCTAATCTTAACTTGCCCGATCTTTCATTGCGTCGTAAAATGTATCGTCTTTGTCTCTTTCATAAGATTTATCATTTTAACTCTCCCCTCAGTGATTCTTTCTGCCACCATCGTATATTTCCTCCCGCAGCGACCACCAGTACAAGGTCGGCGTGCCAAGCAGCCGCACTAATTTACATATCTACCCCTTCATTCCCAAAACTTGCGTCGACTGGAAGCAACTCCCCGCCTCCATCGCCCTGATCACCGACACCGTCCGCTTCAAATCTGCCATCTGCAACCATTTTTTGTAACCCTGCTTTTGTATTTATTTATTTATTTATTTGAGAATACTACCGGCCAACTTTTGAGGGCCAAGGCATGGTGGTGGAAATATAACGTCAGGGAATGCTAGTTCGCGTACATACAGGACATGGAAATAAAACAAACAGTTAACTTCTTCATTGGCAACAAAGAAAATATCATTGATTGCACTAGCAAACGAATCAACAGAAACAATAGCTGTCATGCTGTGGGGCAACGCATTCCACTCGCACACGGTTCGAGGAAAAAATGAATGTTTAAAAACATCTTTCTTGCAACGGAACTCACGGAGTAGTTTTTCATGTTTCTGCCTTGTATCACGGCTATCATTATACTGCAGATACTTATCAAACTTCAACGCAACTTTATCATATATTATGTTATGCAAAAAGTTCAAACGTTTTAATTTCCTTCTACATGATAACCCAGTTAGACCAGATGCTGCATACAACGGTGTCACATGTGAATCTTTTCCGTACGAATTATAAATGAATCTAAGAGATTTTTTTTAATGCTTTCTAACTGATCAACATGCGATTGTAAATAAGGGTCCCATAATATATCAGCATATTCCAGCAGAGGCCGGATTAGAGATTTGTACGCCGTGAGCTTTGTCTCAGAAGTACAGTGGGTCATAGTCCTTCGTAACGATCACAATTTACTGGACGCTTTTGCAATAACCTGCCCAATGTGACGAGCCCAACTTAAGTTTGACATGATAGTAACACCTAGGTACTTATACTCATTAACTACTTCTAAAGGGTTTGAGTCAATGGTATAGGAAAAGAAAAGCGGAACCTTTTTCAGCGTTATAGACAATTGCACACACTTCTTAACATTCAAATTCATTTGCCACTTCTGACACCATGAAAAAATAATTTTAACGCGTCATCTAAACATTTTTGATCCGACACGCTAGATATCTGGGAAAAAATACACAGTCATCAGCGAAAAAACGACACTGTATAGAGGGCTTATCTACTCGCAGGTCGTTTATAAAAACCAAAAACAGCAGCGGACCGAGCACAGAGCCCTGAGGCACTCCAGAAAGAACAGGTAACTCAGTGGATTCAGCTTTGTAAACACAAACAAACTGTTTACGGTTCGTGAGGTAAGAATCGAGCCACCTCAGGAGACATTCATTGCCAAGTACTTGCTTCAGCTTATGTAATAACTTCCTATGCGAAACTCTATCGAACGCCTTAGCTAAATCTAGAAAAATAGTGTCAAACTGATCGTCATTGCCGATGGCTGAGGCAAAGTTGTGGATCGTATGAAGAAGTTGAGTCACTGTCGAGTATCCTCGTCGGAACCCGTGCTGTTCATCAACTAAGAACGTTTCTGATTCTAGGAAAGTTATGATATGCTTAAAAATAAAATGTTCGAGATCTTTGCTACACGTACTTAAAAGCGACACTGGTCTATAGTTGCAAACACTCCTTTTTTCGCCACTCTTATATATGGGCACTACCTTAGCTACTTTCCAGTCTAGTGGCACCTCACCCGTTTTTAAACTGCAAAAGTAAATTCAAAAAAGAAACTTGGAACACCATTCAGCATACTTATGTAAAAAAGCATTAGGAATTTCGTCCGGGCCGCACGACTTCCTAATGTCTAATCGCAAAAGACTGTCGAAAATACCTTCTACTGAGACCACTAAGTCACCGATCCCACAATTGTTATAAGTAAATGACGGCAAGACAGAGTTGTCGAATGTGTACACAGAAGAAAAAAAGTAATTGAACTCGCTTGCGATGCTCTCTTCATCAACAATCACCCTTCCGCTATGACTAAGCTCCTTTATAGTCACACTCTTTTTTGTCAAGTGCGCCCAAAACTTTCTTGGGTTTTCCTTTAGGAAGTTGTGCATTGTGACACTAAAATAACGATGTTTATATGTGCGCACTAAGGTTCGTAACTCTTGACGTAGATGTGGAAGCTTAAATTTTAAACTTGGTTGGAACCCTTCTAGTCGATTTATTTTTCGTTTTAGATGTAAGATATCTCGAGTCACCCATGGACTGTTCTTTTTTCTTTTTGTTGAACGCTCTGGAACAAACTTCTCAATACATGTAAAGACAGCCTGCTTAAAAAAGAGCCAAAGCTTATCCACCGACTCCTCGTTTTCCTCGTAAAAAACAGTAAATCTGTCAAGAGCAACTTCCAAGAAGTCGAGAATATCGACATCGGTTGCCAGGGTGAAATCACTATAACGTTCAGCCTCAGGCACTTTGTACGAATAATGCGGAGCAGATAAGTCACGCACAACTATTGCGTGGTCAGATATGCCATCCGCGATAAATACACCAAGAACACTTCTGGCAACGCCCTCAGATAAAAACAACGACGTTTACAACGACGTTGACGTTTATTATTATTTTTCGTGTTTATTTCGCCCACTCCTCTCTGTAAGGCTTCGGCCTTGAGAGTAAATAAATGAAATGAAATGAAATGCGACTGGAATGTATAGGTCTAGTTTTTGGGGTTTTTTTACGATAAGTTTTGACGGCGCCGCGCGATTAGCCGCGTATCAAACGACAAAACACTTAGCTGTCAAAAATAGTTTACAACAGAAGATAGCCGAGAGGCATGCATTTTTTAAGCTCACAAATAACGTGTTTACCGATAGACAGAACACGGACATGCGATTACGCAAGTGTTAACATTCGAA
The DNA here is from genome assembly GCA_013358835.2 of Ixodes persulcatus. Lineage (NCBI taxonomy): Eukaryota > Metazoa > Arthropoda > Arachnida > Ixodida > Ixodidae > Ixodes > Ixodes persulcatus. The sequence continues at coordinate 511,720 of JABSTQ010010438.1, forward strand.
CAATATATTGTACGTACCACACGACGCAGCGTTATCTGAAAATAATTTATTTGAGAAAGATGTCAAATAACACAGTCACAGTCGACGACAGTCACATCTTGACGATCGGACGGAATCCAAGATGACTTCGTTTTGGGGCACGATTTGGGGAGAGCGTCCTTTTTTTCGCAACAGCACCATGGCAAAGGAACGAACGCGACTGACCCGTTTCCCACCCCAAGTCCCTTTACCCGGACAACTATTTTTGGAGATGACTGAGGATTCTACGTGGATTATCTCTTGGAGGGTGGAGAACAATGTTTGCAAAATCGCGTCGAGGGCCGTTCGACGTCCTTCACCTCCTTCGTTTTCCTTGAATGTCGAGCAGAAAAGCTTGAATGGCAGGCACTTACCAGCCCTATTTCTCACGATGGAAGATAACACAAAAAGGGTACGCAGCACGCATCAAAAACGTTAAGTGGAAAATTTTGAGAGGGGCTAGAAAACGTCGATTGCAAAACCGTAAAAACGTAAGTAGAGAACCGCGCTGAGCGGGTCTTCACAGTCCGAGAGAGCGGCAGAATATTACTAGCTGATAGAGGGCGCGAGAGTCGCACCAGCCGCATCAGCATCAGCAAAATGGCGGCGGCCTAGGAACGTTATTTGGGAAGGTGTATATGCAGCAGAGAGTGAAAAAAATTAATAAAGAAAAACCTGGGTTACACGTGAGATCATCCACCTAAAACTGTAGAACACGTTGCGTGAAGTGTGCCTACTATTATATAGCTATGTTAATTTGCACAATTGATGCTGTGCGTGTGTTGTGTTTCTTATTTTTATCTTACGTGCGCCAACATGGAGACCCGCGTGGTTGTTTTGGGCACATAAACGACACAATATGGTTATTGTTTGTTTCTTTATTTATTTTTGTGCGAAGATTTACATTTTTTTTTAACTTCTGAAAGTGTACACTGTTTTATCTGTGTGTGTTAAATATTACTTTGTCACCAAGGATAATATAATGTAGCTATAGCAATCATCTATGTGTGTCTTATTTTGGCCATTTGTGAATTATTTCGAACTTCTATACTGACTGCCATTTGTGAACTATTTTGAACTTCTATACTGACTGCTGTTAGCAATGCAAAGAACGCCCGCCTACCACTCACATTGGCTAACATCATTACTGGGTAGTGTCACACAAGCCAATACTGGCTTCGGCAGACCCGAGTCTAATATAAAAAAGAAATCAAATGCTGGAATGAATTTATTATAATTATTATTATTATTATACAAATGAAATGGTAATTAAATTATTATTATTTCTATTATTATTATTAGTAGTAGTAGCAGTAGCAGTAGCAGATGCAGTTGCAGTTGCAGCAGCAGTAGCAGTAGTAGTAGTAGTAGTAGTAGTAGTAGCAGTAGTAGTTGGAGTAGGAGTAGGAGTAGTAGAGTAGTAGGAGTAGTATGAGTAGTAGTAGGAGTGGGAGTAGGAGTAGGAGTAGGAGTAGGAGAAGGAGGTGGAGGAGGAGGAGGAGGAGGAACTCATCCGTAATTGGTTCGTTAGGTCGGGATAGGGAAAAAAACAAAAAAAGGTAGAGAAACGCTAAAGCTAATTTGTTTTGCAAATACAATGAATGCACTTTTTTAAACGTCGCCTTACAAGTTCTGGAAACATTGCTCACCTAGAAAGATAATTGTAAAGGAAGTGTACGTCAACTCTGCAGTTTGAGATTATCCCCTAGCCGTGGCAAAAGAATGTAACATTTATTTTCACTCGTTTTGTTTTCAGTTGGTACGCCTGTAAAAAAAACAACTAAATCACGATTAAACCTACTCGTTAGCGCAACCCAATCAATTTAGTTTTGAGGGACTGAGGCTTCTACTGCTAAATATTGCAATAAAAACATCCCCAGGACTAGACAGAATTTAAAATGAATTTCTGAGGCGCTATTGTGAACCGGTGTCACATTTTCAGTCTCTCGTTTCTTTCAGAAATCGCTTGATGAATGCCACTTACCAAGAGATTGGCTAACCGCCAAAGCACTACCCGTTCACAAATAAGGCAGCCATCATTGACGTTAGGAACTTCCGACCAATATCGCTAACATCAACAATATACAAAATGATTCAGTATATTATTTGTAAGTATCTCTTCGACTTTATAGAAAACAAAAATCTTTCTTACAATACACAAAACGGCTTTCCCAGGATGCTTTAAAATATTACGCGGTTATATAAATCAAACCACCAGTTTGGTGAAGTGCTAAACAATCGTGGCCAGGTCGATGTTGTGCCTATCGACTTATCTGAAGCATTCGACCGAGTCGAGTCACGCTTGCGAAGTCACTTTAAAAATACTTCGTCTCGGTGTATATAAAAACTTGGTTCTTTGGATTAAATCGTACGCTTCTGATATAAAGCAATATCTTAAAATTGACGGACACACGTGATCTGTTTTACTGGTCTCTGTTTTGCTCTCTGTTTTGATTTCTGTTTGGGACCAGTATTGTTATTAGTCTACGTTAACGATATCACTCAAGATACTGTCTCAGCCGTAGAAGTGCCTTTGTTTGCTAATGATTGATTGGTTTACAACCTCGTTGAAGCTGTTGACGAGCAGGCCTTGTAGAATCAGTCCCCATCGACTATCATCCACTTGTGTGAAAGGTGGGATATGCTAATCAATTTTGATAAGGCTACTGTGTTAAGTGTAACCAAAAAGAAATGTCCTGTGGTGTTTTCGTACGAAATAAATGGAATAGCCTTGCAACGTTCTACGCCTTGCAATAGCCTTGCAACACACTTAAGTATCTTGGTTTACCTCTATGTTTTGATCTCTGCTGGAATGCGCATCTACAAAACATACGTAATTCTGCATACAGAAAATTTGGTTTTATTAAAATGGCTCTTTGAAATCCGATGTCAGAACTAATGTCTACAAAGCTCTACTGCGGCCAACGCTAGAGTACGGATCAATAATATGGGACCCCCTATACAATCTCAAATTAATAAAGTAGAGTGAATACAAAGGCTTTCAACCAAGTTTTTTTTTTTTTCTAGATACGGTTGGCACGACGTTGTTTCGGAATTGATGAGAGAACCCTAGTTGTCCTCCATAGCGTCAAGGCGTAAAATTTCTGGTTTGAAATTGTTTTATCTGCTGTAGTTTGATCCAGTAACTTTTTATTTCGTTAACTGATTGATACATAGCCAAATTTAGAATAAAGATGAAAACGCATTGTCGGCGTCTGTTGCGGCCGCTGGTCCCAAGTCGTTTCGCTGAGTGCAGTCTCCTGTTCTCATCTCCACCAACGCCGGTGAGCCTCATCTTCTTTCTTTCACCGCGCAAGACAAAGAAAGCTACCCTTATCCCTCTTGAGGCCACGCCCTCAACGCTGAACCTCTAGCGTGCAGATTGCAGCGAGGCATCCAGAGCGTCGAACTCACCACGGACAGTTCTACTTCAGCACGTCCACGCGGACGACCCACCGCAAGCAGCAGCAACCCACCGCAAGTGACTAACAAACCGTTCAAGAACGGTTCAACTTCCGAGTCGGGGCTGGAGCAACGCAAGACACTACATTGGTGACCAGGACGTGATAAGATGCTACAGTATGATGGCGGCGCAGCCGGGGACGAAAAGGACCTCCACGCCGCTAGTACTCTGGAAGAGTATTCGCTCTTCCAGAGTACACACCAAATCGTACAAAAACATTTACACATACACAAGAATGCTTGAACATCTGTTTGTCCCCCGCTGTGGTTCCTCTCCAAACCTCCCGAACACGCTTAAAAAAGACATGCTGCTAAACAAAATGTAATGGCCGCCTTGGCCCTCCTTGTAGACTTGATTTCAAGACCCGCACCCGGCCCGAGCCCTTCATGAATGTAGCCATGAAGCCCGATCCCGGCCCACGGGCCGGACCTGCCCATAGCCCGCGGTATGGCCCGTACCAGTGCAGGTCTCCACCTGCGACGCTGAGGGCCTGCCGCTCTGTGAGAACTAAGAGGACATCGCCGATTTGCGGGAAGTGACGGAGTTAGCGCAATTACGTTCGTACTGCTGGGGAGAGAGAGTCGATTGGGACGGCTGGAGAAGCCTTCGCGCGCGTGCTTCAGGGATCTCGGATGCCATGGTCAAACCTGTCCAGATTTAGATAAGTCAAATAGTGCTAGAGTATTTCGCTTTACATCGGACTATAATTTCATAATGCCTGAAGGCGAAGCGTCCATCAGCCCAGGTGACCAGACATGTTTTTAATTGACGAGAGCCAGCAGAGGGCACGGCACGGTGGTCAATTACAACTTCGAAATGGCGGCCGTAAAGATAAGGTTGAAGTTAAGTTATTGCCCAAACCACAGCGAGATACTCACATCCTGGTGTGGTATAATTCGTTTTGTTGTTTTGTCAAGGCGCGGCTCGAATACGGCATGACTCGCATTAGTTTTTTTTTTTGTTTTATTTGAATTAATACTTCTCCAAACCGTGGCCACTGGCCTCTCTGTGTTTGTCAGTAGGTCCATGGGGATCAAATTGGCACAGAATTGGTGGTTACGCCAGGGCCCTGCAAAGAGAATTCTAGGCATGGTCGCAAGCTAGAATTCAGTTAAAATATATGTCACTGGGAAGATGATGATTCACTGGTGCTGCAATGGTGGCGAAGCCTTGAACGAAACGACGGAAGTACGATTCAAGTTTTAAGAAACTTCGTAGTTTCTTTGTTTTTCGTGTATGAAAATTCAAGAACTGCCCGAATTGTTTCCAGGATCGGGAGCTACACCGACATGGGCGAGAAAGTGACCATTACTTTGAACTTTCTTCTATAAAATGACACTTTTTTGGGGCGAAGCTCCTTAGGGTCTAGCCTTGTCCGTCCGTCCGTCCGTCCGTTCGTTTGGCGACCGTGCTCACAAAATAAGAAAAAAATATTTGCGCAGTCGATAAAATTCGAACCTGTGCGGGGAGACCCCAATGGATTTCTAGTCCATCACGTTAACCACTAGGCCACGACTGCGGGACGAGTAGGCGGCTCTGAGATATGGTAGTAACTCAAGAGCTGGGGATGTTATGGATGAAACGTTGCTATGTGCCCGCTCAACATCTATACAGGAGAGGGCGCTGCGGTCAAATGCGTATATAATCGTTAAACTTTGCATCCATGGCTCTGCATTTCACCGACCATAAAGCAGTAATAATGAAGTCGAAACGCAGCCCGGAACTCAACACTACCTATGAGCAATAAAAAAAAATCAGCACCATCAGCACTACCTATGAGCGATAAAATCAGTAACGTCAGCACACCAGAGCTTCGCCCCAATCAACATCATTCAACACGTGGAGATGCGGTCATTATTGCACTTAGCTGGACGCCCGCGTTGGTTATGCAAGTCAGAGCTTGGAACAGTCCTGATAGATGTTTGTAAAATGTGACAGAAAAAAAACAACTATAATGTTGTCGAGATAGCATAAGAGGATGGTCCATTTAATGCCCCGTAAAACAGAGTCAGTCATCCATTCGAAAGTTGCTGGTGCATTAAACGAGCCAAAAGGCATGAGGTTTACTTTATTCAGGCCATCTAGTACAACGAAAGCAGTTTTTTTTCTGTTCTTCAGCCATAGGGATTTGCCAATATCGATAACGCAAATCAAGACATGAGAAAAATGGTGACCTGTAACATATATCCTAAGTGTCATCAATGCGAGGCAGCGGGAAAACATCCGTGCGGGTAGTTTCATTTAGGGGACGAGGAATCTGTTTGATCGAGGCGGTTACAGGCACTATTTTGTGCGAAACGGTTTAGAAAAGCAATTACAGGAAGACGCTTAATACTCAAAACAGAAGTCATAAATACAAAATAAAAAGCGGAGGACTTTTACAGACAACCATGATCTTTATTTTGGTTGTCTGTGAAAGTTCTTTGCGTTTTTAGTCTTTCTGTTTTATGTATTCATAATCAAAAGGGCGGCTCAAATACGCGACTGACTTGCTCTAGGTTATTTTCAAGGTTTCTTTGAATCAATACTGCCCCAAAACCGTTGCCACTGGACTCTTTGTGCATGTGAGCGTGTGCATGATCTTCATGCACCTTTTGAATAGGGTTAAGGCAGCGCTCATCCGGAGGGACCTCATTTCCCTGTCCCTTCTCGCAGCAGTCACTGTTGGTATCTGTAGCCTCCAATCTCTCGAGCATATTTCAAAATAGGAGAACGTGTTGGTTAAACATCTTGGTATGCGAACGCAAAAAAAGAAAAGGAACACAGAAAAACACGTCAGACGTGTTTAGATGTGTCCCTTTTCTCATTTTGCGTTCGGATACCAACATCTCTCGAGGCTTTTTTTTTATTTATTACATATGATTACTTTCGCTGTTTTATATTATGTCTTCGCTGAATTCTGTCATCCTTCCGTTATAGCATTTCTTGTCCGACATTTTTCTGGAATGTCGCTCAGTCATCTCAATTTTTCGTATCGTTTATAAATTAATCTCCAAGATTGATTCGTCATTTTGTAGATAAATGTAGATAATATACTATATCTCTATAATCAGCAGGATTGCTCGCTTGTATTTCCTAGCCTGTACGGTCCTGTGCCAGTTAATAATTACCGCTGCCGGATGAAGAAGAAGAAAATAGATGGTGCTATGGAGAATTTACCACTGCCGGAGCTTTGGCTTGAACAAACATAGAGAGGGCAGCTGTCGTGCGTGTCCCCCCAAAAAGGGGGGGGGGGGGTGAAGAAGGGAGGGAAAGATCTATTTACTCACCCGCGCGTTTGCATAGGGGCGCGGAAATTTGCACGGGGCTTAACTCGAAAAGTGTATACTTTGCACGAAACAACCGAGGCAGTGTATTTGGATCCCGTTTTTCCCATATTATTTTGTGTATCAACTGGGTTTTGGAAGAAAACTGGCTAGCAAAGAACTATATTTCCTTAAACTGCATCTCTCAAATGCCGGTCGTTATCTTGACAACCTTTTATTTATCGTGCTTTAGGTTTTCCGCGCCTTTGAGCGTCTCAGAACTTGTTGGATGCCTCCGCTTTTGATGATCTTAGGTTTTACGTTCTATGTTGCAATTCGTGCTTGGTCGTTCCTAGGTTCCAAGCATTTTGTAGAAGGGTGTCCTTCATGTGCGCTTTGTTTAGTGTGATGACATCTGATCATTTTGTTCCCAACGCTTTTGTTTCTTGTTTTGTTCCTGGACCGCAAACAAGCGCGTTTCCCGGCACAATATATTGGCATTAACAGTGCTACGGCGGAATTTTGTTACCGGATATTTCTTTGTATTTTTTTTAGAGCGCGTGCTGTCAGCATCGACTACTATAAAGAATAACATCACCTTAAACAGAAGAAAATTGAGGCACCCTACTGTGTTATATTCGTGGCAGGTGTGTAATTAAAGAACTGAAGTTCTTTATGCGTGATCAGATTTATCTTCCTTTATTCTCCTACCCCAAGGCAACATCTGCCGCTTTCTTTTCATTTTCACATTTTTCTAAGTGAGAGCTAAAATAAATAAAAATAAAATGTGTATCTCTACCTGCACCACCAAACGGTAGAAGAGGATTAAACCAATTAAAAATAAATAAATAGGGCCTAATATGACCAAAAATAAGACTTTGATTTAAAAGCTTTTTTTAGCTGCGATGGTTGTATTGGGTTCTTTCCGCCACTTGAAGTGACGTCCGTTCTTGTAGTTGTTGATGTACACGTAGGGCGTCCGCCGCCGATGTTGCAGAATCCTTGAAAAAGATCGCCTGGGTTTGCTGGGTGCAGAGCGGAGACTTTACCTCTGAACCATGCCAAATGTTTTTACACGGTGATATTTTGCGTTAAATTATATACAAGCAGTTAATTATGGTGGGCGATCTAACGCAGTCGAATATAAGGAACATTTACCCAAGTTTACGAAAATCAGCACTAATAGCAAGATCTTTAAAATAGGTATCACTTAAACTCTCATTTGGCTTGACCTCTTTAGCGTATGACATCATAGCCTATATAAAAACAGGCAGACGACTAGTGTTCTCTACTATTATTTTTCCACTCATCACCTTCATTACAGGTGGCCGATATGTCTTGGCCTACCTGAACAGTTGTATTTTTAAAATTACCCACGATGACTTTGTAGCACCCGCTTCTGTGTCTCTTTTGCGGGTTCTCCACAGACTGTAAAGACTTAGTACTAATAAAATGTTTTGAATAGTGTCGAGTTGGTCATCAAAATAATGGCAGCGAAAGTTTGCCTCTTCTACTCTAAAATCCTTTGAGTGTTCTGTTGAAGACATATACCAAACTAACACAGCATCAACAGAAAGAACGAAGGCATGGGTGAATGTTTCGATTACGTGGCATTGTCTACAATTAGTGCTTCAATATGTATGAATGCGTCGAACGTCGAGCTACTCTGTAACGGGTGTGGTACGATAATGAAATATGCAAAAGGAAGTTTCACATTTTGGTGGTATCGGCATTGTCTTAACTCGTTTTAAAACATCAGTTAGGCACTTCAGAGGTGTGGCGTAAGGGGACACACGAAACATTGGGTCTGGGAAGAATGAAGTCAGCAATCGAGTAACTAGATTCTTCTCAGTGCTATACGTCAAATGGCTATGCCACAGCGTTAATAATCCGCTCTAGGCTTTGGGTTTTGGTAGTACTCGATGCTCACTGTACACGGTCTCTGGAACGAAAACAAATAGCCGAACACGAAATGCCGTTGTAGCACTGCCAATACCAAAGCTCGTGCCGGGATACTTGAGCTTTCACGAGCTCCGGCCACCTTTCAACAGGCGGCGAAAGTGCGCGTCGTCTGCTGCAACATAAGTTCTTTTATATGTTTAGGACAATTAGTACGCTTTAAAAAAACAATCACCTTCATAAAACGTGCTTTTATTTAGAATGATCAAAGCTCTAAATAAAGAATCGTTTCAATAGCTGTCCTCTTCTCTGAAACCGGTTTCTTGCTCGCAGAATTGAGCTTCATAACAGTCTCTTGATTGAACTTTATTTTAAACAAATCTGAATATAAAAACACCCTGTTATGCATGGCATGTATTCTTACTGTTAATCAAAATTTGCTTTCGGCAGCCCTTGCAAGCATCGATATTTTTCCCGTGTCATCAAGGAACAGGACTTCTCTCACTGATGTAACGTACAAAACCAAAATATTCGTTTGTAGGTAGGTACGCTTTTATTTTTGCTTCTAAGCGCAGGCGCCACAGAGGCATGCAGCCCGTACAATGAATGCCTTTGAGGCCCGTCGAGAGGGTGATAATAATAATGCAGTTCGATATCATGTGCGGCCCCGTTAATGTACGTTGAGGCATCACGAAGGATGGGTCTAAGTTGATCGCAGGTGTGTGGCAGCTTCGCGACAAAGTTGCAAAACCTCGGGTCGGTTGTTAATAGACATGTTAGTTATTCTTTTTTACAACGTTCAGAAAGTGCAGACCAGCGGAGTGTTGTGTGTATGTTTAGACAGCGGGAAGTTAGTCAGCCTCGAGGGCGTCTGGTGTCTCTGTTGGAGATTAAAGCCAGTGCAGTACACCGCTGCTAGTCTGACGTCTTTAACGTGCATCATGCAATAGTGATACATGACCGCACGCCGGTATGTTGCTCATCCAGATTGAAAAGAGGAGGGGCGGGGGACGGAATCCAAAATCAGTGGGCTTTGCAGCGCGAGCTTTCGCTACACGTGCTACCGATCCCCGAGCCACCAGCCATCGCGGTCGAATTTGAGCTCGAGAGAAAAACAACAAACAAATCTTCGATTTGAGGCACTTAGTACACTCTTAAAAAAAAAAAGGAGTCTGCACGACTCCCTCTCGGGTGTATTTGCGCGCCGCAGATTCGACACCTTTTTGACACCAGTTTGTAGAGTCCCTCGACTCTTTTTTTAAAGAGAGTCTCCACGACTCCATGTGGGGGGTCTTTGCGCACCACACATCTGACTCTTTCTCGACTCTTGTTAGTAGAGTCACTTGACTCTTATTTAAAAAAGAGTCCTGTGACTCTCATTACACTGGAGTCATGGTAGTGTATGGAAGACTCCAGGTGACGTAGTCAACTGTGACTCTTTAACGACTCTTATCTAACGGAGAAAGAGAGTCACTGAACTCCTTCCTGGTAATCCCAGTGACACTGTAAGAAGAGTTGTGAGGACCCTCCTTTTATGAAGAGTCCCGTGACTCCTATGGCAAAAGAGTCATGGGAGTGTATGAGCGACTCTCCGAAAGATAGTCAGTGCTGACTCTCACTTTGTCTGGAGTATAGCAGCCCTAGTCAAGTGTCCGTTTGTTGAACAAAGGGAGGCATTGTGATCGTTAAGAGACTTCTTGCCGCCTGCGAGGTTCAACTTGAATTTCCCTAAATAAAGAGTAGTAACATCAACTGTGTGAAAGTATAAAAGTTGAAATGGAAACTTCGATTCCACCTAAAAGAAGCGGTAACATCAATTGTCTGCAAGTGTAAACGTCGAAATGCAGAACTAATATCTTACAATTTCCTTTAATGAAACATGGAAAATGAATGCTGATGGTCCTAACGATGCTGAACTGAATGCTGCTCTAAAATTCATCATGAAACACAACAGAAGCTTTTGGAATTTGCACACTTCAAAAAAAAAGCAAAAGTTTCTTTTTAATCGGCAGCTTAACTTTCTATTAGTTTGATTACACTTTTACAATAGGTTGTATATCTTTTTTATCACACATCTGGACTATTGGCAAGAGCTGGTGCGAACCAGCATGTTTTGTTGCTTCATGACTGCTTCGCATGGACAGGTGGGTGGCAATAAATTGCAGGAATCTTCAAATTTAACAATAAAGATAGCTGTTTTGTCTCAGCTCATATCACTGCCATTTGAGCACATGCAACTTCATGAGTCCTACCATGCAGGTACTGCAAAACAAACCACAAGTATTTAAAACAATTACTTTATTAGAAACTCGTGTGATACATAGTGGCTCAAAAGCCTGCTTCGGCTTATCACAGGTGTTTTCTCACAATAACTAAACAAATAACATCATAAGAAATAAGACTAATACACAAAACTGGTTTAATTATTAGACAAGAATGAAAATAACTTACAATGACAAGTTTTGTGAAGGCTTGCTTTGCCTGCTTGGTGTTGCAGGATTAAATTAGAATAAAAATAAATTACAATAAGTTTCCTAAAGGCTTGGTTTGCCTACTTGCTGTTTTTTCAAAGCTTTGTTTTTCTTTCTGCAGTTTCTTCTTTTATGGTTTGGATCCTCAGATCAACAGATGCACAAAAAAAAAAAATCTAACAGAAGTTTGGATACACAATGGAACACATAAACCTTTGTATTAAAGCTGGAATATTCACCAAATAGTAAAACCTCGTTAATTCAACCCCCGCTAATTCGAAAATTCGGATAATTTGAACTGCCGATCCGGTCCCGTTATACGTATGTATTAGTCAATGGCAGCAAACGCTCATTAATTCGGAGGGAACGCGGCGCGCTATGGTTAATTCGGACGAATTCGGCAGGTGGCGCTAGCTACCATCCATTTCAAACGGTATGACCGCTATCCATCCGAGGTGCACATGTGGTTTTTGTGGTTTTTCCGGTTTTCCCGTGGTTCTCCGCTCTTCCAGTTCTCCGTGTTTCGCACCAGATTTGCTCTGGGTTGCCGTGCTTCAGCGCGCTACCCGCTACTCTTGGCATGGAAGCGGCAGAACCAAAGCTGCAACGGAAAAAGGGTAGCACAAGCGACCGACGACCGGAATGGCAAAATCGCGACACGCGGGGCTATTGTTCCCGAGCCCGCCGATAGCGAGAGTGACAGTCACGTTTCATGCCTCAACGCGGGGATCCTAAAGCCCGTCATTTTAACCGGCCACCCCCGCGTTGTAAAATGCAACATGACTGGCACTCTCGCTGTCGGCGCGCTCGGGAAAAATAGTGCCGGGTGTCGCGATTTTGCAGCTCCGATTATTGTTCAGTTGTGCTACTTGTTTCCTGTTGCAGCTGTACTAGGCTAAGAATTTAGCGACGAAAGTGGAAATACTAAGGGCCTTGAAGGACGGCGTCTCTCGACAAGTGATTGAAAGTTACGACGTCAAGAGAAGCAGTTTGGCCACGTACGTGAAAATTAAGGCCGATATCCTACGGGCTTTCGAGAGCGAGAAGTTCAACGCGAAAAGAAAGCGGCCGTGGGCGGTGGTGCACCCGAAACTAGAAGAGGCCTTGCTGTGCTAAATCGTTAGCGCACGGGATGCGTAGCTCCAACAGTGCGAGTGCGGTGGAGCACTCGACCGCGCTAAGTTGCCGTCTCCGCCCAAGTGTCGTCCGGAAAGCAGGCGGTAATAACAGATTTCTTCTCAAAATAAAGGTATGTCACAGGGAAACGTTTTCGCACAGTTTTCTTTGTCCTTTCGATATTTCGACTTTCGGATAATTCGGACATTTTTGCCGGTCCCATGAGATCCGAAATAACGAGGTTTTACTGCAGTTATGAAAACATTAAAACAGTAACCATTATTGATCATTCTTTTTCCCTGTTCTAGGAATGTGCTCTGAGTGCTGTCACAACTTTCACAGCTCTTACCGAAATCTTTGTATTTTTTTACCCATGAGGTGCTCAAGCACAAAAAGTGTGCTTTGTCGATTCCCCCCCCCCCCCCCCCACATACTGACCTTTCTAGCTCAGTACATGGCTAATACCCGAGAGATTCCTGCTGAAAAGTCCAGGACGTCGATTCATAGGTCCTCGCAGACAATGCAGATGCTGCCAGATGTCCTTGGGTGCTTTCCAGTGAAAAGTAACGTCGGGTTCCCGAAAGTCCTTACTGGGTCCTGGGAAAAAAAAGCCAATGATAAGAAATAAGTTTTGGAAGTCAGACGAAGTTGTAGGTGAGCAAAGTAAAATTGTCGAGGACATGTTAAGTGCCCACAGTGTCATAGATGGAAAGTCCATGCAGCAGAGTGAAGGCAAGTGAGGCAGACGCCCGTTGCTGCCTTTCTATATTTCGCTTTCCCCAATTCTCACTTGATTGTGAAGTGTTTCGTACGGTGGAACCAGTGCATCAGGGTGTCTACCAAATTACTGATTTCAAATTCCCTGGCTTTTCTAGAATTTCCCTTGACTATTTTGATAAAAACTTCCTGACCACTTCTGGGTCGAAGGATCATAATTCAGAAACGTTATTCAGCATAGTCGTGCCAATGCGCAACCGTCAAGCTTTGTTCCGCATCGCCGTTCCACTTTCACTGGTCATTTTCCCTGATGAAGCCAACTTTTTGATGATTCTCCTGAGAATTTCAGGTTGGTAGACACCCTGATGATGTATCAGGTTACAGATGGACACCACAAAAATGCAGACCATTGCATTCAAAATTATTTTAGCCATCAGGAGGAAGCTAAAATATTCCCATGGAGAGAGATAGAGAGTGGAGGGGCGGGGGAGGCTGCTGCTGCTATTGTCTACTTTTTCTTTTAAAAGAATATCAATTTAAGGCTCAAAGGGAACGTAAGTAATAAATCAGTAAGTGCACTGAGAGCACTTGAAGCACAAGGGGCACAGTCCTTACTGAGGAAAGAGGGGAGGGTACTAAGTCTAGCTGTACCTGTTCTGCAGCACCCTGCATAAGCTAGGTGCTAGGCAAGACTGGGGCTTATCTACTGAGTGTCTAGTACAGTCAAAGAAAGCATTATAAAATTCTTTGCTGGGCAAGCTGCTTCGTGGCTGGAATGAAAAAAGAGTACATTAAGACAGGGACAAGGAAGGAAGGGAAGACATTTTTTTCTGAATAAACTAGTTGGTAGTGAGCACTTGTTTCTCCCTTTCTCGTCCCCGTCTTATTGTGCTCCCTTTTTAGTTGTAACAAAAGCAAGCCACGATGGAATTTAGAGAGGGCTAAAAGCTTGCTTTAACATCTGTGTGCATGAGAGGGAACGCTTCATGTACAAGGCCTACTACAAGGTAGTAATCATCACAATTTTCCATCTGAGTAACAAAATAATGCATCTCTGCATTACAAAGTACCCTATACCTTTTCGTGTGCTGTACCAATATAGGCATCTTTTGCATCCGGAAATGGCGGGTCACTAAAACTAATAGTAATTTGTTTATCGTCTTTGCTTAGATAAATGTTACTGAAGTTTGGCAGGAAAGAACCGCCTTCGAATATGGTCTTTGGTTTGTTTTAAGGGGGACACTACCCAGAGAAAAAAAAAATTCTACAAAAAACATTGATTTTGAAAAATTACATATTTACATCCATCTACATCCAGAGAGTATTCCACGAAATATTTACTAGTTTACACTGCATAGTTAATATTTTATAAATTATTTTCTGTCCACCGAAGCTAAAGAAAAGGTAGGGTTTGGAGCACTTTGAACACATTTTTCTCCGTTCCACTTTTTGGTATAACTTCCATTTTAGTCAATCTATCGTTTGATAATGGCAATACAGGGAAGGCTCGTTCTTCACTTTTCCTGACTAAAATTGAATAAGGAATGCGCCTATGGAGTTTGTTTGTCACTTTACGGATGCCTTTTATAAAAAATGTTGACATTTTGTTGGAGACACAGAAGACCAAAAAGTTGACCAATTTTGCAGAAGAGAAACTTGATAGAAATCAATTACTTTTTACAAAAAAAACTTTCCATAGGCGCACATCCTAGGCATTCTGCTACATATCTAGCGAATAAAAATCTTGAATATTGTGATAGTTTTCCGACGATAGATTAACTAAACAATGTAGGGGTGTTGCTGATAGAAGCTGCCCTAATTTTCTTCCCACTTAACCGACAGACCTGAAAGTTTGTCATGCACCCTCTAGCATGACCACCTGCCTACCCTGTAAATTTCATTAATTTTAAGCCAAGGGTTCAAAAGTTGACCCTCCCAGGGGGTGTATCCCCTTAAGTCATGGCCAAGTACTCCTAATAAAATATTGAAATAACCAGTTGAGAAGACAGGGGATGATACTTATCTCACTTGGTCTCCATCTTTAAAAAAAAAACATGTTTACAGATTGGCATAGCGAAGACACCCTTTCAAACAGATTTATCATAAGTTGCAGATGATTTATCCTTAACATGAGTAGTTACATCGACCACGCAAACGGCACGGCTTTCCTCCGCTCTTGTCCCTTCCCCTATCCTGTTTTCTTTTAGGAAGATCGGCATTGATAAGAACAGCGTAGGCCTCGACGACAGCAAACAGAGCTTGTTAGTGGTTGTCCGCACCAATTTAATCATAACAGTCTAACCCTCTTTTTAAGAATGCAAACAAAAAGATGCTCTCCCCCTGCAAAAAAAAATGGAGTAAAGTGGATTAGAGTATGACCATAGCACCTCTATACTCACAAAGCCTGCCAGTTCGACGACGGAGTCATAGAGTGCCTGGTCACACATTTGAAGCGTGAGGATTTGGTAGCACAGAGCACTAAAGAGCCATTCCTCGGGGAACCTGGACGTCAGCACACAGCTTTTGCAGTGGCGAGGACCCGAAACATACTTCTTTCGTGTTTCGCGTCCGCTGCGGCGAGAGACTTCTCCGTTGTATGCCACTCCACCTTTTCCATTTCGGCGACCGCTTCTCTTGGCAATCTGCCAGGTTTTGTCAGTATAAAGGAGGCTATGGTACGACCACGGTGGAAGAAATACATTTAGGTGGCGACTCTGGCCGCTCTTCCCGCAAGGAGCGAGCGACCAGATCGTGTTCGGAGCTAGCATCGAACCAGAAGTATACTCTGTTTCACCTTATGATGTACCGCAGGAAAGGCTACAAGCGCGAGCTCCTTGCTCTGGGGCACATCTTGGCAGCACAAGCTCTCGTGACTTAAGAGCGGCTGCCAACGCTATGAGCTCGCGCTTCTAGCCTTCGCTGCGGTGCAACATAAGGTGAAACGAAGTATAGTTACTTCCGCGCCGCCGCGGAGGGCGCTGAGGTGTGAGCACCGTGGGTATGAGGTCTCTCCTCGGCGGCCACGGTTTCGGGGGCATAGCTTGCTCGCCTTTTTTGCGGTGTGGTGGTGGTGTGCAGCTAGTGGCTGGACTCATACTTTGCTTTGGTGCTGTGTCAATCAAGGGTGCCATTATCGTGCACGAAGGTGAGCCTTAACCCGAAGAAGTTATGCTATGAGAATGGGAAAGACGTGCTTCGATCCCAACTGCAATTCGGGGTACCGGAACTGTGCAGAGCAAGTGTCCTTGTTGAAAGCTCCATCGAATGACGCTCGCCTGGAGCAGTGGCGTCGTGCAATCCCGAGGGCCGATCGCAAGTTACTACCTAGTCTCCTCATCTCGTTGACCAAGTGAAGATGAAGCTTGACAGTCTAATTTCTGTCGAAGACTGGGAATGCGAAGATATCCTGACAGAAAAGGCTGAAGAAACCAAGACTGTGGACTGCATACTATATTGTGTAACTGGGTTTTTGAGTGTAAAAATGAAAAAAGCTACACACTGCCCTGCATGCCGATCTGCTTTCAGCATCGACAAAAACACTTCTGCTGAAGCAGCACTGACAAACGTGAAGAACAGAGGAGGCCTTATACACCCCTACAAGAACCTTTTCCAGCTACTGAAGAAAGCGGAACAGTTCTTTGTGGAAAATAAAAGCCACCAGACTGTCTACTGGGACACAATCGACAGTGTTCTTGACACATGCACAATAACGTTTCCATGCGCTGAACACAAAGCAGAAACAGGTGCCCAGTTGCTCCACTACTACTTCAGCATGCGAATGCGACAACACTGGCAGCATATTACCATGAGTATGAACAAACAAGCTCAAGAAAAGAAGAAATCAGCAAAGCAGCGCTCGTCTTAGTTTAAGAGCATGGGCGAGAAACACAGGATGTAGGAGATTGCGTTCTTTGGTAGTATGCAGTGAATTCAGCTCTTGTGTACATTTTAAAGGGAAAGTATTTGTCAGGTATTTTTTTACAGATGAAAAGTGATTTATGTCCTATAACCGCTACTATTGTTTGACTTTCAGTCACTGTGTCATCATGTCAGTCAGTATGTCATCATATTGTGTCATCATTTCAGTCACTATGTCATCATGAATATAATTTTTTTTCTGCTCACAAGGTTTGTATGTCCCACATAAAGCCATGCAATGTGTGTAAACAATTTACAGAACTGTTACTAAACATGCTCTTTGACAAAACATGCGAGCACGACCCAGCGGTTTACTCTAAATTATTGAAGGCCCAGTAGATTATGCCGGGAAGTTTTGTATTTATACGAGTATTTTTGTCACGTTAAGCTATCATTGGAATGTTCTCGTTTAATAAAAACAGGAACCGCACGGGAAAAAAGGCAATCAGTGCCAGTGCGCCAACATAAATCCATCATTTCAGTACACAGTACACAGGGACCGAGTAAAGAATGCATAATTTCCTTCACAAGCCTTCACAAGCCCCTTTAAACTTGGGCGCCATCTATCGCCGTGCGCGTGAAGCACGCCGAACATAATGTAGTCGTCGCGTGAGACAGAGAGTCATCACCTAAATGTATTTCTTCCACCGTGGGTATGACGTATGCTGGTGCTCTGCAGCGGGGCGCCATCCTGCTGTGTAATCTTTGGGCAGCCCCTTAGTCCACAGAACTCTGAGAATGTAGAGGTTATCTATCGTACCTGTGACATTATCTGCAACTCGCAAACTTCAGTGCTGCATTGGATTATTTACAGCAAGGCATGCAAGTGAGTCATGTTTTTTTATCCGCAAAATTTTCAAATGGCCTAATTGTTTACCTCGGCAAAAACTGCACGGTTCGGGGCACAGCCACGCAGGCGGCAAGGCGTTGACACCAAGAGGCCCCGTTCCCTTTCCCTCGCTGGCTCTTGTGGTACCCTTGTCTCCGTCGACTGAAAGGAGTATCCCGTCAGTGTCGTGCATACTTGAGCCTCTACTGAAACCAATATGATTCCATATGAACCGACTTGCCATTAAAGACCAAAGTTCACTTCTTCACTCCTATTTTCTACCCACCTAATACAGTGGTTTGTTAACAGGAACACCACCGTTAACTAGAAAGCTCATTCGTAATGCAAGTCCTTTGTAGTAATGAATAATGGTCAAGGTCTAATTAAACAACAAGCATGGGCGCTAAAGACACCCTCCTACATGGGCGAGCATTAGTGAACCCGATTCGGCTAACATTTGCGAGGCCTAGCTTGACAACGTAATAAATGACATTGTTTCTGGTCACATTAATTTGTTAAGATGCCTTGGCATTAGTTCTGACCTTGGACTGGTTTTGAGCACATCAATATAATGTTTGCAACTTCGCCATGGGAACCACAATGTTCTTTCAAAACTAAAGTGCAAGCTTTAAAATAAAATAACAAAAAAAGTTGTACCGATGCACGCATATAATTACCATTGTCTATGCCCGTACCCTCTGGCACCTGTTTCCAGAAAAATCAACAAATACAAGAGTAATGCACAAATTGTACATCGTGAAGAGGCCTGCCGACAACCTGATGAACAGTGTTTTGAATGCCAAGAACACATGAACTGTTAAGTTATCCATTCACGCATGGTTCTCTAAGACTCAAGTTTTTGCCAACTGTGTTCATTTTCTTTGAATCTTGGAAAGTGCTTACAAGATAGCGGTGCCCATGCATCCTCCCGAAGTTGCTGGTGCATGCTCGGGACGCCTTCGGAAGCTTCTGCTGTTGACTTTGGAGACCTGGCTTTGGAGACCTGTGGACGCACACATACTGCAATTCCATCCTTCGGCCTGCCATGACCTTGTTGACGCGCAGTCGTCTCACGACGTCACCGGGTCCTAGCGCACAGTGTCGTCGTCCCTGTGTGCACCACACATATTTGTTATATCTTTGTTTGATTATTTTTAAATCATGCGATTTTGTTTATTTTTGTTGTAAATTATTTTATTTTCATGTAAACTTCGACTTAGCTGGTCTTGACATGTGCAGTTTCAAAGAAATAAGAAACAAAAATTTTGGTTTCTTTTTACTTACTGTAAACGATTTAATTTTCGCGGGCTCAAATTTTCGCGAATCGGGCCGAAAATGAAAATTTGAAATTATTCGCGGGTTCTAATTTTCACGAATCGAGTGTAGCTTCCGTAGCGTTCACATATTGCCCGAATTATTCGCGGGACGCGAAAATTCAGTCGTTTACAGTATATGAAACAAAATAGCGCGATAGCAAGCGGGCTTGCCGAGGTACTTGCATGCCTCCTGCACTTGTCACTTCTCCTTGGACCAGTCGTGGGGTAATTAACATGCTCTTACTTAAAAAAAAAAAGAAAAAAAAAATCTTAGTCCCTCGGTTGTCTCATAGCGGTAGACATCTGTGCAACACCACTTTACTAACTCCGCCTTGTTACAAAGCGTTGAAAGAGACCAACAAAACTCAAAACACTCCAAGTTAAAAAAAAAAAAAAAATATCAAGAGTTTTGTATAAACGGACTGATAGCATGTGTACTAGAGTTCTGTCCAGACCGAACGACAGCAGGCCCTGTAGAGTTCCGTACAGAGGGAACGACAGCAAGCCTTGTTGGTTCCCGTCCCGAAGGCTGAGCAGAAAGGATTGTTCCTTTTCGTCGAAGTTAGACTAACAATAACAACCTTTCTGTCAACTGTTTTGTGATGCCAAGGGTGTTTTTTATTCTTGCGATTATTTATGAGGTGGAGCCACAATACCAGGTTATGACTATGTAAACCCAATTACTAAATTATTCGCCGCAAACAAGGACAAATGCCTTTGAAAGTTGAAAAAAGGGAGTGCTTCATTATTACGACAATGCACCTGGCCCCAGGTCTTGGATTACAATGGTTGCCATTCCTAAAAAACGCTTGCCACTTTCAAGAGCTGGAAATGATATCACCCTATTCACTGTATCTTCCTGCAATTAACTACAAACTCTTAACAAACAAAAACAAAGAAACACCTGCATGGGAGGGGATTTTCGATCGGTATATGGTGAGGTAATGAGGCCTGCAGAGGCGTTGTTTGCAGAGGTTCGACAAACGTTTTTTTTTTTTTTTTTTTTTTCCAGGAAGCAATAGAAATGCTATAGGATTGCTGGGACAAGTGCATTTGGCTTAAAGAACACTACATTAAAAATAACACACGGACATTTGATGTTGGCACTCCGGAAATGAATCAAGGGTGGAGCATTGGGATGAACTCTCGTCTATGCTGTAAGCCGCTTCAGTGGCGAGTTTCTCTTCCATCTGGACGGCACTTCACTGGTGCCCAGTGATACACGCGCCGTCCGACTTTCTTTCGGACGGCACTTGAAGGCGCGAGTGGAGTGCCGTCGGACGGCACTTGAACGCTCTGCAAGAGTGCCGTAGACACAGCCTTTAAGAAATGGAGTAACAAAATAACAGCGTCAATTCACTACTTACGGCGGCCGTCTGCAAACGAAGGGCGCCTTTGCAACGCAACTGCCTAGAGATGTATACTGCACGAGGGCGAATCTCACGTAACCTACGCAATAGAACAAAATAAGCACTCATGGCGCCAAAAAGTCGTCAAAGGCCGAACAGAAGTCAAATGCGGGCGGGTACAAGAGCGTAAAGAACACGCGCCAACAGAAAGTATACTAGGACGAGTAAACGCACATGCTTATAGACAGCCTTGCTAACTGCTTCAACGTACCTTTATACCTTCCAATGGCTGGTGACTTGGAGAGTTCCTATTCCATCTGAAGCACATCTGAGAGGACGAAAACAACTTCGAAACGGAAGCTTTCCCCGGAACACGCCAACGACGCACGACCGACGAAAGACGAGAGCACGACCCCCTCTCTCCTAACGACCACGTCATACGAGCGTTCCATGTGCGAGCTCCTGCTCCCGGTGTAGTCCGTGCGCCTCTCACCAGGCGGCGCTAAAACTCAACCCTCCTGATAGTCGTGGGGGCCGTGGCGGCCGTGGGTATTCTGCAGGATACCACTTTTTCTCATCAAACGAGATTTACCATATCTATATGAGGTTATTAGTAAAGCATAATACCCTTGCGCTATGTTCCGAACCTTACCCGAGTAACATGCCTCCTACGTCCGCGGAGAAATACCCGTGAAATCGCGAGGTAAACGGAGTAAACATTACTCGTGTACTTAGTACTCGATCTTGGAGCGGCCTGGAATACTATGCAGATTGATTTTGTCTTGGCTACGGCACAAAGAAAATT